>OX459028.1:67900351-68265351 GCA_949775025.1 Tricholauxania praeusta | reverse complement strand
ATGGTAGCACTCTGTAGATATAAATGGTTAGTGGTGTGTAGTCGTTAACTTGAACTTGTACTTGAACCATAAAGGTTTTTGTTTTTACAGACAATATTGATTTCACTTGGTTATATTTTCAATAACGCTGCTCAAAAATTTTATTACTTTGTAAGGTCACATGGAAGCACTTGTCCTACACAGCTTAACATAATTTGAATTTACATGTTAAAAGAAATGTGTATCTATTTATGATAATTTTTATTTATTATTATCTTATTCAAAGTATTATATAAAAAATAACTAAATAACATAACGATTTCTCAAAATAATTAACTTTTAGTTTATATCCTGTAGTTTAAAGGATTAAGTTGTGTGAAATGAATAATTTTTTACATTATTTTCAAAGTGTTACAGAAGTGCTTCCAAGTTGCCAGCTGCCTAAATTAGAGACATTTTGCTTACATAGTTGAATGCTGCTCGCTTTCATTTGCGTTAAAAATTTTTAAACGTTTTTTATACCCTACACTCGGTGTATATTCACTTTGTTATTCCTTTTTGCAACGCATAACAGACATAGAAAAGTGTACATATTCTTAGCAATCATTTGCCTCGGAGTCAATTTAGCCATCTATATCTGTCTGTGGAAATCACGATTACGGTAAAATTTGGCAAGATAGTTGAATAAAATTTGATACACAGGCTATCGATTCAAGGATAACTATCCTACCGCCCATGCAAATAAAACATCAAAACATGATGTAGTAAAACAAGCTTTGAATAGAAATTGAATGAAATTCGACAACAGCGCGTGGCAGCTCTCATAGCAGAAAAACATTAAGCCGCTATAACAAGAGAAATATTTAGGATCATGAAACCGAATTCCTCACACATACAAAAAATGCAATCAAACGAAAACCAAATTTTTTACAAGTACTCAAAACGATACCACTGAAAGCAGTCATAATAAGGCACGCCATTACTCACAATATTTATAAATAAGAGAACTAATAACGTAATTGCTATAAAATTTAATATGAAAGATCTTCGGTACAAAAAAATTGGAATAACAGTGCCTGTGGGCGTGACACCTCCCACAGAATCAAAAAAAAGTTTAATGCTATATTTAGTGTACTAATGAAGTAATCCTAAAAGAATTTGGTGCTATAAGCTTTAAAATAAAATGGAGCTCCACAAGATTGCAACAGTGGGCGTGCCACATCCCATATTAACGTTATTTTAAGTAAACTTAACTTGAATTGGTATGAAATCTAATGCAGATGGCTTATTTGCTACCAAATATATCTGAATTAAAAGCGGGGGAAATAGCACCAGTGGGCGTGGTCCCTCCCATACAAGTAAAGTTAAATATTTAAAAATGACATATCCAGCAAACATACTAAAATTGTATGCGAACTTATGTGAATTTATTGATCCAAAAGTAGACGGAACTGGTAAAATGGGCGTAGCAATATTCGCACTTTTAAATATTTTTCTTTTTTTTTTTATTTTTCCACTCTCTTTCAACCATTTTCAACACTTTCCATTTTTTTGTCAACTTATTCAACCACTAAAATTTTTTTATCGAGTTTTTCAACTATTTTCGAGTTTTGCAACCGCCAAAAATTTTCCGATTTCTTCAACTTTTTCATTATATTCCATATTTTTTTCTACTTGTTCAAACTGTTGAAACATTTTTCATTCTTTTTCAACTTTTTCGATTATTTTAACCTCTTTGAACTCTCTTAAATATTTTCCATATATGAGTTTTTTCCATTTTTCTCGACTGTTTCAACCTCAATGGAATTTTTTTTTGTGATAATGCACCCAAATCGTACATAACTTATGGATATTCTTCGGACGAGCACAAAATCAAAGTTGTCAGTTTTTGACAAAAGGGTGTTGCATGTCCCATATCAATGTTGCCAAATTCAATATGGGAATGTTTGATGAAGCCAACTAGAACGTGGCCCTAATTATGCAGTGTAGGGTATTTAATTTTTGGCGATACCAAAGGTAACACCCTTACTAGTTCAGTTTCAACTGTGTACGCATTTTAATGTTATGTTCGCATGTGGTTGTAATTAAATTCAATTTGGTTGGCAAGCAATCTGTTGATTGCGGCTTACATTTTTTTATACTTTTTATTAGCAATAATTAAATTTAAAAACATGTCATTTCAGTTTTTTTTTTAAATTTTTGAGGTAAAAGTTTAATTAAAAAAGTAATAAAAAAGAAATTAAATCTTTTAAAAATCAATAGCTACGTGCAATCTTAAATCTCACCTGTGAAAATTAAAGAAGAAATAAAATCTTAAGAATCATATCATCAATTCTTTATTACATTTACGAGGAGATGCGCGCTTTTGCTGCTTGTAAGAACTATGAGCTATTGCTATGAGTATTTTGCTTTGCTTTATTGGCACCCTTCTGCAATCACTTGCTATCCATCATAAATTGCGTTAATAATCTTTGCTGTACGGTGCGAAAGTTTCCTCATCATCATCTCGTACTTTTTTTGCAATTTTGTTTTTCTTTTATTGCTCTTCTATTATCAATACCATATGAAATATGGAACGTGACTGAATCACTTTTTCTAATAAATCACGCCCGCTCCGCTGCTACAGTTCGATCGATGAACGTTTTCGCCATTCATAGTTTTCCAGTTGAAATGACATCGTTAGTTTGCTTAAATTTATTTACTTTATAAATTGTACGCAAAAACTCGATAAGACTTATTTATGTATCAGCATTAATTTAAGTATTTGTGTTGGAAGCCGTATTCTATACCGTGTAAGAAATAAGTTTTTGATTATGGAATGAAAATGTGAAATTAATTTTAGCAATATTTTATATCTTCGTGCTATATTGAAACATGTTTTTAGCTATATGTATGTATGTCAATTATTGTAATATCATTCAGTCATTTGAAGTTTTTAAAAAATATTTTTCAAATTTTCTTAGTTTTTTAAGCTTAAGTAGCTCTTTAATCGTATAAGAACGCCATTGACAAATGTTGGAGGCTCAAGCCCAAAATACTGCTCTTCTTAAACCCCAGTTAAGCCAATCGTATTCGATAGAGTCAGCTTTTGGAGAAAAATAGTCGGAAAGAAGCTGACAGGGCAGGGGGTTAAAGTTTTTCTAAAATTGCCTACTGGTCGCCCAGTTTGGGCTTAAATAAAAACTTACGTTGTTTAAATTTACACTGATGGTTCAAAGATAGGAGGTGAATCGGTAATTTTTCTGAGATGCTCAATTTACAGTTCTCCTTTTAACTACTGTACTGAATTTCAATATGAGGTCATTGCAATTCCTATATCATCGGTATGGCTAAATGACATTATTTTGAGAAATGTCTTTATTTTCATACAGTCAAATCGCTATCAAATCCCTCAGTTATGCTTCTAACAACTTCCTTATTGTCGCAAAATGCAGACAATCTCTAAGTGAGCTTGCTTGTTGGCAAAAAACCTGCCGTAACAACCCGACAACGAATGAGTGAATATTCCACATATTCCAAAGACTTAACAAACTCAAGGACGATAATGATGCGACATCCATCAAATAAACCTGAAAGAATCGTGTAGCTCTAGAAAGTTGGAGATAAAATGGATACTGAATAGATTAGCTATTCGCTCACCGTTTCGGCTGTTTCGTGAAATTGCTTCTGAAAGAGTTAATACTGCAATGAGGAGTACAAATGTGCTAAGCATATCCTCTTTAATTATCCTGAAATTCGTGAGAGTAAGCTTAAGCGGCTGGGGGCTATTTTTTCAAAAATCAAGCTAAATTAGTCAACACTAGCATACTATATGTTATCTTCTCCTTTTCATTAAAGAATCCAAATGCATGTGAGAGTAGTGAAGCCGTGCATTTCTTTTCAACATATGTCTGTTAATTGTGGGTTTTTATTTGACAAATCTTCTCCAGAATTTGTTGATGTAGTAACCACATTGTGGTTAAGTAGTAAGCTGGCTAAAATTAAATACTTAACATCATAAGTATGAAATGATTTCAGATTCAAAAAATGAATTAAGTCTGAAACGATGTTAGGTGTCAGTGCTTTCTTAATTTTAAAAGCATCAAACACAATAGTCTCAAAAAATAACCCTAATTCTTCATGATGTATTTTATAGTGAAACTATTACTTATAATTATATATTTTTATAAATAGAAAAAGTTAAAAACTGCTGAAATACTTTAAAAGAAATATTTTTATTCTTTAGCATATCAAAATTTGTTTCTCTCTTCCAAAAGCTTTTTTATGCTCTTATCAAAGTATGAGTGCGCAGCTTGCACCAATTTCTCTTTCACTCTCTTCAGTATAACAGATTTTATAACATCGTGTTGAAATGCATAGTTTGCGTAACAAAATTTGTTTCTTTAAATGAAAATATATATGTATAACGTATTATATCAACAATTGAAGAAATGAAGGATACAAAATTAAAATTTTACAGAAATGAGCCTTAAAAATATCAAAATAACATCGTTCAAAGAAAAAATTCTCAAAAAGATTTCATAAGAAAATATTTTTTGCTTTTCAGCGTGGTCCATGAAGCTAGTTTTTTACAATTTAAGAACATTTCATTGATGTCAAAAATCCCACTGTACGGAAAAGAGATATGAAACGATAGTCAATAGCCGCATTTTATTCGTTTTGGTTAAACCTAAAACGCATAAGTTTAACCTTTTATAATTCTGCATTTGACCAATAGGTGGCATGACAGTGTTTTACAGAAATTCTATTTTAAAGTCAGATGGTCGTGTGGTTGAACGGGTTCTAGCGCGGTAAGGGGCCTCACGTATCAGTACATAATTTTTTTTTTCAAATTATAGCTATCAAATGATTTCAAACTGTTTTTATAGTGTCACAGACGCTAATACCAAAGTTTTCTTTTCGTTTTCTGTTGTTTCATTACTGTTTTTATACCCTAAACCGAGGGTATATTCACTTTGTCCTTCCGTTTGTAACACATAGAAGGAGGCGTAGCAGGTATGGAAAAGTATATATATTCTTGATCAGCGTCACCACCTGAGTTGATTTAGCGATGTCCGTCTGTCTGTCTGTCTGTTAAAATCAGGTTTACGGGAAAACCAACAAAACTAATTGAATGAAATATTCACACACAGATCACATCTTCTTGCAGGCATCTTGCTAATGAAAATGGGCGAAATCGGTTCACGGACACGCCTACCGCCCATGCTCTATGTATATTTACCCAGACCAATATTGAAAAAAGTTGCAGCGATTTTAATGAAAATTAGTGATTTGATGCACATGTGAACTAGATTAGGATTAGGCTACGTTCCAAGTTTTCAAAACTTCCTATAGGGGAGTGGCACAGCCCTAAATTTTAACCTTTATACCACCATATCTCGTAAGCCGTGCAAGATATTGTGATGCAATTTGGTAAACAAATACATTTCAAATATATCTTGAAATATGATAAGAGCGAGCGGAATCGTAAAAGTGGGTGTGGCTCTTTTCAACAGCTAAAAATTTTGATTCCATATATCTCAAAAGTGGCTCAAACGATTTTTTTTAGAGATGATGCCACTGAAAGCAGTCATCAACATAAGCTCTGCCATTTTACTGAAAAAAATCGTTGAAGGGCGTGGCACAGCCCACAATATTTTTAAACGTTATGTTAAGAGAACTAGCAACGTAATCGTTATGAAATTTAATAAGGCAGATATACTTGTTAGAAGGTAAGTTGTTGCAAAAATTTGGCGCAATGGAGCATGTGGGCGTGGCACCTCCCATACAAGCATAAAACGTTTGATGTTATAAATAGTGTGTTATGAGAGTAGTCTTCATAAAATTTGGCTCAGAGGTGTCGGCTGCTATGAGCTTTGAAAATTAAATGAGAATTGACGAGATTGCAGGAGTGGGCGTGGGACCTCCTATATTACCATAAAGTTGCAATCGCTATATTGATTGAACTAATGCAACAATTGGTATGGAATTTAGCTTAGGAAGTTAACTTGCTATAAGGTTTACCTGAATCAAAAGTGGGCGAAATAGCACGAGTGGGCGTGGCACACCCCGTACAAGTAAAATACCTTAAGTGACATATTTTTCGAAATATGTGATCAATCATACTAAAATTTGGTGAAAGAGTATTGCTTATAAAAACCTATTTCTGGATAAAATCGGACCATATTATACCATTGGGTGTGTTACCTCCTTTAATTTTAAGACTTATTACGGCATATATCGCAAACTATACAACCTATTGGGCTAAGATTTAGTATGTGGATGTCAATGACGAATATAATTTAGTAACCCAAAAGTAGGCGGAATTGGAGAAGTGGGCGTGGCACATTTGAATTTCTTAGTTTTTATTCGATTTTTTTCAATATTTTCCATGTTCTTTTGACTTTATCAACCTTTCAACTTTTTCCAATATATCCCATATGTATTCGTTTGACTTTTTCAACCTATTTTATTCTTCTTCGTTACTTTCTTTATTTTCAGCGATTTTGAATTGATTTATCATTTCTTAATCTCTTTCAACTTTTTTGAACACTTTCATATTATTTCGACATTTTTAAGCATTTTCAACATATAGTATTTCATATATTTTCGACATTTTGAACTTCTTTCAACTTTCTTCAATGCTTTCCATATTTTTTCGACCTTTTCAGTTTTTTACAACTGTTTCAACTTCTTTCAATATTTTTTATATTTTAAATTTGTTTCGACTTCTCAACCTCTTCAACGTCTTTTAACATTTATTTAAAAGCGACTTTCAGTACAGTGTAGCTTAGAATTTACCCATCGCTCTTAGGTTTTGACATAGCCTCAAAGTCGTAATTTAAAAATACGTTAAAAAGAAAGTCCCTCAAAAAAAAAAAAAAAATCAAAATCCAGAAGGTAGACCTTACTTATATTACGTTATGAGGTGTGCTGAAATAATATATTACAATAAAAATGGGTTTTAGTTGTACACTTTTCCCCACATTTTCAAAAAATTATGTATAGGGTCTTAAGCTACAGCTCTTTTTCTTTGAAATGCCGTTGATATTTCTGAAATATCTTTTTTATCGGCCAGTTAACGCATTTTGAAATTTTCAAATGTTTTGGCATACAAATGTTCCTAATGAGTTTGCAGGTACAGGCAAAATCATAAATATGAAAATTTGAAAATGCAATAGCTCGGCAAAAAAAAGAAGATATTTCAGAAAACCTAACAACATTGGAAAGAACAGTTCTTTATGATCACATACATAGTTTTTTGAAAAAAAGAAAATTCACGGTGCTACATACCCTCAAAAATGGGCAAAAACGGTGTTTTTTTCACTTTTAGGTTAGGATACATCGAAAACCAGAGCTGATAGAACATTTTCGAGCACGGATTTAGATTTAGTGCATCAAAACCCTTTGGAAACCTATAGTCTGGGTCTGAGGTGCTGTCGGCCTGTGTTATCATACTTTTAGTGAGACAAAAACGAACATTGAGTTCGGCTGATCGCCTCTTGCAGCACAAAATGCCCAGGTTCAAACCCCAGTGCAGGAAGAATAGTATTTTTTTTTGACGAAATTTTTTTTTGTGTGATTTCGTATAATATTGTTAAAACATTAAATTTATAACGGTCATTATATTCATTAAAAAATTGAATAAAATAATGAAAATCAAATTAGAAAGAGTCGGCGCAAGCATAAGAGCCAAGTGACGAATATTTGACAGCTGAAGCGCGTTTTTGTGCCTCTTCGCGTGTTGCAAAAATAAAACATAACGCCCAAGCTAACTGTCATATTTTGACGCAGATGTGAGTGGGTGATCTATATAATACGAAACTGGCTGGTCACGTGAAAATGTGACTCGTCGCGCCGCATTGAGTTTTACATAATTTGGCTGTAAATTCAATGGCATGAACTCGCTTAAGAATCACAAAGCTTATAAACGTTTCTTCCATCGACATAATTTCTCTGATAATATGATTTTAAAAATGTCTGCTTTATTAAAATTACAACAAAAGTGCTATTGTCATGTGTATAAAGGTTGCATAAAATCGCACAGATGTTTAACTTCAAGTTGGAAACAAATTTAAATTTATTCTTTTGCAGTAATAAATTGAATGTGACAACCAAACATTTTAGATTAAATTATGAAAAATTGTCTCAAATAGACAGGCCTGTGCGTAATGTTACACAAATAATATTTTGTTTCATAATGTTATTGAAACCTTAGTTCACGTGCAATAAATACAAACATTTCCTTTGTCAACATAGAAATGTCAATAATAATTTCAAGACATGCCAATTTAACATATCCAATATTTGTACATTTTTAACAACGAGTTTTCTAAAAATACAATTTCT
The DNA here is from genome assembly GCA_949775025.1 of Tricholauxania praeusta. NCBI lineage: Eukaryota > Metazoa > Arthropoda > Insecta > Diptera > Lauxaniidae > Tricholauxania > Tricholauxania praeusta. Next base: position 68,257,044 of record OX459028.1, on the reverse strand, counting down.
TGCTTAAAATTAAAAATGAAATAAAATATATACTAACTTTCTTATTTTTAAGGAGCAGAACGTGCAAGAAATGTTATTTTGGATAAATAAGTGGTTCGGTGCAAGCACTCGCTGTATGATCTTAATGACGTTTCATTATGCTAATACAGTAAAATATTAAACAAAGTGTCGATAAGCCGCAAAATATCAAATGCCATCAAATCGAAAACCTTAGAAAAATATATGATTTTAAGATTAAAATATTTATTGGGACAGAAAGCAATTTAATATTTGATATACAGTGGAACCTCTTTAGGTTGAACCTCGATATGTCGAAAACCTCCTAAACTCGAGAAAATGTTGTGTTCCCTTCCCTTCAAGCCCCAAAACCTCTATTGCTCGAAATCTGACCCCTTTATAAGTCAAAATAATTAGTGAGTCCCTACAAGTAAATTCAGTACATATTTTCCTTCTATACCTCAAAGAAATAAATTTGACCTCAGCACCTCAAACATAGCAATATTTGATCTTACAACCTTTACAACTGGATTATTTGAAACGAATTACCTCTATAGCTCGAAGAAAAATAACTTAAAGAATATGCCGGCAATGTACATCATTATTTCCTTGAAATCAAAGTAAAAGCCTACATATAAGTTAAAGAAGTCCTAAAGGGATTAGTTAAAAAATTATTTTCCGGCCGTCAGAACTAGCCAATGCCCAACGGGCCTTTAACCCCTACGGACCCTATTTCAAAGTGAAATTTGACATAAGCTGCCATTTTTTCAAAGTACTTTTTCTCGAGTGGCTTTTAATCTTAAAGAAGAATATATTAAAAAAAAAGTTTCATTTGGATCTAGTTTTCGAGATAAAGTCATGGGAAGTTACCGATATAGATTTTCAAAAAATCATTATAAGTTGGAAACTACTGAACAGATTTTACATACATTGATGTCATATGGAAGGTCATTTTACTGCCTATAACAATGATGCGCAAAGTGTGGCCGCATGTGGCCGACAATATTTTTTTCAAAATTAGTAAAATATGTACTGTACATAAAAATTATTTACAACTTCAGTAAATATCATAAAATTGCAATAAACAGTTGATTTCTTCAGAATTTTACATATGTACTTCCAAAAATATGATTTTATTTAAACAAGTAATTTTTATTGTACATATTGGTAAATACATACAAACAAATTTCTATAGAAATCAAAATTCGAAAAAATGCATACCTACACTCAAAAAAAAAAAGTGTTTGCCACAAATGATATAGATGGAACTACTTCAAGTGTTTGAGTGGAATAATAAAATGTTTGTCACAAAAACTTTTGATTTTACCTACAAAATAATAAAATTTTTTTTTGTCACAATAACTTTTGATTTTATTTACAAATTATTGATAGTTGAAAATTATTATACAAAACTACTACTCTTTAAAACTTAACATAACATAGAACACAGCCTGGCAACATCGTCATCGTTCTTTGCTCCTAAACACTTATAAACATTTGATATCGTATATGTACAATGCAAGTAACAAAAAAGTTATTTCGAATCAAAGCACTGCAAAATATGAACATGAAAAGTTTATAAGTGATAAATCGTTTGTTGAAATGAAAAAGTGTTTGGGACAAAAGACAAGTGTTTGTCGAAACACTTCCATAAATTGAATTGTTTGACTGAAATATTTTGACTATTTGTCGTAAATAATTATATCATTTAGAAGCAACATTTTATGAAATGGTTTGTTAGAAGTATTTGAATCACTTGCCACAACTTAACATTTACTTGTGTCAAATACATTGGTTTTTCTTATATTATCTACAAATACTTATAGTTTAAGACAAAAGTTAAGTGTTTGCTTGAAATAATAAGTGCTTATATTAAGCATTCGGTAATTTGCTACAAACGCTTTCTAAACAATCCTTTTTTTGAGTGTACTTGTTCTTAGATAGTATGCTTTGGTTCAATTTAAATTTGACTGTTGCTTTGAAAAAATGTTAGCTAAAACATTATTTATAAATTAATCGTCAAGCTGAAAGCTATGAGTGCGCATAAAAATTTAAAAAGAAAAATTTCGGAGGAGAAGAGAATGTTTCAAAATGCATGGGAACATGCCTATGCATTTATTGAAAAAATGGACAGGTCTTTTTTTGATATCTAATTTTACCGAAAAAATTAGCACTTTAGATGGCTTATTTTTTCGGAACAATCTTTTGTATTTAAAGTCAGTATGTACTGATTCGTGATGGTTTTTTAAATTACAAGCTTTTGAGGAAGATATAGTAAAATTAGATATCAAAAAAAAAAAAAGACCTGTCCATTTTTTCAATAAATGCATAAGCAACAACCTTCCCAAATAAAAGAATTCATCGAACAATGTAAATCTGAATTAGAAACCAGTTTAAAAATATCATGGAACATTGCTAAAGCCAAGCCGCCTTAAACAGAAGGCGATTTTATTAAAAAAAATATAATCAATCGCTTGGTAATGATAAATTGTTAAAATCTATTTCTAATTTTCCAACATCACGAGGCACGATATCACGTCGAATTTCAGATATCCACAATCATTTAACAAAATTCATAGACTCTGATATAAAATATTGTGTGGCATTTAGTTTAGGATTTGATGAATAATCCACTGACAATACAGATCATCCCCAATTAGCAATATTTATTCGGTTTTTAAAAGAAGATACTGTTACGCAAGAAGAGTTGCTAGACTTAATTGCTTTGAGAGATACAATAAAAGGTATTGATATTAAGTCAGCGTTAGATTCTGTCATTCCTTTACTGCTAATGCAAAAACTAGTTAGTGGTTCCATTGATGACGCTCCATCAATGGTTGGCAAAAATAACGGGTTTTTAGGAATCCGTAAGAAGGATGGAAATATTCCTGACTTAATTGCAGTACATTGCATTCCACAAAATTTCAAAATGTTTTAATTTTGAAAATGTGTTTACTCCAGTGGTAATAACCGTATATTTTATAAAATATAATTCTACAAACTTTGTATATGAACTTAATTTGTACGAACAGCCAACAGACTTATCATTTTACTATTTAGTCAGCTGGCTTTCAACCAGAAATTTATGAATAAAGTTTGTCAATTTGTTAGTTCCTATTACTAAATTTTTACCTACTAGAGGACTCTAAATGGCTTCAAGACTTAATGTTTTTCACTGATATGATGGAGCACTTAAGTATTTTAAATACATCTCTTCAAGGAAATGGCAATCATGTCGGCTATTTGTGTAATACTACTTTTGCATTACAGAAAAAATTAGAGCTTTTTATGAGAGATTCAAACGAAATATTGCCAAGACCGTGAAATTCTTCCTGAATAAATTGAATCATATCTTTCAAAATTAAATCATCTGATCAATGACTTAGAAGGCAGATTTTCTGATTTAAAAGGTATGAATGATTTAATTAAATTTTTATCAAACGCCTTTGAAGTAGATGTAGTTAAAGAGGGCTTAAATGTTGCTTACGTCATTCTTCCTAATAAAGACGAAGGTGAAGTGGATTGCAATCTGATTTAAGCTCAACTATTGCACACAAATCTAACACCTTGAATCAATTTTGGAAATGTGTATCTATGACAAAATATACAAAGCTAAAGACATCAGCATATCGTTTGAGGCAATGTTTTCTATTATGAAATTTATAAAATAAATAAATATCGTACAAATTTAACCAATACCCATTTGAAAGAGCTCATAAATTCAACTATTACAAATTATGAACCGAGTTTTGATGAAATAGTCAAAACACACTTATCGTAAAACAGAAATATTCAAAACTAAAAAAAAATATAAAAAATTAAAATAAGCATTAAAAATTAAAAAAAAAAAATTGAATTACTTCTGGAGTTTGCAGTATGATATGAAAAATTAGTAAGCTAATATTAAAAACACAAAAATTAACAAAAAAAAAAAAAAAAATTGAATGAAAAACATTAAAAATTAAAAAAAAAATAAATAAAAAACATTAAAAATTCAAAAAAATTGAATTACTTCTTAAGTTTGCAGTTTTGATGTAAAATATACATAAATTCAATTTTCTGAATATTTTTATAAATAAACCTAATACAGGAATAACAAATAAGATCGAATAAAATTAGTTTAAAAAAATTTGGCTCTCTATAAATTTTTAATGGTCTGTGTGGCCCACCAGCTAAAAACCGTGCGCACCACTGGTCTATAAGATTGATGCATAAAAATTTTAAATAATTTCCACGTGTTTTTCATGGAATTTTTTTTTTAAATTGTCACCATTTTTTTTAAATAACTGTTATTTTCTTTAAGAATTGTATTATTAATCTATAATTTTACTAACATAACTGTTATATTAGCTCAATTAATTGACTTTACTTCCACATGACATTAACATATTTAAAATCTGTTCAAGAGTTTCCAACTTACAATGTTTTTTAAAAAAGTCATATCTCAGTCAATTTCCTATAAATATGTCTCGAAAACTAGAACCGACAGATACTTTTTTATTATATTCTTTCTTAAAATTAAAAGCTATTTAAGAAAAAATAAATTAAAAAAATGGCGGCTTAGGACAAATTTCATTTTGAAATAGGATACGTAGGGGTTAAAGGTAAAAATTTTAAATTAATTTTTAAGTCTTTTTACGATATTTCAAACCAATTTAGAGGGCGTCCCATTTGATTTTTCGCAAAAAAGTACCCTTAAAAACCACCCTTACTATGTACATAGTTGTATCAACGCTTAGTAAGCTAACATATGAAGCTCTATTCATGGACACTGCCCCATATGTCTTTAACATCTTTACAAATGCCACGTACTCAAATGCAGCTATTAATTTGCGAGATGCAAAAGTTTCAAATATCAACGAACATTTTAACATGAGTTCATGTTGTTGCTTTAATTTGACACTTTAGCAAGTTTCTTAGCGTGTGTGAGTGCTATTGTTAATAGCTGTTATTGTAGTAGTTTAAGTTTGTGTTGATGTAAAGTTTCTTAAAAGTTTCATTATTAAAATGAAAACAACCTGTCATTTCTTTGTCTGTGAGAGCATTGCTACGCAGCTGCAACAGCATTTATTGCTACTGGGATTTCAAGCGCATTTTTAATCTTCGAAAAGGTTTTTCAGTATACTCTATTGGGAATGGCTGAGAATTCTCTTGTTACTGCATGCTTGTGAAACAAACTTAGAAATTTATATTTATTTTATATACTTATATCGGTCATTCTTTTAATAACTGCACACTTGGTTTTTTTTGACGTTTTTTTTTGAAACGAAATATCTCAAAAACTATAGTAGAAAGGATAACAAATTAGTGTTTTGACAAGATTATTTAAATTGTTTTAACTTTTTTTATGAAGTTATAGTATTTATTAACAAATATGATTAAATGATTTTTTATCCTATCCACTATAGTTTTTGAGATATTTCATTTCAAAAAATGTTCAAAAAACGTAAAAAAAACAAAGTATGCAGTTATTGAAAGAATGACTGATATAAATTTATTTGTAATGCAAATTTAAATGAAAATAAAAACCCCCTCGGTTGTATTTTGTCTGCATTTTCAGCCACACGAAAAATGTTGGCGTGGTTTGACAACAGTGGGTGGCATCTTCCTTACAACTAAAATGCCTAAAACGCTATATCTTGGCACCTTAAGGAGACTTTTTCTTCGTTTTAGTAATAACTCGGTTTTTTCGTTAAATTTCAACGAAATTGGACATAAACTCTATCCGCGCCGCTTACAGGTTTGAGAAAAGAAGCTCAAATATTGGGACAATTATTTTTATTCCTCAAGCTAAAATGCAAGCAAAAAATAAAATAAAATCCATCTATAAAATTTTCAAAATAAACACCCTAGTATGCATACATAAACACGTTTTATTAATTTTTTACATTTACACAAAACATTAAGCACTTATTAGCTAAATCAAAATACATAAAGAACAGTAGAACACTTCAAAAATTAAGAACAAATTATGTTTGTATTTCACATTTAGGAGACGTCCATAAATTACGTGAGTCAAAATAGGGGAGGAGAGTGTCCGGAAAAATCTCACCAAGGGGGAGAGGGCTCAATAAAAATCAACGTCAACGGCTACACATTTTTATAACAGATTACATTTAAATATTATAAGGCAAGTCTTACGGAAGGGGAGGGGGTCCTGTATTTTTTTATTTAACTGAAAACTCACATTTATCAAAGTTATTGTCGCTTGAACTTTGTATGTATGTTAAAATATAAACAAATTTCTGAAAGCGCTTTTTTTTTCAAAATATCGATATTTCCTTTATAAATAATGGACATTCGTAATTTTTCTTTTAAACTCTTCATAATTTATGAAGAGATAATGTTTAGTTTAATATCGTTAACAGTCGAAATTTTTAATTTGAAAAAAAGTCTCAGAGCATATGCATATGAGCATATGAGCAATATAATGCAAGGCAATTATTAACATTTTTCAATTACAAATTCTGATTACTGAAAGGGAATCGACAAAGAAATCGTTTGTTTCCCATGAGCTTAAAAAATTTGTTGTGCGGAATCCAAATCTGGTACTCATTTTTGTGACAACAGTTGGGCAAATGATTTAACCACTTTCGTGAACTTGTGTCAAGGACTCAACGTCCTTGGCGTACACGGGCCAACTTCATATTTTTATTGAGCTTAAAAATTACCATATAAAATAAAACAAGTTAAGGTGTTATTTTCGGCGAGGCCGAAACTCACATACCCTACACTGCACTGAAAGTACCTTTTCATCAAATGTTTAGAAGACGTTGAAGAGGTTGAATAAGTCGAAAAAAATGTGAAATGTTGGAAAGGTTGAAAAAATGTTGAAAAGTAGTAAATATATGCAAAATGTTGAAAAAAGTTAAGAGAGGTTGAAAAACTCTAAAAAAAATGAAAGAGGTTGAAAAAATTGCAAACTATTCAAAATTGATGAAAAAGTCGAAAAAATAAAGAAACTTATGAAGAAAGTTGAAAGAGGTTGAAAAAGTCGAACAAATACATATAGAATATATTGGAAAAAGTTAAAGGGTTGAAAAAGTCGAAAGAAGATGGAAAATGTTGAAAAAATCGAATAAAAATTACGAATTTGAAATATGCCACGCCCACTTCTCCAATTCCGCCCACTTTTGTTTCAACAAATTATATTTGTGATCGACATCCTCACATTAAATTTCAGCACAATAGCTTGTATAGTTTGCGATATATGCTGCAGTTTAATTTAAAATTTAGGGCGGTGACACACCCACTGGTACAATCCAGCCCGGTTTTGATCCAGAAATAGCTTTTCATAAGCAAACCCCTAACACCAAATTTTAGTATGATTGCTCACTTATTTCGATAAATATGCCACTTACCGTATTTTATTTGTATGGGAGGTGCCACACCCACTGGTGCTATTTCAGTCACTTTTGATTCTGATATACTCTATAGTTTACTTAAAACAGCGCTTAGAAATTTAAGTTAATATGGGAGGTGACACACCTACTGATGCAATTCTGTCAAAACTAATTTATTTTTAAAGCTGTAACTGACATCTAAACACCAAATTTTATGAAGATTACTCTCTTAGTACACTATTTATAACAACAAACAGTTTTTGCTTATATGGGAGGTGCCACGCTCCCAGGTACTATTGAACCAAACTTTTGTAATAAAAGACCTTACAGCAAGTATATCTACCTCATTAAATTTCATCACGATTACGTTGTTCGTTCTCTTAATATAACGTTAATAAATATTGTGGGCGGTACCACGCCCTTCAACGAGTTTTTCAATAAAGAGGCTGAGCTTGTATTGATGACAGCTTTGAGCGGCATCATCTCCAAGATTTTTATGAAAATCGTTTGTGCCAATTTTGAGATATATGGAATCAAAATTTTTAGCAGTTGAAAAGTGCCACGCCCACTTTTTCAATTCCGCCCACTTTTATCTCAACTCAAGATATATTTGATATGTATCCGTTTACCAAATTTCATAACAATATCTTGCACGGCTTACGAGATATGGTGGTATAAAGGTTAAAATTTAGGGCTGTGCCACGCCCCTGTAGGAAGCTTTGAAAACTTGAAACCTAGCCTAATCCTAATCTTGTTCACATGTGCATCAAATCACCAATTTTCATCAAAATCGCTGCAACTTTTATCAAAATTGACCTGGGTATGTATACATAGGGTATGGGCGGTAGGCGTGTCAGTTAAGCGATTTCACCCATTCTCAATAGCAAGATGCCTGCAAGAAGATGTGACCTGTGTGTGAAAGTTTCATTCCATTAGCTCTCTTGGTTTTCCCGTAAACCTGATTTCAACAGACAGACAGACAGACAGACGGACAGACAGACAGACAGACAGACAGACAGACAGACTTACAGACAGACAGACAGACATACAGACAGACGGACATCGCTAAATCAACTCAGGTGGTGACGCTGATCAAGAATATATATACTTTTCCATACCTGCCACGCCTCCTTCTATGTGTTACAAACGGATGGACAAAGTGAATATACCCTCGGTGTAGGGTATAAAAAAACCTCTTAAAAACTGATGTTTCAAGCAAATTCGAATTTTTTAAGATTTAGTGAAGCAACCAATGATAGAACTTAATTCTTAATCTAAATTAATCATGGCTCCAATCTACCCATTGATCTACCGTTTCATACAGTATTGAGCTGATTCTATAAAATGTTTTTTAGACTCATATTTTTTGAATTAAAATAAAACACATACAAATAAAAAACTCTTGCCCCTCACACTGGAACTCAAATTTTACAATTTTTAAGTCCATCGTTGATAATTGGTTCAATATTAATGAAGAAAAGGAAGAAAGTCATCGACTACTATTTATAAACATTTTTACGCTAAAGGTACCAAAGGTGGATGGATCTCTGCGAAGATTTCGAAATTGTATTTAAGCAAATGAAATTCTTAAGATTAAAAAAAATTCCGGCGTGTTGGAGAAAAAAGACGAGACGCGTATATGTTTTTTAACTGCTATTTTCAGAATAAATTGGAATTTCTCAAGGGTGCAACAAAAAGTTTGATTTTGTCGGATCGTGTAAAACAGTGAAAATCAAAATGCTATGAATACGTTCAGACAGCGATGAGAGGCAGTTCAAAAACATAAAATTATGATTTTAATCTCAGCGGATGTGCTTTGTTGCCGTGTAACCGTATATAAATTATCCCTAATGATGACCTTTTCTTAGACCTTTTTTCGAAAATCTTTTTCATAAGGTGCTAGTCCTTATCGCATTATCATTTTTGTATGATCTATTTCTCACAAAATCATTTTTACATAGCGTTTATTTTTTACAAATTCGTTTCAATATAGTGTCCGTCTAAGTATTTCGGAGGATAGAACTCCCCCTCCCCCCCCCCCCTAGATTCGGCCCTGTGCAAGAGCATCGTTTTCATCTGATATGGCCACATCTGACTTTTTCCTGTTGCCGAAGCTTAAATACCAGTTCGAGGAAGGCGCTTTGAGTCGACTCAAGCCATGAAATCAAATTTTCTGAAGGAGCTGAAGGGAGCTGTATGAGGGGCTGAATCAGACGCTGGATTGTATCAAAATAAATTTTAGTGAATATATAATTGAGTTAACAATTCTGTACACTTTTTACACATAGTAAAATTGTTAACTTTCTATATTTAAGTTTTACATTAATTAGGCAGAAAAAAAAAAAAAAAAATCAGCGAGTGTCATCAGCTTCAGAGCATTACATGTTCTGCTAGTGAGAAAAAGTAATGCAAGATAAGTGAACAGCATGAAATTACGTTATCAAAAGAATATGTGAACACTGCAGCTGCTACGATTACTGCTGAGCACAACAGCTGGGACAACATTTTAAGTTTAATGCAGTGAAAAAGCGCTTTTTAACTATCTTGCAGGATGCAACTGGAAATAAATCATCTAAGATTTCATTTTTATTTATTTAATGTGCACATAAAAAATTTTTTTATGCTTTAGCAGCTGCTTACAAACTGCACCGAAAATGTTAAGCGAACCTTATGTTATCAAGAGCAGAGATTTATTCGCTACTTTAACAACTCAAACAAAAGTTAAAGCTTCACAAGAACTGAACTATAAAAAAAGTTGCTCACAAAAAATTGCAAAAAGTTCGTCTTAAAAAGTTAAACATACAATTTTAGGAAAAAATAAAATACACTGAAAAGAATGACTGAAATAGTTTTCGGCTAGAAACTTTTTTCAGTGAATTTTATTATTCTTGAAAGCTCATAAAAAATAAATAATTAGCTTGATATAATTATTTCAAATTTCAAAATTACTCCAGTATTTTTGCCCTTTCGTGTGAAAACTAAATATATGATATCTGAATACTATATGGTAAAAAACATCCAACGAAAAATTCATCATAAAATTTTCCTCTAGCGCTTGTCGCACATAGGAGTTTCCTCCTTATCAACCCAAAAGCGAAAGTACTTTGGTTTTTATTTGCCAATGGCCACTGGTGAACCCAACTACTAGTTCTGCAGAAGATTCATTACCTTGGGAATTTTGCAATCAAAAGAGCAAAACAAAAAGTAGCAGACGACAGCAGCATCATGCATTCATATAAACTAGAGTTCGCCCAACGGTTGAAATTCAACCATTACAGCGACAAAATAAAAAATATTTTTTGGTTTTAAATAACTGATATAAAAAGAGTTATGTTTTGTAATAAAAATTATGGTACCATTTTGCCCTATCCCTATCTCTTCCTTTGAGTTCAATATACTATCTCAACCGTAAAACTGGTTTTTTCTCATTGAAAGCGGTGGTCACTTTAAAAAACTTAAAGTTTTTCATAACCTTCCTTAGAGTTCAATCTATGTCCAAACTAAATTTCATCAAAATCAGTTTATTAGCTTGGCCGTGGAAACATATTTTCCTGTTAGAGTCGTGCCACTGCCTACGATTAGAGAACAAATTACATTCTGTACAGCCCAATTTCACAAATTCCTGAACAGAGCTTTTATAGCTTTCAATCTATCTCCATACCGAATTTCATCAAAATCTGTTGATTAGTTTGTGCGCGAAAACATAATTTCTTATTGGAGGCGTGGCACCATTCACTTTAATCCCATACCTTTCCTCAAGGTGCGCTCTACTTCTGTACCAAATTTAATCAAAATCGGTGGATAAGTGTGGCAGTGAAAACGTTTTTTCTTGCTAAGGGCAGTGTTACGCCCACTTAAAGTTTTAAGAAACCTTTTTCAGATTTCAATCTATCTCTGTACCAAATGTCATCAAATCCGGTTCATTAATTTAGCAGTGCAAACCATTTTTCCTGTAAAAGGCGTGGCAAATCCCTGTTAAAAAAAATTTCATTTCTCAAGAATCAATCCATACCAAATTTAATTAAAATCGGTGCAGCGACTCAGCCGTGATACTGTTTTTTTCGCATTAAAGGTGGTGCCACGCCCACTTTACAGAGTTTCTAGTATCGCTTTTTAAAGTTCACTCATTATTTATACCATCAAATTTCAATGAAATCGGTTTATTAATTAGCCACAGAAACGTATTTTCCTGTTAGGGGTGTGGCACCGCCTATTATTGGAGAAAATATTACATTGTGCATTGACCCTCTTCACAACCTTTCCAACAAACTAAGCTAATATTTTGTGATACGGCTGTTAAAAAGGGATCTTACTGTCTTGCAACTTCCTATTGATATATGGACTAGTTGTGCCCGCGGCTTCGCAGGCGTATGTCCTGTTTTTTTTTATAATGAAATTATTCTGTTAACATCTCATTCTATCTTCCCTCTTCAAAAGTTTCGAAAAAAAACAATTGAAAGAGAGCTTGTTCCTTGAAGTCCGAAGCCAAAAGTAAAAATTTACTATTAGAGACGTGACACCGCCCACTTAAACAAATATCTTTACTCAATATTCCACCAAAATCGGTCAATTAGCTTAGCAGTGAAAACGTTTTTTCTTGTAGGGACGGTGCCATGCACACTAAGAAGAACTTAGAGTTTTTAGAAATCATTTTTAGTGTTCGATGATCTATCTATCAACCCAAATTTCATTCAAATCAGTTCAATAGTTTAGCCGTGGAAACGTTTTTGCTTTTCAGAGGCATGGCACCACCTACTATTAAAAAGATCAAAGGAGCGTAAAAAAAATTAAACTTCAAAGAGGAACTAACATTTTATTTTCGGTGTAATAGTGCTACTCGTAAATCCAGCAAATAAGCAGGCTTTATTCGAGCTTTCTTGTCAGTCAGTCAGCCAGCTAGCAAAAGCTCTCTGCAGTTGTTCGTACACATGTATGTATATGTGTGAGAATTGAATTTATTATCGCTGTCATCGTTATCGTCATCAACTATGGCGACTACAACGACATCTTCGCTTTTGTTGGATCAACATTGGAGTTGCAACGCCAGTTGAATAACGACAGCAAAAGCAATCAACTCCATTGAAAGGATACGGGCAGGACTTTTTTTTTAGCATTTTTCAATATATTTGCATTGCAATACAAAGAAGGATGATGTTGCACGTGTATGCAAAGTAAAATAAAAATTGAAATTCGCTTTTATGTACTTATCAGTAATTGTGTGTATTTACAATGCGTGTGTGTGCAATGCACACACTTGCAGAGTTGTTGGAAAAATAATCATGCGTACAATTTTTTAACAAGGCGAATGAAATATTTTTAATTCATGTACTAAATGAATTTTAATATATTTAAGTTTTTTGTGAGCAATTTTTATGGATTACACCTAATTTTGTCTTATTCGCGTATAAGTCATGACGAAGCGTTTCAAGCGATTATTGAAATAAAAATGTACCTATATTAATACGACACCTTTGGGCTGTTATTTTTTTAAGTTTTCATGTGGCTATTAATTTTTAAGTAAACAGATTTTTTTTTTGATCATTGCCAACACTTAATATTCTAGCGAAATTTGGTTTACGCCAGAAAATTTTCGAAATAAAAACCAACAAAAGAAAACTAAACGATACTAGCTAGCATCACTGACTGAATAAATACTTTTACATCTAGCGGCAAAGTGCAGTTTTTGTACTAGAAATAATAAACCGAAAAGAAACTGCAGTACACTATAAATGTCGATAACCGAGATAAATTATCGCCGTCGTACAACGCCATCTAGAGGGTAGTAGTAACATTCTGGATAGTTGTGAACTCAACGTCGATACGCCATTTAGAAGGTACTGGTAAATTATGGATAATGGTAGATTACACGCAATTTAGAAGGTACTGGTAAATCATGGATAATGGTAGATTCCACGCCACTTAGAAGGTACTGGATTATTCGAGAAGGTGATGACTGTAGTATAAAAAGGTTGTTATCTGAGTTGAGTGACACAGTTGAATTAAAACAGTGAAACAGAACAGTTGAATTTGAGCAACATAAGTGAACAGTTGTTCTTAAGCAATAAAGTGAAACAGTTAAGTGATACAGTTGATTTTGAAAGTAAATTGTCTATACAGTGCCAGATTAATATTAGACTTTGAATGTTAATGAAATAATCAATTGTAACGTGTAAAAACTAACTTTTGTGATTTAAATAAACCATTTTATAATTAAATAAGCTTGAGTGTTTTTGATTGTTACACAATCCAGTGATCGAACTCAGAAAAGTGTAAGAGATTGAAATTATCGTCTAAGAGACAGGAATTTCGTAACAATATATTTTATTCAATATACAAAAAGTTTTTCTAATTGCATGCGTATGCAGAATACAATGCTTAAATTAATGGATTTTCTCAAAATTTAACGAAAATTCAGACAAAAAGTTGTGATAAATCAAAAAAAAATAAAAAAATCAGTTGTTTCCGATTTCGATTGAAATCCGCCAAATATACCTGTAGGCCATATAGAAATATGCGACATAAAACGCACAAATACACGTGTAGTTATGCACACACACATTTCACATATGCAGAGTCAAAAAAAAAAAAAAAAAATTAGAAACAAAATGAAAAAGAAGCCACTCACCCAGCAAATCTTTTTCAATCGTGGAGCAGTCATATTTTAATCACTGAGGCAATGGTTTCAATCGCGTGTGCGAGATGTTGCGGAAGTCACCATCAGAAGTCCGACGGCAAGCATTGGAGTGTAATTCTCAGGTTAGCAGAAAACGCGGTCGTCACAGATTATCGTCGAAAAGTTCTCTAGAGCAGGAATTACTTACGTAATCCAAGAAATGTTGGACAGAATTGTAGGCACTCGCTAATGATCGTGCACGTTAGAAAAGTTTTGTAAAGCCCATATGCTCCATGAGTAGATAAGGGACAAGGGAGAAGCTATCTAGGGTACCAACTTGCCGCATCATGAATCATAGGGCGTTTGTTTATGAAGGTGTGCATGTACGCGATTGGTTCTTTGCTTTTTTGTGACTTTTTATAATATACGATTGAAAATGATCACGCAAAGCTTCACTGAGCATCCAGCGAAAAGGGTGGACTAGCCTCCGTTGACACCGATATCGTATAGGTACTTTGCGTATAACACAAAATTTATATCAAATCATAATGCTTCCAAATATATGAAATTTAAGAATTACCTAAAAGTATGCAAAATACTTAAATATGTTACTTAAAATTTAACACTTTTATGCAAGCTAAAGTTTCATTAGCTGGTCAATAATCTACCAAATGTTGGCTAAACTGCCTTACTTGGCTATGTCAAAAGCTAAATGAAGCGAAATGTCATACAATTGAGTGAGCGAGTGTGCATGAAAAATCGTTGCGCCCAAAAATATACAATTCAAAAGGTACAAAAAATATGTGCCTCATATCATCTGATACTCCTATCGCAGCAGGTATTTAACAAGTAAACATAAAAACCAACGAAAAAATAAAGATTCGCAATGAAAATCAATGTAGCGGAAACGGAAATACCAACATACGCATACAAAAGCAACGTTACTGTTCATTTTCATTCATCGTCTGAGTATATTAGTGTGCGAAAGTATGTCTGCTTAACAATATAAATCTTTTCTCTTGCTGTTTTTTTTTTTTTTATCTCTGTTTTTGTGTGCTGATTGTGTTGATAAATTAAATGAACGAACGAACGAATGAATGAATGTTCATAAATAAAAATATGACAAATTTTATGCGATTTTAACGTTAAATTAGGCAATTATTTTAATGAACAGTTGCCTGGCATACAAAATCCGCTCCAGTTGAACATAATGCAATTGTCTTGCGATTATTTTTAAAGAGCATTTGATATTTTAAAAATTTGATTATATTAAAATATAAATTTCTAAAATTATTTTAAGCATATAAGGAATACTTTGATACAGACAAGAAGTATGTATTTGCAAGAAACTATACAAAATATTAAAATAATAACTTAATTGGATTGAATATGTTATGTGGAAAATTCTCAATAAATGAAAAATAATTTAAAAACGAATAATAAGTAATCAAAAAAAAATAAGGTAGTATTTGGGTATTTTTTTTTTTAAGAGATAAAGTTTTTTTGGATTAGGGTTTTTAGTTTTTGCGTTAGTGATAATAGCAGTTTTGGTCATAATTTCACCTTTAATCCTTTTTTTCCTTTTTTCTCCTAATCTATAAATTTTCTGTACAAAATTTTGATGAAATTTTCCTCAAATTGATCAAAATCTGCAGAAAATTATTTTTTGCTTAGATTTTTTTTTCTAAAATAAATTACAAAAAAAAAAAATTAAATGTCACAATGAAATAAGAAAATATTTTTTGATAAATCTTAAGAAGTTTTTACTCAAAGCCATTTTTTGTGAAAGTAACTTATGACGTCATAAAAAAAAACAAAAATTGTTACCATAAAAAAAAACCTTTTTTCTAATATTTTGACCAATTTTAAGAACTTTGTAATCAGAGCAATTTTAACTGAAAATTAAATTGAATTAAAGTCGAAAAGGCTACAATTTTGGTATAAAAAACTTAGACTTGTATTTAGAAAATCACAGTTGATATCTAACTATCCTTGAAAATTGATTTCAAGGTCAAGGGCCCAACGTTTAAGACAACATATTATTTTAGTGCCGCTTCTGATATAATCAAAAAAAGAAGCGGCATACTCCAAATCTCCTTCTGCGTCATGTTAATATTCCTCTGTTTAGATAGGTGGTTTGTGTCTTTGCTAGTGAAATATGAAATCCCATTTTTCTTAGAAACAAAAGCTGCACTAAAGTGATTTATCGTTTTAAATGTTGTTCTAGTTCTATAGAACCCACTAAGTTTGGTAGAAACACAATAAAAAACCAGTGGTTAGTGGCCAGATGACCATGTTGTGTTTTTGCTATAAAAATCAGGGATCTTACATAATAAATTCTTATACTAAAAAACAGAAACTGCATCAACATATTATATGGTTGGAAACATTGTTTCATCTTCTATTGAGACAAACAAGACTGGTTTGTGCTCACAGATTAATTTGAAAAGGCTGGACAATTCTATTTCGTTCTTATCAAAATCTTCTTCTGTAACGCGTTAACATTTCTCTGCTAAAGCTCTGTCAAGTTAAATGGGTTGTGTCTTTACTAAGTAGTTAAATATAGAATTTTACTTCATACTCTTTATTAAAAGCCAAGCGTGACTATACATATCATACATTTATAAAAGATTTAAGAAATTAGTCAAGCTCATTTGAATGAATTTTTTAATTTGGTTAATATAAATACTATAGATAACATCGGCCTACACATATTTTTCCTAGTGATCAGTCCAGGCAGACGCGAATGACTTTTGTGTTTGTTAATTATTCCTCATTTTTTTTTGTTTGTTTGAAAAACGCTATTTTGATGCATCTTTGAATTAATCTCGCAATTATAAGAAAGTAATGATACACATGAAATCAGAAACAAAATTTTTTTATTTAACATTTTCTTTTCCAAAATATCGTAAATCAGCGAGCTCTGAATTTTTAGATTGCAAGCGATTGGCTTTGCTATTGCATCACATAAACACGCTGAAGACTATGGTGTTTATTTATACCACTTTAAACTTCAAAAATGTAAATTTGAGTTTGGTGTGATTTTGCGTACAAAAGGTCAAAAAGGAATTCATCAATTTGCTGTTTAGGAGAAAACATGCAAATGCCTTCGAGGCGCTGCTATTACAAACAAAATCAATGAAAAATAAATTGGCCACTGAATACTTTACTGAACTGCTAAAGGTCCTAAAAGTTTTTGTGAATTTCAGTAGTCATCTCGTACAAAACTCCATTGGGCCATAACCTTTGATGACTCTGCGTGAACTGCGCAACAATGACATGAAATCTAAGCTGCACACTGTACAATTGAGACTGCCAAAGCAGTCGAAAGTCAGTAGGTTTCCACGGAGCTAAAATACGTTTTTGGATGTTTGATTTATTGTAGCTTCTCCTGAAGAACGTCGTGTAGAATGCCATGCAGCTACATACAACCTGTATTGAATTAAAGGATACCAAACAGAATTACCAATGTCATAAAACAATTCAAAATTGATGAAAAAGTCGAAAAAATGAAGAACTTATGAAGAAAGTTGAAAGAGGTTGAAAAAGTTGAACAAATACATATAAGATATATGTATTGGAAAAATTTAAAGTGTTGAGAAAATCGAAATAATATGGAAAATGTTGAAAAAAAATCGAATCGAAATGAAAAATTTGAAATATGCCATGCCCACTTCTCCAATTCCACCCACTTTTGGTTCAATAAATTATATTCGTGATCGACATCCTCATATTAAATTTTAGCACAATAGCTTTTATATTTTTGCGGTGACACACCAAATCCAGTCCGGTTTTGATCCAGAAATAGCTTTCCATAAGCAAACCCCTTACACCAAATTTTAGTATGATTGCTCACATATTTCGATAAGTATGCCACTTACCGTATTTTATTGGTATGGGTGTTGCTACGACCACTGGAGCTATTTCAGCCACTTTTCATTCAGATATGCTCTATGGCAACTGAACCACTTACATTAAATTTTATAGCAATTGCTGCAATAGTTCACTTAAAACAGCGCTAACAAATTTATGTTAATATGGGAGATGCCACGCCCACTGATCCAATCCCTTCAAAATTCATTTATTTTTAAAGCTTATAGTAACTGACATCTATACACCAAATTTTATGATGATTTCAGCGACATCATCTCTTAAAATTTTTATGAAAATCGTTTGTGCCAATTTTGAGATATACAAAATCAAAATTTTTAGCGTTTGAAACGTGCCACGCCCACTTTTTCGATTTCGCCCACTTTTACCACAATTCAAGATATATTTGATATGTATCCGTTTACCAAATTTCATCACAATATCTTGAACGGTTTACAAGATATAGTAGTATAAATGATAAAATTTAGGGCTGTGTCACGCCCCTGTAGAATCCTTTGGAAACTTGAAACCCAGTCTAATCCTAATTTGGTTCAAATGTGCACCAAATCACCAAGTTTCATCAAAATCGCTGCAACTTTTTTCAAAATTGGTATGGGTAAATATATGTACATAGAGCATGGGCGGTAGGCGTGTCCATTAACCGATTTCGCCCATTTTCAATAGCAAGATGCCTGCAAGAAGGTGTGACCTGTGTGTGAAAGTTTCATTCAATTAGCTTTATTGGTTTTCCCGTAAACCTGATTTCAACAGTCGGACAGACAGACAGACAGACGCACATCGCAAAATCGGTTAAGGTGGTGACGCTGATCAAGAATGTATATACTTTTCCAAACCTGCCACGCCCTCTTCTATGTGTTACAAACGGAGAGACAAAGTGAATATACCCTCGGTGTAGGGTATAAAAATAATACTGCTATGTGGCTTATACTTGGAAAATAGCTACAACCTACAACAGAAATGCTTAGTAAGCCGATACCTTCGGAATATATTCCTTATCTTCTAGCTGAATATATATCCTCTTGAAGACATTGCTAAAACAATTTCTAAGTTTAGCTTCGAGCTAATACAAATTTTGAAATTGTATGGGTTGACAGCAAATCATGCATCAGAGATACAATGGTCCTAACAGCGGCTTAAGCTATGATGAAATCTGTCGACTAATCCTAAACAATATCAAGCAAAGAGTAGCTTTGGAAAGTCATAATAGAGGCATTGAATACAATATATGACACAGTGGTTAAAAAAAGAATGAGACGCGACACGCTTTGTGCAAAATTAACTGACTGGGTTGTGAAAGAGCCATAAAATTAATACCTTTGTACTGCAGAAACATCCATCAGACCTTGTTTATTATATAATTACAAAGATGCATCCAAATTTAATATCGCTTTCCAAAGGATTTCTTTTTTCGTCTATAATCCATCTAAAAAGCGTAAACAATGAATGTCATATTTCATATGATATAAGGCCCTTTTCTAGAAATAAAATATGATAATATGTGTCACCTATTTTCTGATTTATTAAAACTACTTGTCATCTGTGGTACTTTAGTGTTCTCTACACATATGCTTAAAGTTCAAATACTCACATATGTTCAAAACGTTTCATTCCAAATTCATCACTAGTCTTAAGTAGCAATAAACGCATTGATTCCCTTCACGCTTCAAAGTTAAGTGCACAACTTGGCTAATATAATGCTTGCCTCAGCTGCGCAACCGACTGCCGCTTCATTATCTTTGATTGATTTCGCTGTCAAATGCCTGACAGTGATTTTTGGTCATAAATTTTGCCGTATGTATGCTGCGCGTCGTCAACATTTTTGGCTTCATTTGAAATTCATTGATTCATTCGACTGGAATAATCCAGTTATTTTACGTGGATTAGCGTTAAGTAAGCGGCTGTGTCAAAGCATAACTTACTATAGCTGAGCACTTAGCATGCATTGCATACTTTGAGGAGTTAGAATTTATTACTCTGCATAACATCAGCGTAAATTGTACAGAAGACAAGAATGTGCTTTGGTTATGATGAAGTAAGACAGATACATAGCTCTGTAGTTGTACTTGTATTCTTAAGGCAGTCATATAAAGACAACATATTTTTGTAGCTGCCTTAAAATATGCAACAAAAAAGTGTGTGAAATTAACAAACTGCTTGCTAAGGAGCACATATTTTCCTGCTAATTGAGTTGTTTTTTATTTTGCTTCTTTCGTTGCGTTGCGCATAACTTTAAGTTTATCTTTTAGGTGTGCTCTTTGTTGTTTTTTGTTTTGAATTTGTTTCTCTGAATTTGTATATTTTTTTTTTATTGTTTTGTACTTTTGTTTTTCTTGTTAATTATGCGCTTGAAATTATTTTGCCAGAAATAACAAACCATAGCACCATACATTAAGAGCGTCTAAAAGTATGCTATTGTATTTAGCGATAAGCTGTTGAATTATAGAAGCAGCGATGCACAGTGCCTTGCACATAGCATCTTGAAAGAATAAAAGTGATATTCTTTCTTAAGGCCTTAAACAAAATAAATGAGAATTCGACTCGAAACGCGATATTCTTTAATATTGCTTCACAAATACGCAAGCACAACAATTATTGCATTTTACACGTAGTGGTGCCAACTTCATTGTCCTCGTACGAGTTTTTTCATTGAAACTTTCTTTTGGTCGTACCATTTATATATGTACCAATTCTCATTTATCTGCGTGAAATATGTGATTTTTTTGCTTATATGGAGGGCGTGTCGTCGCCTATTTTTTGCCCTACTCAAATTACATTAAGAGCTTTTCGCAAACCATAAGAATCAATTAAAACAAATATGTCATAATTTATCTACGTCAATTAGATGATGAGATATGATGATTTTGACTTTTTTCTTATATGGGACAGGGAGGGGGGGGAACAAAAACTACATTATCGCGGAGAAATTACTTTTTTAATATAATCTCGTTATTGTTCCTGTCTTCGGTTCCGATAGCGATGGTTCTAGGAGAAGAATTTTTTTTAAATGTTTTCTGGTTTTTTTTTTTTGTATGAAGTACGATGACAAATATTGCGAAAATATTTTTGCTAAAATTGAGAAATTATGATTGAAAAAAGATATTTAAAATTTTTTAAAAAATGTTATTTTAACTTTTGAACAATATTTATTTGTGGGCAAGTATAAAGTATAGTGTCTGAGCCAATATATTTTAACTCTCGATTCATATAGAATCAACAGTCAAGCAAAATTAAAATGCTGAATAATTTGTTTTAATAAAAAATTTTCAAATTATTTGAACTTTTTATGTATTTTTCGGAAATTCTTATCTATATGACTACGTATATAAAAATTGGTTACACTAGTGAGAGTACAATAGGACAACTTTTCTAGTAATGCAAAAAGCCCTAATAATTAAAAAAATATTTAGTAAATGCAAAGCTGTTATTGGCTAGCATTAATTAACTTATGCAGCCAATCACTGTGCACCATCATTGCCTAAATGTAGGCGCAATAGATTTGCATTTTAAATGCTGCTACTGCTACTTTAGTTTGTTCAAAAATCAGGCATAAAGTTGGTCTTGTAGAGACTTCGACAAACAATTTAATTTAAACGAAATTAAATTTGCATGTTGGCTAAGGACGCTGATTTTTTTTCTCTTTATTTTGGCTCTATTCTAGCGTAGCCACTACTATAACGCCACTTTAAATGCCCCACAAGAAGCGCTACATCAGTGGGCAAAAACTGAAAAAGCTCTTGTGCATGACGTTGAATAATTAAAAGGGGTTAATGTAATTTCTTTTAAGTGTTTGCATGTTCTTACTCATTTATTTTATTTAAGTTTTTTTATTTTATTTTTTGCTTCTTAACTGTAGCATACACTTAGGCGCATAGCACTTTTTCGACAAAAGCAAAGGCAACGGCAGCGGCAATTTTTATTACTGTTGAGTGGAGAAATAAAAAATTAAAAATATTTGACTTAAAAGGATAATAAAATAAAGTTAGAGGAGTAATCAGTGCACAAAATGGGTGTAGTAATAAAAATGAATTAAAATCATAGCAAATTAAATTTTGCACTTTAAGGGAATATGAATTGAAGGAAGGAATTGAAGTTAAATTTTTGATTAAGCTTAGAAATATTTGAAATTTGTAAGCAGCTTTTTAGGCGCTAAGCAAGCGAATTTTAGAGAAAAAGAAAATATAAAATGAAGATAATGGGTGTGAGAGTGCTTGGATATGCATGGTGTATGATGAAAATTTATCTAACCATTTATTTAAAATTTTTTTTTAGTTAAATGAAATTTTTTGAACTTGCTTTTTGGCTATTTTCTTTTTGTAATTTTGTTTTCGATTTATGATGCATTTTCTTGAAAGTTACTTGTATTTTTTATATGTATGTGTAAGTAGATCTTTTATCAAAGACACCTCAAAGACAACATCATCGAGCAAATATCACTAACTGAACCATCATTAATCGAAAAAGTTATATAAGATTTTAGTAAAAGATTAAGAGCCTGTTGAGCTAGCAGAAGAAACTACTTGCACGATATTCTTTTTCATTATTAAGTGGAACCAATTTACTTTAATTTTCAATAAAAATAAATAAATATTTCATACAATTTATGTCTTTTATTTAAGATTTAGAAATACACCTCAAATTTGAGCACCCTTTAATTATTGCCAATTTTACATATTTGTCCGCTGTCCATTGATTGTTTGTCCCTATTTATTACTTTATGCTCTAATTTTTTAATGTTGTTATAATGCAGTTAGTTTTGTTTTTTTGTTTTTATTTTTTTGTCAATATAGTAATTTTTTGTTTAATCTCTACCCTATTTTCTTGATGCTTTTGTTGAGAATTGTTACATATACTACAATCAGGGTATGTCAACTTTGTCTTTCCATTTGTATATCATTTACGGGGTCGTGGTAAGTACAGAAAAGTGTATATATTCTTGATCAGCATCCTCACCTGACTCGGTTTACCCTTGACCGTATTTCTGCCTGGAAATCACGATTAATTGAAAATTACGAGTGCCTTCCCTTTTAAGTGCTTTGTGTAGAATTCTTTCAAAGAGACTTGGGAACTTTAGAGATTTTCGAAATATATATTTTTATTTTACTATCGAACCCATGTCCTAATGATCCAGAGTACAGACTATTTGTGATAAATTATATAATTTGTTAAAGGCGAATCATATTTTTCTCACATTTGTCTTGGTAAAGCGCCTTAAAAACACAAAAAAATGACAATATAAGAATATGAGATGGCATGTCTTTCAAGTGACTTTAACATAAGTGACACATAAGATATGCAACTCCATGTCTTTATAAGCATTTGATTATATACAGTATGATAGCACACACGAAACATGCCAGTTAATGTCTTTATTATTTAGCTATAAAGGCAAAGTATCTTTTTAATTATAGCACCAAGCTATTGTGAAGACATCACTGTTTTGCAAGCTGGATTTTCGTCTTGATAACTTCGTTTAGCATCGGCTTTATCGACAGTTGGCCTATTTTTTGATTCGATTTAGGAATTATATTTGCGTAATGTGTTTCGTAGCAGTCCACCTTGCCCACACTTGGGCAGGTAAAAAAGTTGAGAGTAAAATATTTTTGCTATCAATTCAGTGTTACCAGCTTTTAGTCGAATGTTGGTAAAAAAAACGAGTGTGCTTTAGACCACACAACTGAAGTATATTATTCTTTAGCTCCATCTATGTATATGTATGTATATGTTACCGGCCAAACTAGCTTTTAGGCCAAACTAGTTAGCTTAAGCCTAAAGATGCGCAATGACATTTTAATGCAAAAGCACTGTGGTTAGTGAAGACTACGACAGTAGCAAAGTATGAAAACAAAATTTGTCAATTTCATTATATACTTGGCAAGTTGTAAGTGGGGATAATTGTGCGGCCTATGGCCACGGCTCAGGATTTTTATCCTCCAATATGTTCAATTACGGCTTCGCGCCGGCCTTCGGCCGCGGTTCAGTCTAAAATATGTGCAACACTGACTTCGCTATTCACAGTGCTTTTGCATTAAAATTAAATTGCATACTTTTAGGCCTCCAAATTAACTAGTTTGGCCTAGGAAAAACTAGTTTGTCCTAACAACTATTTTGGCCGGTGACATATACATATGTACATATGTTTATACATATGTGCAACACTGACTTCGCTATTCACAGTGCTTTTGCATTAAAATTAAATTGCATACTTTTAGGCCTTCAAATTAACTAGTTTGGCCTAGGAAAAACTAGTTTGTTCTAACAACTAGTTTGGCCGGTGACATATATATACATATGTTTATACATATATGTATACAGAAAAACTGTGTTTTTTCTTTCCAATCGATGGGGAAAGGTCGTAAATCACTTAGGGAGGGTCCACACCATGGAAAATACCGTTTTTGACCCATTTCCTTAACATTTGTAGGGTGGCACCGTCTTTGACCTATTTTCGGAATTTTTTTGTAATTAATGGGCAAAAGTTGAAAATAAATTTTAGACATCATGTAGAGTGGCCCGGACCCTGGAAAGGACCGTTTTCGACCATTTTGGTCCTTTCCAAGTACCGGAGCCACTCTAAGTGATATTCAAAAGTCATTTTCGACCTTTAATAATCGATTGGAGCAAAAAAAAATTTAGGGTGGATCAAAATACAATTTTGTTTTATTTCAATCGATAGGGAAATTTCGAAAATAGTAATTTTGAAGCTTTACGGAAAAACCAAAATGGTCGAAAACGGTCCTTTTCAGGGTCCGGAGCTACCTTAAATTATATCCAAAATCCAATTTCGACCATTAATTATAGAAAAAAAAAAAATTTTTCCAGAAACTTTCAACATTTCGACCTTTCCCCATTAACTATAGAAACAAAATTTTTTCCGAAAATGGGTCAAAAACGGTGCTTCCAGGGTCCGGAGCCACCCTAAATAATGTCCAAAGTCCCCAGTAATTACAGAAAAAATAAATGTTCGAATATTTGTCAAAAACGTTCCTTCCAGGTTCCGGAGCCACCCTAAATGATGTCCAAGATCCAGTTTCGACATTTCCATATTAATTAGGAAAAAAATTTCTCTTCCGAAAATGGGTCGAAAACGGTCCTTCCCAGGGTCTGGAGCCACCTTAAGTTATGTTCAAAATCCATTTTCGACCTTTCCCCATTAATTATAGAAAAAAAATATTTTCGCAAATGGGACAAAAACGGTCCTTCCAGGGTCCGGAGCCACTTTAAATGATGTCCAAAATCCCCATTAATTACAGAAAAAAAAATCTACCACCACTCTGAGTGAAGCAGCATTGAGTTCAATTAAATGCATGCGTAAACACCCAATTTTTATAAAACCTAAAAGAATGCTACACTTTATGTTCAAATTCGCTCATTTCCGTAACATATTTTGTTCGCTCATTTCCGTAACGAATTTACCAGTTTACCCTCATGACAACGCGCCTATAGAAGTATATACTTCAAAAACAGTCGGCTACTGAGATAGGGGTGATTTTTATATATATTTTTGTTCAAATATGCTACGTTTCAAATAATTTTTTATTATATTTATATATCCATTTGCCGTAAATTTTCTCCATTTGTATTAAGGATATCGCGAAAATATTTCCTTAATTCTACAACTCTTTCTGTTGTTATGTTATATACTTAGTACATTTGTTGTTAATATTTTGACGGATTTTATGCTATGTATAATTTTTTGACGGTTTTCGGATTCGGTTCTTGTTTTTCATAAATACATTTCTGTTCATTATGAGATTTTTATGGTTTTCTTACAAGTTTTTATGATATGTTTTGCTAGCGTTCTCCATTTCAGTTTTTGGCTAGTTTTTAACAATTTCTTCGCCAGTTTGTCCAGAGTACGTGTAATTTATCAATTTTCTGCTTTCATAATGCATTACTTGCCGTTTAAAAAATATTGATTCTGTTAGCTTGTACACAAAAAATACCTATATTATGCATAATGAAATCTATTCAAACGTATACTATTTGCATTCCAACATGTGTGTGTTAAGTCCGTAAAGTACTTAAAATTCTTAAAGTTCTACCAATAAAAATGTTTTAATTGCTTTTGAATACTTAATACCATGCCAAGCCACAAAAATAGATTTTTGCATTTTAATGTAGAACTTTATAAAATAATAGTTCTTATCTTTGTAAATACAAAGTTAATTTATGCATACACACACGATGCTATTGACATGTAACAAGATAACTAAATCGCACATACAACAACATACACGCAGCACATTCTAATGCAAAGTAGACTTGCATATGCAGTAGAGTCCCAGTAAACATTAGATTTCGTGAATGCAAAATGCAAATAGCAAAAAAAATAATATCGAATCATGATGCATTAATATATGTATATGACACTTAAGAAATCCCTAAAAATATGTAAAATAAATATATAAATTTTAATTTAAATCATTTAGAGGACTTAAAAGTTCATCGACTAGAAGATGGGATATTCAAAAATCTACCAAATGTTTGCTGGGAGGTATTCCAATCAACATTTGACTTAAGTGTCACACACTGAATAAAATACAAGCATAAGTCTACAGAAATATACACACAAATACTAACAACTTATACAAACTGAAGCTAAACCCATCGGGAAATTCCATTTACTATAGAAATTGAGGCAAAAAGGTGAATGAGAAAACCTATAGCCAATGAAGCTCAAAACCTTTGCTCAGATTTTTTGGCATTAAACTGATCACATAAAGATCAGTTTGTAAGACCGCAGTGCAACATTTGAGTCCTGCAAGTAGGAATCCAAATTTAATATTTTTTTACTAAGAGATTTTACTCAATATAACTGGATCAATGCTGCCACAAGAATTTGAAGATACAAAAATATACGTATGAGGGCTCAATTTAGAACATGAAGTCAGAACTAAAAAAAAAACTGTATCCGCCTTTGTAAAAAATGGTGAAACTGCTGCAGATTTTTGCAAAAGCCGCATACGGCTTATTGCAGTTCTGAGTGCAAATTAATCTGATTGTCCTGGAATATGCTATACAAAAATATATTGTTCTTTCATAAAAAGACTAGCAGGCCTGGCAGACCTTACCGGTAGGCGGGACGATAAGTTTTATTTGGTTTTGGATCTTGCCATTTTTATATGTTCCGAGTTTCGTTCATTTGCGTAAAATAATTGTTGAGGTATAAATAATTTTTGTCTCTTCTTATTTGAGAGGCGTGGCACCATTCAGTTTTTCATTGAATTTAATTTCTGCCTCTACGTTTTTATATGTGTATGCACCAAGTTTAATCTGCGTCAAATAGTTGATAAGATATGATGAATAATATATTTTTCATTTATGTATATGAGGGCGTGGTATTGCCCTTTTTTATCCACATCATGGACTAAATCTTTCAGCGATCAGTTGAACGGCTTAGGAGTCCATGAGCTTTATATAAAGAGTGTTCAAGGTATCTTTATAGTTTTCAAATAAAAGTCATAAATTGTTTAAATTCTTTATATATTATTATTGGAAGTTAAAGTAAATTAGCTATAAAATAATGAAAAAGAGTGTCGTTCAAGTATTCTTCTCTCTTAGCTCGGAAGACTGCCAGCTTTTTACCAAAAGTTTGAATAATATTTTTCGCAAAATGATGGTTCAAATTAGTGATATTTGCTCAATGATGTTGTCTTTGAGGTGTTGAATGGTTTGAGGATTATTCCCATAAGCTTTTTTTTTCAAGAAAGCTCATAAGCAAAAACCCAACTGTGTTAAGTCGCATGATCTTGGCGGCCAATTCACTCATGTAACGTTCCATTTTAACTAAATATTTATTTACTTCATTCTTGAAAAAAGTCTGTGTAATCTATACCTGAAACAAAAAGTGGCAACAAATTTAAAGTGATATATCAAATATGATCACACTTTATAAAGTTGTACAAAATTAATTTTTTTTTCCAATTTGGTAGCTCAATTCAAAATATAAAATTATTTGATAAAATCACAGCCAACGAGAAGAACTTCAAATTGAACTTCAACTTTCAGTAAGCACTGTATCAATTCATATTTTTAACAATTTTTTTTTTTAATATAAGACTTAACTTTATTTAAAAAATACAAGTAAAATGACAGTTGGTTTGTTGCCGTTGAATTTGAACCAGTGCTCTCGCCTCAACTTATTATCGCCTTGCCGACTGTTCAACCTAACTGATTGCCGTTGTTCTGGCTAAATGTAAATTTAGGCAAAGTACCCAAACCTTTCCAATGACAATCAATGTGAATCTTTATATGGATGTGGTTTGGAATGGATCAAACCAAGTTGTATTATGTTGTGATGTATTTTCCCTTTGGGTGTGTTTCAAGAGGTTACTATTAAAATTATAACAACTTGTCGCACAACATGATAACCACAATCAACACTACACTACACAACTAAAACATCGACTAATGCTACAACTTTAGTTGAACATCAGTGACAAGGACAAAATTCTTACAGCTGAACGACCAATTATCGCTGTTTTTTCTGGCTCTTAACCACTGCTGCTCAGCCCAGCGTATGACTTTTGTGTTTGGTTTGTGCGATGAATATTAAATGAAACTTACTAAACGAAACAGTTGACACGTGAGCAACTTTGTAGGAGCGTTTGAGAGAGCGAAACAAATTAAATGCAAAGATGAACTTAGTTAAAAAAAAAACTATTTTCTATAAATGGCAAAGTTCTCAGAGAATAAGCAATGTCAAGCACAAGCATTTGGGTATTTCCATGTAAATGTGGACACGGTATAGGATATTTTTTTTATTGCTTTTCAATCTTCAACTATATCCAAATTAATGTTCAATAATAGTAGTTTTGCCACAAAGTGTCAAATTTAAGATTTCACCATAAAATTCGTCATTATTTTCTGTTCTAGTTACTGTATGTACGCGTGCTTTCAGGTTTGAAAAAAAAAGTCATTTTTTAAGTCTCTGTGTTTTGAGTTTCTTGTTTTAGTTGGTAAGTTAGTTTCATGTACCTAATATAACATATATTCATGTTATCAACAATGCGTTGCAACACTCGTTTTGAAAAAGCTGAGTGCTTAAAAATGAAGAAAAAAGATACCCTTGTTTTTTTGTAACGCGAGTTACCAATAAGTACATTTTTTTCTAGTATTGTAGGTGTTTGTTGTCTAATTCAAACAAATACTTAGATTCTCTTTTTGTGTTTCAATTTGTACCGAATAACAGTAAAAACATCCTCCGTTTGATTTTACTAGTCTAAATTAAATGTAAGTACTTTTTGTAACGCGAGTTACCGGTAACTCGCATCTTCATCATTTAACAAGAGTTTCTGATAATTTTTATCTATCTTCTTTAGAATGAAATTTGTTTTTTGGCTTAGGACCAAATGCCGCTCTCGGCTACCTAAAAAATGAAAAGAAGGAGGGAAGAATTAAAAGTCGAGGGAAAATACGATGATTTCAAAAAGACATATAGGGAAGCTTGGCGAAAGAAGAGAGCAAAAATTGATAGTTTGTCAGAAGCAGAAAAGAAAGAAATAATACGTCATGAACGTTGGAATATCCAAAACCCATTTGATTTACTGGCAAAATGAGAAACTGCAAATGGCCCAAACATCAAAAGAAGTAAACATGGATATCTTACCAAAACATTTATATTATGAAGATGTGTATGGATGTAGTAGTGATACTTATAGTCCTGAGGATAATATACCATTATCTGTACTCAAATCATAATTCACAGCATTCCCGAGTTATGCATTCTAGAGTAATTTGATTTATTATTCAATTTTTGTTTAATTTAAATTTTTGTTTAATTTTTGCACATTAAAGACTGAAAAAGTTCCTTATTATTATTAAACTTTGATTTTATTTTTATTCTTGTGTATTACAGCTAGAAAAAGCTCCTTATATTGGTATAAAAGTATTTGGTAACACGAGTTACCAATCTTTTGTAACGCGAGTTACCACATAATTCTTGAATTAATTTAAAATTTTCGATTCAATACTGCTGTTTCTAATAATGGTAAGCTTATTGATATATTGCTCATTTATTTATGTCAAATATAAAGCAGTCTACTCACAGATTTCGGAGAAACTTTCAAATGAAATTTACTCTCTGAACATGTTGTCCAAAACTGGTAACACGAGTTACCAACACAATTTATTATTTTACTGGATAAATACTATTTTAACACTGAATTTTTAGACTAATGTAGGACATGAGAAATGTTATGTGTTCACAAAGAATCCAATTTTATTAGTTAACCTAAATAATTAAAATGTATGGCATCATTAAACTCAAAAATACTTTCTGGAAGTAACGCGAGTTACCATGGAATTACCCATTTGAATTTCGAAACAACAATATGAAGGGAGAAGTAAATGGAAAAATATTTAGTGATTGATTTTCTAAAAAATGTGAAAAGTTTTGAATCCAAAATATTGCTATTCAGTGATGTCCAATTTTTTACAGTTTCTCCCAATTTAAGGTCGTCTTAATCGGCCTAATGTGCTTACTATTCGTCAAACTGTGAATGGTTTTGAACAAGACAAAGATCTGGTCGAAGTGGCAAAAATATTGCTGACATTCAGCCAAATATTACTGAAGACCCAAATTTATTGATTCAAAGAAATTCTCAACAGTCTGCTGTTAGATTATCGGCAGCACCATATGAGGCGCCCAGTTGCAAAATCGACCAAGTCCCATTTTCTTATTTTTGGAAAAACAATGAAAAACGTTTATCTTCATCTATGTATGTTCATTGAAAAATTAAAAAGTATTTCCCACTTATGAAATTTCTTACTCAAAGCACGTCAGATTGGAATTTTCGAGTTTTATTTGTGTATGTTTTTGAGAAAATAGTTTTGGACGTGGCCGGTTATGATACCAATGTACTGGACTTAACCGGTTTTGACATAGTTATCAACGAATTTTGTTTGAAAAAAAAGAGACTTGGCCGGTTTTAATATTAATGTACTGGACTTGGCCGGTTTTGATTCGAAAGCATTGGACCGGTCTTGAAAGCAAGTTCATGGAGTTGGCCGGTTTTGAAATCTATGCATCAAAATAAATTTAAAAAATGTAATATTTCTGTCAAAAATTTTTTTTTTTTTTGAATCTAAACACATATTTGAAAGATAAAGCATGGTCTAGATTTTGATATACGAGAATATCGCAAAATTTAATTTTCTTGCACTTGCCAGGTTTTGCAACTGGACGCCTCATATATTTGCTGATTTTTCCCTGGAATAATTTCAAAATGTTGGTGATTTTACCAAGGAATTCATCTTCTATGATAAGACGCATTTTCATCTCTCTGGATCAGCAAAAATGCAATATTGTCGTTATTGGTTTTAAGCCAGTGCACAAATTATTCACGAATAGCTTTTATATTTCATAAAATAAATTGTTTGAAGAAGTTTTTGGCTCCATGGAATCATCGATCCTTAACCCATTAAAGCCGACGGGTGCGAAAACGCAACATAAAACAGAGGTGTAATTGAAAACTCATAGGAAATGTTAGGCGGTTGATATCGCTTAGCCGTTTTTTGATGTGGATAAAACATCGATAGGACAACATATGCGTGCTGGACAGGTAAGTCATATGACGTCATCTACTTAATGATATCTGCATCTTCAGATGCAGGTTTTCCGGCATGTGAAAAAAAAACCATTTTAACATAGAAAACACGCAGAAAACAAATATTTAGAGAATTTATAATGATGAGGATCGGTAGCCGTTGAGCCTATGTATATTTCATAATAATTTCAAGTTTCTACATGTTACCGTTTATGCACAGGTACATGTTGTGCGTTTGCGCACCCATCGGCGCTAGAGAGTACATTTTTACTAGGGAAAATTTTGCAGCTGCACGTGCGTACGTTATGCGTTTTTTGCGCATCAGTCGGTTGTAATTGTACAAACGATTGTGATTGTGAATGTTTGTGTTTTCGCAAGAGTTATGGTGACGTATTTCGTATGATTTCGAGAATGGAAGTCTTTTTAATTCATGAATTTGATAAGGAACCGAGCCGCAACGACCAAAGGCAATTGTCGAACGTATTGGCTATTGTTATAGTTGTTTCGCCGCCAGATGCTGTCGAAGATTTGACGGATATTGTAGATGTCTCAGACGACCACATATTCTTTGATGATGATGGGCCTACCGATACTCATGGTGCCTTGGAAAGTATGCCCGAGATTTTTGGTACCACATAAATGTATGTTGAGTACCCGGACGCCAACAATGACGACAACATACCCTATCAATTTGCTTTGGAGCAACGGGTGGTTGCACTTGCCCTTGCTCAGACACCGTCCTAAAAATTGATGGTCAGCGATTCGTTGGAGCGACATTGATTGGTTTATTTACTTAATTGCAGCCCGTAACTGTGTTGTCCAATTATCTGCAAGTCGAACCAAAACATCGCGTGTGGCGTTATAAAGAAATCAACATTAGATAGTAATGGTTGAGGAGCCAGACATCATTCATCAATAAAGTAAACGAAAGCGAGGCATTGATCTTTTCGACAATGCAATGAACAATTACCGGATTTCTCTTCGTGGTTAAAAATATTATTGGCCATTGATAACAAATGGTCTCGATTGCCATGGTCAATGCTTGGAAGCTACATAGTTCCATCCACAATTACCAGCGCAAAAACGCAACGTCTGACAGGGATAGCTCCAAAAAGGAATTCAGGCAGATGGGCCACTTCGAACTCCGCAACATAGTGACTGACTCCTTGGCGCAAAGTGAGGTAGTGGCACATCGTCATGGTCCCAAAACTTAAGACACACCCTCTCAAAAACAATTGTGAAATGTATCCCAATTGCTTTCCACACCATCTACTATTGTGCCAAGAGAAAAGTAGCATACCATGTCGGGAACTAGATATAACGTGCTTTCTAGTGAAAATACATGACTTTTTTTCTATATTTTGTCGAAAACTCTGAATTAATATGTTCCGACAAGCATTTATTATCTACTTTTCAAATAAATCTACCCTTAACTTGGACTTGATCCACTAATTTCTTTTATAATCCACATATTTCACAACCACTCTTTCCACTAGTAAAAATGTTCACACTAACGCCGACGGGTGCAAAAACGCACCACCGCCGACATGGGTTGTGAGTAGGGATAGGGAGCTAATTTTTTGTGCGCGGAGTTTGTCCCTAAGACATCCTCCTCGAAGTTTAAACCCTCCATGACCACGAATAAAGGAGCCGGCGTTAATGGGTTAACTTACGAAAATTAGGTGATCGGTAGAGAATAATAATAAAAAAACTTTTATGGCCTGAATTGTAAGTTATTAATTTGACAAAAATTTGGTTTCAGTAAATAAATGCCAAAATTGATTTATTGTGTGAAAAGTTTGGATGGTCAATTATCTGAATAAGAGCAGATGTTAAAATGCCTCCAAGAAATTGGACTAAACACTTTTGGACTTCTTCTAGTGGAGTTATTTGATGTCATAGGTCATTAATCCAATTTATTGAATAAAATGGTCGAAAGTTGAACTCAACGTATTCCTCTCTGTACGAGAAACAGAGGTGACCATTTGAATGATTTCAGATTTGTATTTCAACGTGCAACTGAAACAATTTAATACTGTATTTTGTAGAACAGCATTTTAAAATTCCAACTTCATTACAAAAAAAAAAAAAATTAATTAAAAATAAAATGAAACCAAATAATCATCAGATTTATGCAACTGTCTGATACGCAAACAATTTAATGTCAGAATAAATTCGTAGTTATTATGATGCCTCACATTCATTTCATTTAAGCAGGGAAATGAGTTTTTTTCTTGTTTTTCATGCATAATGAATCACAATTGCATTTGTTGTATTGGAAAGTAAGTACATGCATTGTGACGTTTACTTATATACAACTGAAAGGCAGAAAATAATTAACCATTTTTATCAAATAAAACACTCAAAGAGTTCAGAAAATATGTACGTACAATACAGTAAAATGATTTTGATTGCATTAATATACATAGGTAATGAAACTACAGTAGTGAGCATAAAAAATGCAACTGCGATCACTGAGTCAGAAAATTTGCGATATCTTAAAAAAAAAATTGTGTTGGAACTTTATAATTTTATATCTACATGTAAATGGTCTCTCATATTATTGATGTAAATTTTTGGTGGCTTATTTGCATCCAGTAATCTTCAAAACTAAACTTATTTCAGTATTCTTACAGTAGAAAATTTTTATGTTAGCTTAATACTTAATGTTATAACCACTATTGGCGATATCTGCATGCGATCTGGAGGGCATAAAGAACACTAAAGTCTCCATGAAAGTCTTATTCCACTCTTTCTGAAGCATTTTTTCCAAGTTCTTTACATTGAAGTGGTTTTTTTTTCTTTCATTTTGCTATACTAACTTCGTTCACATGTGCACCAAATCACTAAGTTTCATTAAAATCGATGCAAATCTTTATGAAATTTAATATAGCAGATGTACTTACTATAAGGTATCTTATTACGAATATTTGGCGCAATAGCACCAGTAGGCCAAAAACAAAACAAAAAAAAACTATTTTTTTTTTTGCGTATCACCATTTTTTTCATGGAGAAATATAGAAAATAAAATAAAAAAGTTTTTTCTTCCTAAAAACTAATTTTTTTTTGATTTTTGTCTTGTAGGCATTCAAAGTATTTTTGACTTGACATAGGCCAAAAAAAATTCTTTATTCTTTTCCAATGTTTTTCTTTAAAAAATAGTGATAACGCAATAAAAAATGTTTTTTTTTTCACTTGTTTTAAGGCCGGAAAAAAATTTTTTTTTTCGATTTTTTCCAAGAAAAATGTTGTATGGTATATCACATAAAAAAAAATCAGAAGATCAGCTAGGATTTCAATCTCTGCATCTTTTGTTTTATAACCCATGGGTCGGACCTTTCGTTAACGTAGACCAACTTTTTTCGCGTTCAAAATAACTGTGTTCAAAAGGTAATGCATTGAGGATGCATCGATTTCAGCACAATCTCTTCTGGGTTTTTATTGGTCCAAATGGTACAATTTTATTTACTATCGTATTCATTATTTTCAATCATTAGTTAAGGTAGAATTTTAAAAAAATTTTTCGAACGGCCAACCGGCTACAAATTTATTTCATCTTGATCGTAGGGGATCAAATTCATGTCTTTTTTAAATGGCTGTAACTTTGCGAGGAAACATCGCAGTTTATCACTTGAGATCTCATTTTAAAGAAAAAGAACGGTACTAAATGATGTCATTATTAAAAATAAGCTGAAAGTAGTAGTACCACTGACGGCTGGCAAGGATGAAACAAAAATTTATATATTTTTTTTTTTGAAAAAAAAATTCTTCTCACCTCAAATGTCTTTAAGCGCGCATTAAACTCATGTCATTTCTTTCTTATATTAGTACAAGTTTAAAATAAACTTTTAAGCGAAGAAAAAGGTGGGGTTTTTCAGAAAATTAGGTTTGTTTTTTCTCATAAAAAAAAACTATAGCTCTGCCAATTTTTAACCATTTCGAAATTTTTTTAAAGATTCTAACAGAAAATAAGAAGTTCTATAAGAATCAAAAAACAAAAGTTGATTATTTTGATTTGGATGGAATATGCCGCTTTTTTTGAAACAATTTTCAGCCTAAAATGAGCATAACTTAAAATGAGCATAACTTCGTAAAAAAGTTTTTTTAATCAATTCAGGGAAATATTGGTCCCCTTATATCCATTGAAAAATAACATATTTAATTAGCAACCAATTCCGTAACACAAAATAATCCGCGTGCATGGTTTGAGATGGATTTGGTCTTTTTATAAAAAGCTTTTTACATATGACCAGCCGTTTTGATGACACACGGCCAACAACAGTAAAATGGTGTAAGACATCGTACTATGAAGTACAGAGTTGATTAAGCATTTTACGAAATAAAATGATATTTCCTGAAGACGCTATGCTCCGCGAGGAGATCAAGGCCACAAAAAGAAGAAAGTTTTCCTCAGAAATATATATTCTGCGTCCAAAATCAAGCAAAAATTCAGCGGGTAAGCCCATGTATTAGCCCACAGATTCTGGCGAAATCATTGATCTTATAAAGTTTTATTTCATTAAAAACATATCAAATAACTATGTCCAAAATGGAGTAAAGGTTAATTTGATGGTACCACTACAGATAATTAAACTTTAAAGTTGAAAATGTTGCTAATAATTGCTAATAAAATTCAGAAAAGAAAACAGTTATCCCAGAGAAGTTTTGGAAGTATTATCAGAAAAAAGAAAAACGAGAAGAAAATGAAATAAGACTTGGGTTAGCATTAGGATGGACAATCTCTTTTCATAGATTAGAGTTAAAGATAAGCGAATTTTTAAGAGAGCTCACAAATGATTCTACATAAATTTGCTCTGGGAAACAACTAAGAATTTAAAAGGATCAATTGCGGCTATTGAAGAGTTGAATGGTAGCTAGACCCCAAGCAATCAAAAAAAAAAAAAGACATCGAGATTTGCTAAAGGCTTGGAAAATATATTTCGACCGACCATAACAGATGATAATTACATGAGGGCTGATGTTACAGGGTAAGTAACATGAATGCCAAAATTCCACTAACAACCTTTGCTGAAGGATTTGATCTAATTGCTGGAAAAATTCTAAAAGAACTCTCTAGTTAATAAAACTCACTAATCTTTACGCCTGAAATATGTACTTACCTCAGCTGTGGGAAGTGGCTGAAGTTATCATAATCCCTAAGCCGAGAAAGCCCCATTTCATTGTTGGCGATTTTGTTTAAGTAATTTGAGAAGCTAAATAGCAAAATAGATTAAAATTTATCATAGAAGTTATAAACCTTATGTCGTATCATCAGTATGGTTTTAGGAATCAACACTTTACGATCAACCAGGTTAATCGAATTTGCAATGTTATTAAAGGATCTTCAAACTAAAACGTGGACAATCAAGCTTAATGAACCCAAAGTGGTACATATTTCACCTGTTTATATAAACCATATAGTAGTTCCATATGCAAATTCCACGGCCAAAATATTAATAAAAAACATTTGTGACCTTTGACCTTGAATATTATGAAAACGTCTGAACTTCTGAAACTTTTGTATAAAAAATTTTTTTATCCATAACTTTTGTTCAGATTGAACTCGATCCTGTTAGTAGGAAGGCAATTTTAGGGAAAGTATTTGTTTTTTGTCGAATTTGATTTTGATAATCCTTGCGAATTAATTACGACGTTCTATATATCCTGCAGCCACTTTTTGGACTTAAATCAACTGTATGCAATTCGTACTAGTGCTGGATTAAGAAAATTATATTTCTCAAGCAAAAAAAAATGTTCAATTTTCTTGTTATCTATATTTGTCACTTTCTTGCTTGTTGTTGTTGCCGTATCTTGTTAAGCCAGTTTTACCTACACATATGCTATCATATTTTCTGGAAATGAAAAGATAAATTGAGGTCACCACACCAAGTCAATAGAAAGATATAACAGAAGCCTACTCGACACCACCATTTTAATAACAAAACGTTGAATGACCCAATGTATACATGAAAAGGGAGACGTTCTACTTTAAAACCTCGGATTTATGGAAGAGTTGGCCATCTGTTTTCGGGAAACTTTTAAAAACTGTTGAAAATAGATTTTTGCGTTGAGTCCACGCTGCACAGTGCTTTGTGCAATCGAAATAAATTAGAAAAGTTTTGATCTTCGAATAGCACAAACTTGATGTCATTCGGCAGGTAATATTTGTGTTGAGATAAATTCAAAAGATTTCTGCCCAAAAACTTCAAATGTAAGCATGGCATCATGTCAAGGTCATCTAAGCTTTCAGCAATTTGGAAGGTGGTGTCAAATGTTTTAAGCGGCTCAGGGAAATTTTTATTAAAGAAGACGATTATGTTTTGGTTTTTAAGTTTCGAAAAAATACTGAAAAATGGAGTCTTAGTGAATTTACCAACTTTAAAAAAATAAATTGTTAATATCAGAAAAATTTGCAAATTCTGAGAGACATTTCCTAAAAACCAATTTCTAAAAATGTGGAAAAAAATTAAAATTCAATAAACAATTAAAAATTAGCAACCTAAAATTACTTTGTATACGAAATTTCATCAAGATTGAACGCCTCCTTCTATTTATTTCCAAAATTTGTAAGGGCACAAAGCACCGCGCGAGACATGAATTTGAAATTTAGGTTGAATTGGTTGAACATTTTTTAACATTTTTTTGAAACACTTAAAGGTACTTTCTCCTGTGTCTTTATTCTTTCATGAAATTTATTCTTCAATTGCTTAAGATGAATGAATATTGCTTAGAATAAAGAAAATTTTAAAAATTTTCCTTAAAAGATTTTTATTAAAGTAGAAAATATTTGCATTTTTGCTAACACAAACAAAGAACCTTCAAAGTAATGCCACTGAACACATGAAAGAAATGTCGTCCTTAATCAATACTATCGATCTATGTTTGGTTTCCTTGTGCTTCCCTCATACGAAAAAAAAACGTCCAGTTTGATGTAGTGCTTACTCATCCAACTATAGCACGAGGAGCAGATGAGTTGGTCTTCCTTCAGTTATCCTTTATATGCTACTCGTACTACTCGTTGCATGTCGACCGTCGTTGTTGTCTAAATGTGTGCGTGTGTGGCCACGTCCTTTATTCATTGAAGTGTAAAATTTTCAGGATCACATTAAAATTATGCAACAAATACAATAACAGCAAATACTACTACAACTACTATATCATAGATGCTTCACACAAACGTCTAGTCACCTGGTATTGTCAAAACTAACGATGTGAAGTGATTGTTGTACTTTTAATATGAACCACTTCAGTTGTTGTTGTTGCTGCTGTTGTTGTTGTTATTTGAGCTATTTGCTCATGCAAATTTTGTAGTTATATTGAGGAAAATGATACGCAATGTTTGTCCTTCGTTTTTATGTGATAATCAATATTGGTTGTTATTCATGTGCACCTGTTTGTGTGTATCAAAATCTATAGATGCTTATTAGGGTGTGTTTTAAAAAGAATCTTAAGTGATTCTGAAATTTTAGACGTGCTCAACACACGAGTTAAGTTAAAAGGTTTAGCGAACATAAGGCATAAAACTTTCAAAAGAAATCGTTCAAAAGCAACAAGTACACTCTGCCCAATCAAAAGAGACATGAGATCTTGTGTTCTATTTATCTGAGTAAAAGTTGCTCTTTAACAGAATTAATATAGAAAAGTTTTTGGGTATGCGCTGAGTCGCACAAAGTAATATTGAAAAATAAACTTAAAGTTCGTTTCATATAAAAAATTCCGCATATTTTATACAATATGTATAAGAAAAAAGATATTGATCAATTTGGCAGATAAAATATGAAATATTTATGGGTGCAAGACCAGCTTATGGGGAGCTGTGAAGATGTAATAATTTTGAGGCATGGAATCAAATTGATATTTTATTTGATTTTGGCTTATAACATATCAGATGATAAAATTGGTGGCACTTGAAATTTAGAAATCTCTCAAAAATTTTATATTTATGGTGTATGTCAGTTTCTTCTGAAAACATGATATTTCTTTTTAATATAAAGTTAATTAAGTTTTAAAATTGCTTAAAAAAATTATTTTTGCAGGCATACAAACACAACCAACCGTTTTATATCAAGTTAATTTGTTTGTATGTGTGCGTTTTGTTTACACTAAGAAAATAATTTTGGTTAATGTTATCAAATTCTTAACAAATCTCAGGTTAGAATTTCCTAACCGATGGCCCATGTTGTTAAGTCTAACTAACCTGAGAATCAGGTTAACTACAGTATTTTCTTAAAAATCGAACTCGTTTTTTTTTTTTTTTTTTTTTAAGGAATATCCCTTATTACTGCTTATTAATTGGAAATTAATAAATTTATGTTGCATTTTAAAAACTTCAAAAAGAACTAAAACTTTTTATGTGCCACCGACGGGACTTGAACCTAGGTCGCCTACGTTATGTCACTGTTCAGAGATGAGGCACTAGATAGTATCACAAAAAAAAGTTCGGATGTTCAACCCCGGTTTGAAAGCTAATATTGAAAGATATTTAAGGAGAAAAAAAACATTTTTTTTTCGGCCTCTAAATTCGTTGCTATTATATTTTTTTCTTATATCTACGTTATTTGACGTCCGATCAACTAGTACGATATATCGTTGTAAATGTCTCAACATGGACTACATTTTATTCATAGATGTTATTTGTCTCAGATACTTTTTTCGACTAGTTGTATACATTATCTTAGCTTCTACCACCCTAACGTGTCAAGGACACATCACAAAAGTAAAGTCCGTTTCAAATCATAAAATTCATCTGTATGAAGTTTTCTCAAATTATTGAAATTGAAAAAGTTACAGCGAATCTAAAATTTCAGTGCAAATATTTGATCAGAATAATAAAACCATCTTTAACTTAAGTCCCAAAATTATGCAATGGTTTTTTCCAATCGACTTCCAAGATCATTGCGCTTTTATGTACGTTTTAAAAAATTTTATGTACTGCATATTTTTATCATTATCATTATTATTTATTAAAAAAGTAATAAAATAACAGTTCATAACTTATTTACTAGCACTAGCAAGTAAGAGCTTCAGCTAGGACTTAAAATATAATATACACCTTACAAAATATAGCTTTTAATACAACTTCAAAAATATTTAAATAAATAAAAAAATAAAGTATATAAAATTAAAATAAAATAAAAAATTCAAAATTAATATAAATAAAAAAAAAAAAAAAAAATCCATCCCAATTTAATCCGCTAGATCACCGGTGACGCACTGACATACATTTTTGCAATTAAATCAGGAACAGTTCGTTCCACTCATTTGCATTATATTTGTTTGGGACTTTTAAAATTTCAAAATAACTGTCAATACATGCTTCAATGTGCCTGCGAATCGTTGATCTCGATAATAACCTTATAATAATTAATTAATAACCTTACTTTTAAGGAC
This sequence comes from Tricholauxania praeusta, assembly GCA_949775025.1. Taxonomy (NCBI): domain Eukaryota; kingdom Metazoa; phylum Arthropoda; class Insecta; order Diptera; family Lauxaniidae; genus Tricholauxania; species Tricholauxania praeusta. The sequence goes on along the minus strand of OX459028.1, from coordinate 68,216,263 downwards.
TATGAATATGTAACTGCTACATGCGGAACACTTACATACGTTCTTATTTGATCAGTCTTATTATTCTTATTTTTTCTTATTTTTATTTCAAAGCATATCCTTTCTACCTATATTGATTTTGATGAAATTTGGTACGGATCAAAATCAAATGGGATAACTACACGCTGGCAAAAAACGGATACAATTAATAAATTAAAAAATTTGAATTGATATAACTAAAACCTTAACGATTTTCATTTAAAATTATTTAAATAAATTTGTTTAAAACTACCATAAGCGTACGTTGACCTTTGAAGAAGTCGATTGGAAAAAACCATTGCATAGATTTAGGAAATTAAGTTAAAGATGATTTTATTATTCCTATTAAATATTTGCTCTGAAATTTTAGATTCACTGTAACTTTTTCAATATCAGTAATTTGAGAAAACTTTGTAGATATGAATTTTATGATTTGATACGGACTTTAGTTTTATGATGTGCACTTGGCACATTAAAGTAGTAGATGCTGAGATAATGTGTACAACTAGTCGAAAAAAATATCTGAGACAAATTACATCTATGAATAAAATGTAGTCCATGTTAAGACATTTACAACGATATACCAAACTTGTTGATCGGACGTAAAATGGCGGAGATATAACAAAAAAACAAAATCGCTTCGAATTTAGAGGCCGAAAAAAAAATGTTTTTTTTCTTATAAACTTTTCAATATTAGCTTTCAAACTGGGGGTGGACATTCGAACTTTTTTTTTTGTATGGGGTTCGATACTATCTACTGTACAAGTCTTGTTTCTTTTACGCTTTGGGAGCATAGCGCTTACACAAAATTCTTTCAGCGTGCAGGATCGGTAGCGAATGATTTACATTCTCTACAATATCTCCTTGATTCACACATTTCTTGCTCTAGCGATTGTTTCCACAATGATTGAGGAAAATCATTACAATATCAGCCTCTTATTTTAAAGTGGTGCAAGTCTTTCTTCGTTAAGAAAAAAAAAAGAATTAACTTAATTAAATTCAATTAATTTACTTAATTCAATTAAGTAAATTTTATGCGATTCATTTCAAGTTATTTAATCGTTTCTTAAAAAACCTTTTGAATTTGGCAAGATGGGAAAATAATCATTTGCTCTCTCGTTTTTAGCTACATTTTGATAAAAAAATCAGAAAAAAACCTTTCTATAAATCATTTGAAATGGTTCAGTTTAATGAAAACTTTAATTTTTAAAATCTTACTAATATTTTTTTTTTACCACAGCTACAGTTGACATGTTTCACCTCATACTCGTATATATGCTTATTGTTGTTTTTGTTGTTGTCTTGTTTACTTATTTATATTTCTTACCTTGTATTTTATTTCAATGCCAACAAGGAAGTACGTTACGATGACAACGACTAAAATGACCTCCATGAGTCCTCTGGTAATTTTTTTTTTTTGTGTACACACAACGTTGCACAGACTTCACTTCCGGTTTCCGTTTGCTGCTTTCAACATCAACACAGACACAAAATGCGCATTTTTCTGTTATCGATGTCTGTTATGCAGTTGCATGTGATTTTGCTTTCGTCCTTTTTTTTAACCTAAAAATAAGAAAACAAAGCAGCGCATCGATTTTCCGCTTCAGTGAATTTTCGCGCTCAAGCAGTAAAGTTTTACATACTTAGTTTCTTGGTAGAGAGAACTTATTTTTATTTGAATTAGATAAATGTGAGTTAACAAATTACACTGGTTAGCAAAATAAAAAATGACATTGTTGAACACATTCTTATCGTATTGACTTTCTCGTTATAATTCGATAAATTCGATGATGTTCAATGTTTTCGATATTATTAGATAAGGTGTTTTTCGATAAAATTTTGCTAAGCACACAAAATGAAATAAAATATACAAAATGCAGCACTGCCAAATATATGTATTAAAGTAACACCTCCTACTAAAATGCAACAAACCTTTCCTGAAGGATTAAAATCTATCTTCATACTATACTGACCGTCTTAAAGGATACATTTCAGTTGTTCGTCGATATCTTGAAAGCAATTGGTTTTTTTAAGTCTCTGTGTCAGCAAAATTTATAAAAGACATTATAATAATAATAAAAAAAAAACTCTGTGCCACTCCGTTTGAGCAACATGTTTTTATTAATTTTAAACAAATACTTGATGCTCACACGAAATTTTTTATTAGTATCGAAAATACAAGCAGAAACCCATTATGTTGATGCTTAAGCCCCACGAGGTGGACACACACCAAAGAAAGGCGGATGTAAATAAAGTAACAGCTGTGGCTACAAGCGATGACATTTCAATAAGCACCTAAGTAGTTAATTGAAATGTTTATAAATTTTGAGATCTGAATTTTCAATTAACTTACCTCTTATTTCTTTTTACAAAAAAAAAAAAAAAGAAATCTTTTATGAATTGGTACTTTAGTTAAATCAATACTATTGAAAACTTCTAGCGAGTACCCAGTTTTATATTACGTTTAATGAGCTGAAAATATGCAAACTAATGAAGCACTTTTCTGGGACTTGTGCGAAATAAAGGTTTCAAGTAATAGATTATTTGCTGTAACAATTGAACAATGCGCAAATGCAATCTATACAAATGACCACGCTCGCCTTTGTTACTCGTCATTTTTATATTTCTAGAAGAATTTTTGAACCATTGTAATAGGAAACGAGTAATAAATAAATAAAAAAATGATAAAATTCAGTTTTTCTTTTAAAATTCAGCTCGAGAAATTACCGTCTTAGTGATGCAGTCTCACTCCTCCTATCTAATTAATGTAAATTGTATCTATTGATGGAAATTGAACATCGATAAGTACCAAGCCATCCTGCGGGATGTTTACAAAAATGACGATCGACCATGTAATTCAAATAATTGCGATTTATGACTCATTTTAATAAATTAAATTTTTATTTAACCCTTAAAGATCCACAAGTGTCTCGCGGACACATTTTCAAATTCAATCGCGTATACGAATTAAAATTACAATTTCTATAACAAACAGACACTTTTTATTCTATCTCTAATATATTGTGCATCTAATAGCTATATTAAAAAAAGTACAAAATTGTTTAATAGATATTTGCCAGAACACAAAAAGTAACGTATCTTCACACAATTGTCCCTGAGGCACAGTGATATTTCTATGCCTATTGAAGGTTCTATAATTTATAATACTGTAATCTGTTCACTGTGAACTTCAAGTATTCTTAGGTCTTGTACTAATTGAGATATTAATAAGCTGAAGAATGTAGCTTTAAGAGAGCATGTACTGGGACGCTCTTTTTGAAAATCATATTTTTGAGCTATAATGGGTTTATAGTGGGTGGTTAACGGTTTGATGATAAGTCCACTCGATCACTCAGAAAATCAAAAAACAAATTGGCACCTACTTGAAAGTTATGGGAGTATATAAATCGCAAATTCAAAAAAATGTATATACCTGGAGAAGAGCTTACAACATACGAACACTTCGTACCATTTAGAGAAGTGTAGTACTTACCCAGTAAACCTGACATGAAAATTTGGTGAATTTGTGATAGTCAAACTAGCTATCCTCTATGTGATATTCCTTATCTTGGTAAAAAATGACGAAATAGGAGGGAAAACTTAGCATACAATGTTGTCGGTACTTTATGCGAGCCATATTTTCGAAGTAACAGAAGCATTACCTTTGACAACTATTTTACGAGCCTTGGTAGTTGGGACTGTTAAAAAAAATAAGGTTTGCATTCTTCAAAATTTTCAACCAAACACTTATTGCGAAGTTGAATCCAATATTTTCGGTTGTTCAAAAAATATGTACCAAAGAAAAGCCTTGGTGTTATATTTTTGTCAACTATGCATAATAGTATGAAAAATGATGTCAGTAATAAGAAAAAATTTGAAATAAACTTATTTTACAATTCGACAGAAGGCGGAGTAGAAGTAACAACTCGACGCAAAAAAAAAACAGGTGGCCTATGGCATATTTTAAGAATATTTTGGACGTTGTTGGTGTTACAGCATTAGTTACATGGAAAAACTTGTATCCGACTTGGAACCAACGAAAACGGTTTATTCAAAGACAATTTTTTCTACGTGAAATCATAACTGATTTGGTAACATCTAATATAGTGAGAAGAAGCAGGAAAGGTTTGAGGAATTATCACTTAGCAGCTATTGAGGATGTAGCTGGTTCAACTCAGTCACAAGAAGTAACACAGTCATCTCAACTTGTTGCGAAAAGAAGAAAGAGGTGTCACATACATATGCTCCTCGAAATTCTAAACAGTGCTGTAATTTATGTCAATTGAATGTTTGCTCTGAACATTCCTTGAAAACACTTATTTGTGTGAATAATTAATAAATAAATGACTATCAAAATATAACGTCGAATAAAAATATGTATTAAAATAAAGTTCTGCATAAATAATTTCTGCGTATTTTTTCTTAAATTATGGTAATTTTGAGTACTGTGTCCATGAGACACTATTGGTCCGTTTGGTTACAAGACAATACTGGGTCTTTAAGGGTTAAGTGGAAAAAAGTCAGACATACCGAGAACGGACCTCACATACGGATCCGTTTCGAATTCGTTTTTTGTTCATAAAACGGATCTGTTTCGGATTCGATTTTTGTACAAAAAACGAATCCGTTTAGAATTTGGTTTTTTGTAAGTAAAACGGATCCGTTTCGAACTCGGAACGGACTTCATATGCGTAGCCGTTTCGAAATCGTTTTTCAACGACTTAAAATTGCTTACAAGTTCAAAAAAACTTATAAAATTTTTTTGGAAAAATTTAAAAATTTTGGAAAATTTCCCGGAAAAATTTCAGAAAAAATTTGTGTCTTAGAAATGTTCAAAAAGATGAAAAAAACTGATATTTTTTAACACTGAAATTACAATCCGTTACATAAAACGGATCCGTTTTGAATTCGATACGGACTTCAAATACGGATCCATTTTGAATTCGTTTTTTGTTCATGTTTGGTCACTGGACCAAAAAAAAAACTTTTATTTACTTCACTTTATGTATAAATTACTTTTAAAGTTCACTACAATTACAAGTTTACTTAAAAAATTTTATTTCCATTCAAATTTTCAATTTCCGCCAATTTCAAACTGCGCGCCTTATGTTAAAGCGACGCCATCTTTATTTTAATAATTTCTTTAGTTTCTTGCAATCTTAAGTTTATGCATAGCTCTTACGGCATAATTTTAAGTTCAATAAAGCATTCCAGTTATAACGTGCGAACGGACAACAAGTGTTTTTATTTATTATATTGATCGTCGGTTTTCTGTGATTTAGCGAGCCTTTGTAATTTAATTTACAGTGAATTTCTAAACTCTTATAAATTTAGTGTTCTCGGTGAACACATTTTGTATTAAATTGAACAGTTGAACATTTTACAAGCCCTAGTTCGAACCCTGGGGTAGAAACTATTTAAACTCATTTTAAATTAGTTTCGGTGGTGTCAAAATAGGCACCTCCTTAAACAGTTCATAAAACGCATCCGTTTCGAATTCGAAACAGAGGAATGTTAACACGAAGCATGAGGAGATTTGGTTAGGAACAAAATAGAATTGCCTAGCATTTCCAAATTAATCAGGATACACGAACTGGTCTAGATGGTCTAGAATAACATTTCCAACAATAAAATATTGACGCTGTTTTATTTGTATATTATTAGAATTTATCAAGATCACTGACAACTCCTTTTTGACTGCCACACTGTACAGTTCTATTTTGTTTCTATCCAAATATTCTTCTGCGTCGTGTTAACACTTCGCTGTTAATGCTATGTTAAGTTAAATGGTTTATGTCTTTACTAGTTAAATATGGAATTCAACCTTCCACTCTTCATAAGTGGTGCTACTGCCAAACCAGACACGACAGCTTTTTGAATAAAATTATATATCATAAAAAATCAAAAAGTTTCCCGTTTTCCCGGTATTGATTGGCTGCTAAAGCTTTTCAATATATATTTCGGATAGTCCAGAATTTTTTTTAATTGTATTCTGAGAAGTCCGAATAGTTTTGGCTAGCTAGTTTCACGTTGATGACAAGCATAGGCAGAAAGTCCGCTGTATTGTATTCAGTGAATGAGGCATGATTGCTGGTTCTATTTCTATACCTGTTATTTTACTGAATTTGTCTTAAAAAACATTTTACAGTTAAGAATGACACTGCAGTACATAATGGATTTTGATTGGGAATTTTCGGCTTTATTTGAAAACCTTAGTGCTGCTTCATTTATTTAAGTTGAAAGTATCCGGAATTGTTAACTAACAATAAGTAAAACGAGACAAAATTGTTTAAACAACAAAATTTATTTTGTCGCCCTCATAGTAGGCACAAAGCATAGGGTAGCGGTTGATTATTTCGTAGACTGATGCAGATTGAGCCTATGCTCTTCAGGAAATTTTGCTTTTATGGTTTGATACGACACAAAGCGCCTTCCTCGAAGTTGTAATTTTAGCTTTAGGTCTTGGTACTTGGTCGATGATATTTGTGGATTTTTTGTATAAAACCCTCAATTCTGGTCGTATTCGGCTGAAAGTTTCACGCAAGTGCCTTATGATGCCTAAATAATATTCATTATATATCGTTTGTACTTTGTACAAGAAACTCTAAGTGCACCACACTGTGGTATTCGAAGAACATAATAAGCATACTCTTGAGTTTTAACCAATTAAGTTACTGGACCAAAATCGATGAAGTTTCATCCAGAGGCTACATTTGGATCGTAGGTCTGAGCTTTGATTTTTAATTTATTTTTAACTGCTCTGGTTTGGGCTCAGGTGGGTGGTCGATGTTTCGACCACTGGTCACTACCGATATCAAAAAATGCAATATTTTCTGATACGAACGAAAAACGTTTATGTTATGTATGTCAAAAAATTACTTTATTGATTGAATATTGATGAGAATCGATTCTTTTCATTTGTGGACAACTCCCACAACGCAACTGTACATTGCATTTGATGCATTGCCATGATGCATGCCTCCGAAAAACCTTGCAATGACGTGTCTTTGCGATCTTCAAGATTCCATGTCCTTTTTTTATCAGTACAGCTAAATAACTAAAAAACAGCTTACCTGGAAAAAATGCGAAAGTCACTGGTCGAAAAATCGACCACTAGGACTTAATCGGTTAAGCAACTTTGATGCGTTTTTTTGTGGGAGCGTCATTGCTGATTTGCATCGTGCTCTCGTAATTCTATGTTCCGTCGCCAATTGTAATGCGTTTCATTAAGGTGGGACACTTTAAAGTATTTTCGAAGCAGACTTAATTGAAATGTCCTCTTGTCCCATTCCTCCAACATTCATGCGACAATTTTGATAAGCCAAATTTTTATTTTGTCGATCTCAATGTTTCCTAGAGGCTTTATATAATTAATATGCCTTAGTTTTTGATGCTAACTATAGGTTCTCTGCAATATTTTGAGTGATTCGGCACGCGAAATTTTGTTTGTAACACAAAACTTTTCCTTTGTAAAAAAAGGCAGAGCACCTAATAGTATCAGTTAAAAAACAAAAAAAAAGTAGCAGTAGACACACTGAGTGACAGATCAAGTGCAAATTCCACGTAGGTAGTAGCTCAGTATAGTGTTGCCAACATACAGAATCGCTGGCGTAAAGTGGAAGATTGTGGCCATAAGAACCCAAAAAAAAAAAAAAGAGAATGTGATAGGAACTTAAATTTTTGTGAAGAAAATCATTAGTATGTGGTATTTTTCTCTTTTCGGGATAATAGAATTTGAAATTGAATGCTTTTCAAAAGCAAGTGTTAAGCCTTCTAAACGGTTTTGCTCTAATAACTTTAAAACTATAAAAGATATCACACAATTTTTATAATTTTTGAAATTTACGATGCCAAATTAAAGGAAATTGATACCCATTTTGAAGAAAAAGCCTCAACCACATCCCACCTTTGTGTGGATTTTTTTCATATTCACATATTTGTTGTTGTTATAATTTAAAAAAATTTCAGGAGTCTAGCGTTATTATTACTACTTATGGCCATTCACTGTGTGGCGTTATATTGATTGCGCACTTAACTGAAATACTAAATTCCGAAAAAATTTAATTTACTGATTATTTTTTTAGGTACAACGTGTCGTATGCATATCATTGAATAACAATAGAAAACCGAAGAAATGCATCTTTTGTGTGTCTAAATTACAAGGTAAGTACATTTTAAGTGGCTATAGCTTTTACACAAATAAAGATAAATTATCAATTCAAACACTATTCTAAAGATAAGACTTTGAAATCTTAGAAAATAGAATCGAATTGGAAAATATTTTGTGATGGTTACGAAATAGAGCAAAAAATCAAGTGTCGATAAAGTATACACTATGTGCTGCACAAATTTCGGCAAACTTCTTAATGCCATGATTTTAATCCTTTCAAAAAAGGATATACTTTCTTTGTGTGATGCTCATTGAGCCGTCATATATGTCAAAGTTTCTTTGAAAATATAATGCGGTACATGCACCAAATTTAACTGACTCTCATTATAAACTGGACAGATGACAAATTTTTGTTCATAAGTTTGCCAAAAATTTAACCACAAAACTAAGTGATCGCTTCAACTTTTTAATTACATCCATTATTCAACACTCTTTTTATTAAAAATCTTTTATCATAAGTAGAATACTGTATTAATTTCAAAAAGCATTTGATAATATTTAAAAAAGTTTCCCAACAAAAAGGATAATTGCACACGCAAAAGAAAAACCAACACAAAATTAATATGCGAAAAATATAACAATATCCGATTGCCTACCTTTAGGCATTTACAAAAAGAACGCAGAAAACAATTTTATTTTTTCAACAATTGCAATATCGAGTTTTTTGCTTATACTGTATTGTAGCAAAAAGTTTTCACAATACCATAAAAAGAAAATGAGAAAAAACAAGAATTTATTTAATAAAATAAATTAGAATATGTCATCAAAATGAAGAAAAAAAAAAAATTATATTTGCATATATTTAGGAGCACTGCCTACCCGCATTTGATATGTTGTTGATTTTTTCGCTTAATGAAGCTGCCGCTGCTCTTTTGTGCTTTTTCTACATTTGTTATATAACCAACACTTAACACTTAATGGGTAAAAAAGAGACGAAAACATAAACATAGCAAAAGAGATAAAGAAAGAAAGGCGACAAAAAAACTCATGATAATACTGCAGGCTATTTAGGTTGTTTTTCTTTGATTTGCTATTTAAGTTGCCTTTGATGTTGCTCTGCTTCTTCCGACAGTTTGTTCGTTGGTTTGTCTGTCTCTCTGTCTGTTTGTTTGTCTCTTTTTCAAAGTGTGGCTTAAGGCTGTGGGTTGTTCCTTAGTCTGTTTTTCGTTTTGTACTGCTTTTGTCTAGCGTTACTGGCACATTCGTTTTGTTTGGGCTTTGGCGTAACAACAACAGCAACACTGAAATGATCAGTTTTGCGTTTGTTGTTGTGGGGGCACATTTGCTTGCGTCTTCGTTCGTGGAAAATTGCGATAAGATTTTTCATAATAGTTCTTCTATAAAGTTAAACTAAGTACACTTGCTATATTATGATTCATCAACACTCTTATTCAGTCAGATTTTAGTGTGCGTCAGCATAAAATAAAAATAAAGCCTTTACTGTTGGCCTTCAAAATCAATCACTAACTCCTTCAGTCATAAGCTACCGACAGACAGATTTCTCTTTAAAGTGTAGTTCTTGTTATACACGGTTGACTGCCTGCCTGCTTGTAGTCAGTCTTTTTATCTGCCTTTTGTGCTGCTTCTCATCTTTGTGGTGGAATAATCTGCACAAAGCGAAGTTGTAATTTTTTTGTCTGTTTGTTCTTTATGTGGTATTGCATACTTTTAGGCGGCATAAAATGGCTTTTGCATGGTATTTGCTATAAAGCTTTTGTAGGCAGATTTAATTTCTAATTTTAGCAATTCGAAGTTGTGTTGTTTGCAAAAATATGTATTTTTACTTTTTAAGGCTTCAAGTCTTCAAAAGTTTTCAAAAATGAATTAATTTTGGTAGAAAGTTGAAAAGAAATATCGGTGAAACATGCGTTTCAATCAATGTTATTGATTTAGTAACAGTAATTGATTTAGTGTGCAGATATTGATCTTAAAAGATGGAAAAAATTTAAAAAACGGCATTAGTTAAATAGATATTGCATAATTCACAAAAAAATTTCATTGGATTTAATGGTAATCAGATATACATATGAGGCGCCCAGTTGCAAAACTGGCCAAGTCCAAAAAAATAAAATTTTGAGATATTCTCATATATAAAAATCTAGACTATGCTTTATCTTTCTACAATGGTTTTAGATTAAAAAAAAATTTTTGACAGAATTATAACATTTTTCAAAGATATTTTGACGCATGGATTTCAAAACCGGCCAAGTCCAGTTCATTGGTATCAAAACCGGCCAAGTCCAAAATTGTTTTCTCAAAAACATACGCAAATAAAACTGGAAAAGTCTGATCTGACGTGCTTTGAGTAAGAAATTCTATAATCATGTGGGAAATACTTTTTAATTTTTCAATTAACATAGATGAAGATAAACGTTTTTCGTTGTTTGTCCAAAAGTATGAAAAATGGACTTGGCCGGTTTTGAAACCGGGCGCCTCATATATGTATGTATATCTTTATGTAAATGGTCATCTATGATGTTTCCAACCATTTGAAAGTGACATTAAATTGATCCCCTAAGACCAAACAATATTAAACAATCGGTTACGAATTTATTTCGTCTTGGTAGTAGGGGATCAAATTAATGTCACTTTCAAATGGTTGTAACTTTGCGAGGAAACATCATAGATGACCATTTAAAAACTTATTTTAAAGAACGGTAATAAATGATAGTTTCATTATAATTAAGCTGAACAAATTTTTTCAAATCTCATGCATGTCCTCAAAAGTAGTTGAAAAACCTCTTTTTTAGGTGCTTATTTCAGAATTCTAATGTCATGGGTTAATTCTGAGGCCAAATTCGGATTCAGCACAAAAAATTACTACCTAAAGTCATCTTTAAAAAATGTATTACCCGAATTTATCTCATATTTTCAATAAATATGCGATTTAATGGAGATATTTTTTTTTTTTAAATATAATGTGACATTATCAGGATTAAATAATTTGTAATGTTTAACGCGGGAATAATATGAATTTATGTTCTGTACAGAAAGAATAGAAAAAAGTATATTGTGGGACATTAAAATACCTAGCGATGAATTTTTGTAAAAATAAACATAAGCAGCGCAGCTTGTAAAAAAGTAATATTAAGCATAGAACATTTTTCTAAAAATATCATGGGATATAATTATAATCGAAAATACTCTAAAATTAGATGTTTTTTTATAGAATATTATGAGAAAAATTAAAAACATATCATATTTTAAAAAACCCTGGAATATAAAAGAGAAATTGAGTGAACAAAATAAGGCTTGTTTGATATATTTAATAAGAAAGTGTAATGGTACTTAATATGAATCAGAGCAACGGGATATTATTATATTTTATATAAAATTCCATGGGCTAAAATACGTGAATTAAAAAAAAATATGGTTTGACTTTTTTTTTCAAATAACATGAGATATAAAAGTAATTGCATACCATCGTGTAACCTAAAAAATACAATATTCACGCACTCTATGCTGGCATGTTCTTCAAAATACTCGAAATTGAGACAGATGATCAAAAGAATTTTTGATACTAAAATTTTGTTTGGAAAAAAACCAAACAAATTTTCGCAAACGACAAAAATGCTTTCTGTATTATAATATTGTTCAAATATTTTCCTTATTTGATGGCATGTTATCGGATTGTGATATTCTTAAAATATGTCATGTGATATGAGCAAGCGCTTTTGAAGTACATAACAAAGTTAATAGCAACTGCTGAAATTTTTGTGATTGCAGTGAATCATATAAATTCAGATAAAGTTTCTATTTCCTACCTTAATACAGTGTGGCCAATAATAACTATCAGTAAATTTCACTGTTCTGAAAAAAAAAAAAAAAAAAAATGGAAAATCTGATTTTTTTTATGATCTAAGGATGCATTGCTTTTGAAAATTTAATTGTACACAACGAAAGTACAAAAAATAAAAAAATATTCTTTATATCAAACTCAAAAGCACCATGGAAAGTAGACGTAACTCAGTTATAAATTAAAAAAAAAAAAAAATTCATACAAAATACATTAAAACGATATAAGGAAACGGGAAGCTCGTACTTACGTAGATCAAATAAAAAATTGGACGCAGCCGGACTGTGCAAACAAATGACGTCATAAATCAAGTGAGATTTTTCCTTGATCCTGCTCAATCAGCCTGTTCTGTAGCAAAGGATATGAAAATATCCAAAACTTCCAAGCAGCTTCTTATGACTCAAGGCCTATAAAAGCTAACGCCTTCATGGGCTAACAAATAAGCAAAAGCAATTACCTGTTACAATAAGTAAGGAGCTACTTGACTGGCACGGAGGAGATGAATTAATCTTTTCGGATGAAAAACAGTTCTTCCTGCAAGACAGCCACAATCAACAGAATAACCGTTTGTACGCAAGAAGTTTTGCAAATGCTCCAAAATATGAATTGACTGCTGAGCGCTATCAAAAACGTGACTCAAATCATGGTGTGGGGAGCAGTATCTCAAATAGAGAAAGGGCCGAAAAATTTACTGGATCTAAAGACATTGTATTTTTTCGTATGGGGCCATATGCTAAGTAAAGTATGGTCAACAAAAGGCTTAACAATTAATGGATTCAAGCAGCGTTTGACAAAGATTTGGGACGAAATGAAGCAGAAAATGGTGCGTGCCGCCAGTGAATCGTTTTTCAAACGTTTACGTCTTGTAAGCAAAGAAAAGGCTGATAGTTTCGAACTTTATCATTAATTTAAGAAAGCGTTTGGAATAAATAAAATAAAATATTGTGAACGACTTTGGTTTTGATAACACTTTGTTTAACGGACAGTTATTATTGGCCACACTGTAGATAAAGAAGCAAATAACGCCCATAAACGAGAAACATTCTGCTGTTGTTCCAAACCATAAGATAATTTTTTCCAGGTTTCTTTGCTTAATTTTTTTTTTAAATTCCTTTCAAATAATCAGTTGAAATTCCAAAACACGTCTATTAATGACAACAACAAACGTACAGTCTATGGCGATGTCGGTTATTTTACGGTGTTGCATATTAAATTGCTGTGCAACACCAAAACTGACAGCTTAATAAGTGAGATGGTTGGCAGGCTGAAACGATGGTAATACCACAACATCGATTGACAAATGCAAAGGACGTCCATGCGTTCAGCATCAAAAATAAACATCATAACAATAACAACATCAAAACAGCTGCAACAAAAAGTAAACGCAACCGTAACTTCACAAAAAATGTACGCTGCATACGTGTAACTAATGCATTTTTAAATGGAGTGTTGCCAAATTATGAAAAAAAAGGTTGTGTGATTTTCTTGACAAAAAAGCATTTTACTCCTGTCGTTACATAGATTTTTGACCGAAAAATATGCTTCGTAAGTTTTTGGATTCCGGACTAACACTTTGTTACATGTGCTCACTTAAAAAACATTATTGTGCCCTCTTATCTAAAAAAATTTTAACAAACCATTGACCGATTTGTGCAAGTTTACATGAATATCGATGTCTGCTTTTGGCTGTTAAGTTCGATCAAAAGAATGTTCAAAAAAATTTAATCCGTTTTAGTTAGAAGCATGTAGCTATTTTGTCAAAAATTGCATGGGATATTACAGGGTTCAGTTGCTTTCTATATATATATAAAATTTCTTCTAGGCAGGGGCGGATCCAGAGGGGCGTCTATGGGGCTTCAGCCCCCCCCCCCAAATGAAATGGTCCGACATGGATAAGCCAACATTTTTACTTAATTAATGCTTTAGCTTTATCGTATTTATACTTGATGAATGTAATTTACTTTTCATAAAACTGTATAGGACTGAGTGCACAGCGCAGTTGCCTTACACTCACAGAAAAATTACAATATTATATAATATTATATATTATATATATTATATAATATAGTAATTTCCATGCGATGTGTAAATACTATTTTCACTATAAAAAATGTGTACATAGAGAATTCTCATATAAAAACAGGTAAAAACGTATATGTACAAGAAAAATTTTTAGGAGTCATTTATGAGACTTGGGATTATAATATCACTTTAAAATTTAAAATTTTGTACAACATAATTTATTTGAAATTGATCACGCATATAAGTACTTCTGTTAAACTAAATAGAGAACATTGATACCGTCCTTTGTCTATGTTATGATGTCGTGGTTGTACAATGTGAGTAACAAAAAAGTAATATTGAATCATAAGCACTGATGCATCGCTGTTTCTATTTCTTAGAGTGTAGCCTACTTTGCTAAAATTATTTTTCAAATTTTCTATTATATAAGTTCTATCAATTTTTGTTGTTAGCATACTCAATTTATACATTGTCGTTTGCATTTTTGCGTCGTCAATACGTAGTCTAGTTGAGCATTTCTTTAAACAATTGAGTTTAAAAAAACATTGTGAAGCATTTTATCATAGATCTTATTTAAATAAAAATAAAGTTTGTAAACTCGTGTTACATATGGCGGAAAAAAGAAAGCAAGGAAATTTTCTGTAATTTTTTAAAAAGACCAAAATTGAAACTGAGGTGAAGCTGCCCTCTGAGACAGGTAACAGGACGTTATTTAAATAATATGTGAAATTTAGTTTTGGTTACTTGATTTTTAAAGGCAAATTTCTATCTTATGATTTTAACTTAATAAGCAACCAGTTTCGGTGGACTGAAAATTTTGATTTTTGTTTACTTTCGGCTTATTTATTTATTATAGAAACTACCTTAAGTACAACAGAAGCACGTGATCCTGAAGATTTTAATAGAAATGCAAATGACCTTTCTGACATTGCCAATGCAGTAGGAAAAATTTTGTCTAACGAGAAAAAATTCAGCATTTTTAAAAATCATTGGATTCCTCCTTAAAATTTCGATTTCCCCATGCACATTGCAGGTGGGCAAAATCGAGAATTTCAAAGAAAATGGCTCTTGGACTATCCTTGGTTGGCTTATAGTCAAATTCAAGGAGGTGCATTCTGTGAATTTTGTGTCCTTTTTGGGCCAGTGGAAAGTGGAGCAAAACATTCTGTTCGCCTTGGTACTATAGTGAATTCACCACTTACAAAATTAAAAAAAGCGTTGGATGCATTTAAAAGCCATTCATCCACTGATTACCATAAAATGGCGCTGCTTCAAAGTATTAATTACTCTGCCACTTACAACTACCCCACGTTGGCAGTAAATATTTTACTGGTCACGGAGAAGCAGAAAGTGATGAAAACACGGACGTCAGTACTACAGAGCCAGTCAGTCTTTCTGTTAGATACTTTAATATTGAAAGTATGTAGCATTTTAGAAAACAAGTTCCTGTGCTTTGTCCCTGCCGTTGATCTTAGTTGCGTAGCACTTACTGAGTCAATTTTGCAAGAACTCAATAAACTTTGGCTAAAAATAGAGAATTTGAGAGGTTCAGGATACGATGGAGGCTCAAACATGTCAGGGAAATTCAAAGGAGTGCAAGCACGCATAAAGGAGTTGCAACCTCTTGCTATATATATGAACTGTTCTGCTCACAAGCTAAATTTGACCATATCCAAGTCATGTTCTATACAAAGTATTCGGAATATAATAAGTACTGTAAAAGGCATTTCAAATTTTGTGCATGAGTCTTGCAAACGGACAGAATTAATGAAACTGGCAATACAGGAGACTCACCCTAAAGAGAAAAGACTTAAAATCACGACGTTGAGTGACACAAGATGGATTGAAAGGCATGATGCACTTCTGCAGTTCCACAACCTATTTGACGCTATTGTACGATTTTTAGAAACAGTGAACCAAACTTCGCCGTTATCAAACTCTGCTGGTCTTTTCGCAGCATTTTGTCAATTTAATTTCATCATAGCATTGAAAATTGCGTCTAACGTATTTCAACTCACAATCTCGCTTGCCAGTCAACTTCAGGCAGTTCAGCTTGACCTAAACACTTGCTACATTATGGTAGAAAGTGTTATTGAGACATTGAAGCAGTATCGGGACGGGAAATATGAAAATATCTTCGTAGAAGCAGTCAGGATTGCAGATTCTTAGGGCATCGCAATCGAAGCACCGCGAATAGCCAAGAAGCAGATCCACTGCTCAAATATTGATGCATCCAATACGAAAGAATATTACAGGTTTGTTTAACTTTTAAGCTCAAATTAGCATTAATTATTAATTATAATACTTTTTTTTTAGATTGAACGTCTTTCTTCCTTTTGTTGACTACATGATTTCTGAAATGTCTTTGCGATTTTCCAAAGGGGAAAATACCATCATAATTACTGTCTATAGCTGATGTTAACTTGCCAGATGTTGGGAAGGCTGCTGGAATATATGCTAATGATCTCCCATCTCCACTTTACATCAAAGCAGAAATAGCTTTGTGGAGAAAATATTGGGCAGGAAAGAACGGCAATGTACCTACTACAGCTGCTGAAGACCATTGTGAGGCAACGGACGAAGCTTCTCTTCTTTATAATTAATAAAATATTATATCAGAGCTACGATGGGAACCAAAAGGCTAAACGGATTAGCGTCCTTATACATCCATAGGATAATAAGGGTCGATCCCGAGGAAGTATTAGAAGAATATGGAAGGAAATACCTACGCCGATTGGAGTTGCTCTATGAAAAAGACTAATTTATGCAGCTGTATTTTATATTGTTTTTTTTTTGTTTTATCGCTTTTTCTTAATAAGAAATATATACAATATGAAAAACCTACTCTACTGCAAGTTTTTGTCAATTCCAGTTAGTTATGTTATGCCTTAAGTCTGAAAGCAAGTGATAATTAAAATAAAGTTTAAGCCCCTCCCCCCAAAACCAATTTCTGGATCCGCCCCTGCTTCTAGAAAATAGAATAGAATATTATGAGGATCTTATATTTTAAAAAAATTTCGTGAAACTTAATAAGTATTGGATATTCACTACAGATATTATGCTAATTAAGATATAAGAATATAAATAATTGAGAAAGTTCATTTAGAAAAAATTAGAACTATGGCGTAATAACTCAAAATAAATCAGATGAGCAAAATTTGTCAAAAAGTAACTTTTCAGAAATCCGAATCCTTTCTAGAACTTACATATCGCTTTTAAAGATTTTTACAGGCCTTTTTTTTGTATGAATTAAGTGTTTCAAGGTTTTGTTTGAAATACCTAATACAGGGTGTTTTTTTTAGAGGTATAGAGCTTCGAATTGAAATAAAACACAAGAAAATCGTTTTAATGTCCATCAATTTGGCTTTATTGGAAGGATAATTTTATGCCATTAATGTTTAAATATGATATCGGGCATGTGGCCGCCGCGGCTGGCTCGAATAAAGCCAATTCTACAGGTCCAATTTTGAACCACTTTTTCGAGCATATGGGGCCGTATGTCGGCAATAACGCCACGAATGTTGGCTTCCAAGTCCCCTAACGTTTCTGGTTTGTTGGCGTAGACGAGCGACTTCACATATCCCCAAAGAAAATAGTCCAATGGTGTCAAATCACACGATCTTGGTGGCCAATTGACAGGTCCATTCCGCGAAATTATGCGCTCATCGAATGTTTCCTTCAATAAATTGATTGTGACGTGCGCTGTGTGGCATGTAGCGCCGTCTTGTTGGAACCACAACTCATCCACATTCATGCCATCCAATTCGGGAACAAAATAGTCGGTTATCATGGCTCTATACCGGTCTCCATTAACGGTAACTGACTCTCCAGCATTATTTCGGAAGAAGTATGGCCCAATGACTCCAACAGCCCATAGAGCACACCAAACAGTCAGTTTTTGTGGATGTAATGGCGTCTCAAGGGTCTCATGTGGATTCTCTTCACTCCAAATGCGGCAATTTTGCTTGTTGACGTAGCCATTCAACCAAAAATGAGCCTCATCACTGAACAAAATTTTGCGATGAAAATCAGCATCGAGATCAATTTCATTTTCGGCCCATACACCAAAATCACGACGCATTGCATGGTCTCGCGGCTTTAATTCTTGCACAAGCTGGATCTTGTAAGGTCGCAAGCCAAGATCTTTGCGCAAAATCTTCCATAAAGTTGATGGACAAAGCTCCAATTGCTGTGCACGGTGGCGAATCGATTCATTCGGGTCCTCTTCAACATTTTGCTCTACAGCGGCAATTGTTTCTTCGGTGCGCACTGTTCGACGTCTCTGCGGATGCGTATTATCACATAGAGTAAACGTAGTGCGAAAATGACCCATGGTTAACCGAATTAATTGCTCTGATGGACGATTATGTCGACCATAAAATGGACGGAGCTTGCGGTAAACTTCGCGAACTGAACCATTATTTTCGAAATAATTTTGCACGATTTGCAAGCGTTGTTCTTTTGTCAACCTGTTCATGATAAAATGGCAAACTAAACTGAACATAAATGACATTAGAGTTGCCAGATTTGACCATAAAATGCCAGTTTTATCTCTATTCGAAAAACAAACCTCTAAAAAAAACACCCTTTACTATGTATTACATTTATTTTTCATCCTGGCAACACTGTTTCATATTGACAGACTGCGCCGCTTGTCAAGCTGTCCTACTACATTTTGTACACTGAACCGCTGCGACTTTTTTTTTTTGTCCATAGGTAGTGTAATGAAGTGATTCGAGTATCGCACTTTTTGTGCTGGTGGTTTTTTTAATGTGCACTTCACTCCCATTGTTGTTTTGTGGTCTCGTTTGCGGTTCAGTTTACAATTTGTGGGCTAAAATGTAGTCTGCTTTCCCAAGTGAAAACTTTATATTTTAAATTTTAGTTTTATTTTATAATTTATTATTATTTTATTTTATAACATTGCACGTGCTTGAATATAAATTGTTGCATATTCAAACTATCTAAAAAAAGAGTTCTTCGATTTGGCGACAGTCCTTGTAACACAATTTCTCTTGAACTGTAATAGGCAGCAATCTGTTTGCGCCGTTTGCAGGCTTAATCTAGAAAGCTGAAGTTTTGGGAGAATTTTCTTCAATTCCGATTCCATAATATAGAAAAATGCGAGCGTTGTTTTGAAAACAGAAGGAGTCACCTCTCATACAACTTAAATACTTAAAACGCTATATTTTTTCACCTAAGGTATACTTTATCTACTTCTATCGGACACAAACTCTAAAAGCGCTGCTTACAGGTTTGAGCTGGGAACCTCAAATATTGTAACAATTACACAGGTCAACAAATCGAAAAAAAAAAATTTGGTGCCGAGATATAGTTAGTGGTTTTGTATTAAGTATGTACTGGCAACATTAAAAATATTTGTAATTTTTTTTTCCTACGTGCCATTTTTGATAAACGGTCACTTTTGAATATTCGCTGTAATAAGTACTTCTGTGTGCTTGATTTGCTATTTTATCGATAAATTTCTAAAAATAAATTGAATTTTATATCATGTCTTCATCGCGAAGAAGTTGTCTCATTGATCCAAATGTGTTTTGTTACCGCTGTGGTGAATGCACGGTGAAAAATTTCAGAAAACCTATAACAGATTTTATAAAAAGTGCTTATTATGCTTACTTTAAGTCGAAACTTGTGGATGAATACAAGCCGTGGATACCCCAAATTGTTTGTAAAATGTGCTATGAACACTTGAGACAGTGTTTTAGTGGTAAAAGAAACCATGTGAGGTTGGGAATGCCTATGCAATGGAAAGAACAAAAAAATCACTTTGTTGACTGTTACTTCTGCTGTATTAATTTGTATGGTGTAAACGTTAAAAGAATGATTTATCTGGACTTTGACTCTGCTAGAAGACCCTTACCACATTCAGAGGAAGTACCTATTCCAGAACTTTGTTCCATTCGTGAATCATCATTTAAAGAAGTCATTTATGAAGTGAGTAGCGACAGCGATTTCGAAGGAATACCATCTACAGAGCCAAAATCTTTTTCCCAAGAAGAATTAAATGATTTGATAAGGGATCTTGAACGCCCTAAATAATCTGTAGAGGTTTTGGCTTCTAGATTAAAAGAAAAAAACTTGTTGTCGTCAGGTACTGAAGTGACGTTCTATCAAACAAGAGAGCAAAACTTGCTACTTTTTTTTCAATCGGAAAATGATATTGTTTTTTGTTCGGATGTGCAAGGCCTTATTCTCGAAATGGGCCTTTCAAAATACCATCCAAATGAATGGCGTCTCGTTATAGACAGCTCGTGATAGTGTCGTGATAGTCCGACTACAACGTGATAGTCCGACTACACCTCATTCGCGAAAAAGTCGCGAAAAAGAAAGTTTTTATTTAAATAATGTAAAGTGTTTTTCATGTAAGAAAACTACACGTAGGATATCAACATTTTTGATAATAATGTAATCAGTATAAGGTCCTTAGTTAAAAAAAAAGTACAGCTTCTCGGCACCAAAACTAGTGTTGACCTGTGTTATTTTTAAGCCTCAAGCTAAAATATAAGCAAAATGAAATAAAAACAATCGAAAAAATTTCAAAATAAACACCCTAATATGTATAGTATGTGTATTTTTCATATGGAAGGTACCACGCCTATTTTTGCAAATTTGCTGATTTTCAGTGCAGCAAGAGGTAGTAAAAGCGATTATATTGATTTTGAACATAATTACTGGACAAGCTTACTCGATATAACGTCTAAAGCCATTTATTATTACAGGAGTTACCACACCCGATGATGCGCTTCTGCTTATTTTTTGCACAGTGAAGCCTAAATATCGACTTTCAATTAAAGTGGTTGGGTAGTTTCTTAGACTAACCGTGTATTGTTTATGTGGGAGATGCCACTCCCATTAATGCCATCTAGTATTATAGTCTTATTAAGAAATTATAATTACGGTTATCTGTATATAAATAGGCAATGGTTAAACGGTTCCATCCCTTTTTACAGCAAAATCGTTTGATTTTTTTTTGCTTAAAAGATTGTGAAGAGGGGCAGTGCAGAATGTAATTTTTCTTTTCCGTTTGCACGGCTTCATTAATAAACCGATTTCAATGAAATTTTGTATGGAGATAGAGTGAAATTTAAGCAACGTTATTATAAATTCTGTTAAGTGGACGTGGCACCGCTCTTAACCCTTATTCTACCGCGCTGCAAAAATTGTCGATTTTTTTTATATAAAGTATTTTTCTATGGTAATAACAGCCTTCTGATTCCAAATCCGTCACCAAAAAAAATTTACCCTGAACCATTTTCCCGTTATGTTAAAAAATCAGATGTTCGATTAATCGAATGTTGACGCTTATCCCATACCCTTACAAATACGAAATGTCAAAGTGACAGCACCTCTCCCATTCCTATTGTGTTTTCACAGGACTAGAGGTGTTTTTTATGTGCTTATCATATCTTTAATTTTTTTTTTTTGGTTTTGGGTAGGGTTTTCGTCCATAGACGAGCAGATGGTGGCTAACTTCGGCCGTCATAGCGCAAAATATTTACTCAGGGAAAGCCGATGTAAGCTTTAGTCCCTCCATTTGTCAACCGGCTATTTGTTCTTATTGTTCAGAAGTTGATCATGGAGCTGATGTAGTTCTGCGTGTACTCAGCAACGTCGAGGCCCCCATGCGTTACGTAGTATTTTTTCACAACTTCTTTACATGTTCTTCTATATTTGCTTCAGAAAAGGGATTCTGTGCCACTGGAACTGTTCGCTGTAATCTTATAGCTGCTGGTACTACTGATATGTAGACCGACCCCTCTAAGGACCAGATCACTCGTTGTCGCTGGAAAGATCACCATTGCTACAAAACACGATCAGATTCTGCCACTCCGCCCTATTCGGCGTTGGAAAAAAGCAAATAAATCTTCTAAGAAAGGGCTCATTTGTCAACGTGGATCAGTCTGTTATGCTTCGCAGCTTTAACAAAGGTATGGGCGGCGTTGATCTGTACGACTACGCGTAAAAAAAACGTTCGTCGTTTGAATGTAAAATATAAGAAAGAGAAGCCAATGCACCAGAAACAATCCAAGTTGTTTGTCACTGAGTCCAATGTTCTGTTGGCCTATGATGAAGAAGAAGTGGAAATAGATGCTGACCTGGAGTCTCAAAGACCGCACAATTTACGTCGACTCCAGTTGAAAGGCTTTGGTAAATCAGCAATTTGGATGTGAGAGAAATGTGGCAAGCAACCATTGTTTCAAAGTCTTCCATGAAAACAATTTTTTTTTTTTTATTTTCCTACATGTTTCTTCGATTGCTAAGCAAATACTTATTATTTTCTACAATCTCATTACTGTTCTCTAAGTTATCTACATAAAAATTCATTTAAAAATTGTTTTTTACTAAATAAATTGTGTCTTTTCACTTTTATTACGATATGTTTCATTTGTATGTGAGTTTATGGTATGGGATAAGCTCCAACGTTCGATTAATCGAACACTAATGTTAACTCATTCCTGTGCCATCCAAAGGTGTTGCAAAGGTGTTGATTTTTTGATTCATAATATATTGTTAATATAATTTAGAAGAAAGGTCTATCGGCAAGGGGGGTGGTAAATATTATTTCTGAATAGCTAAAATATCAATGTAAAATGTGATATTAACGGTTTTGCGGATATCATTTATCTTCATAGTGTAAAAAATTAATGAAAATAGACAAATTTCATGTTCGATTAATCGAACACCGGTAGAAAATGGGTTAATAGGAAAAAACGCTACCACGGCTGAGTCGATGCACCAAATTTAATGAAATTCGGTATGGAGATAAACTAATTCTGAGCAAAGAAATTTTTTAGCGGGTGGTACCACGCCCTTGACAGGAAAAATCGTTTTCACTGCTAAGCTAATGGACCGGTTTGGATGACATTTGGTACAAAAATAGATTGAAACCTAAAAACGTATCCACCGATGTTGATGAAATTTGGTACAGAAATAGATTAAGCTCTGAGGAAAGGTATTTGTTTTAATGTGAATGCTGCCACTCCTCCAATAAAAAAATATGTTTCCTCTAATGAACCGATTTTCATGAAGTTTGGCATGTAGATAGATTCAGCTCTAAGGTAGAATAGAGATAGGATAGGATAATTTTATTTTTGAGAGCGATGAAAAAAATAGTTCCGTGTCAGTTTTTTAATACAAAAAAATATTTTTTGTTGTTTTTATGTGCGCTTCGTAAGATGGTTGAATTTCAATCACTCGGACTTAAAACAATAAAAAAAAAGAAAACAATTAAACGATAATGTCAACCAAAAACTCTGTGCCAAAATTTAACATAACATATATTCTCTATATGTTGACTTTAATATTAAAGGGGCCGAAATACGCCCCATACGAAAGCTTACTATAAAAAACCTTTTGTTTTCTTTTGGCGATTTCTATTTAATGTTTTTTTTTAATTTAACAACAATTTACGACAAGCTCATGTTATAGTTTGTTTATATAAAAATTGCCACTCCTACTTTTAATTTTCTTCATGTCAACCACTATTGATTGTGTTTTCTAAAATTCAACAAATTTCGTAAGTAAAATTTATTTTACGAGCAACAAGTTATCGTGTGGAGTGTTCTTCACAAATGATTTCCAACTTCGAAATTGATTTATATTCCACCAATTTGTTGTTGTACTTAACAAATGCAATTTTGACTGTTGAAATGATATAGCGCTTTTAAAAATTAAAAACTTCAATAGGTAGGCTCATGTTTCATGTTAGGCCAAAACCAAACAAACAGCAATAAAATATGCAAATCCTAAACAAATTACTTTGACCTCCAAAAAAAAAAAAAAAAAAATAAAACATGAGCAGAGTTCCTCCTACACAAAAACGCTCGCTCGTTCGGTGACTTATTGTCATGTAATGAAAAAAAAAAAAAAAAAACAACAAGGAACAACCACCATAACGAACCAACTAAGCCTCCCCTACTCGAACTGAAAATCCTGCCAAATTTACGCCAAATGAAAATGCATTTATCACATTTTGACATTTGACAGTTGAAAGGAGCAACAAGCAATAGCTACAACAACAACAGCAACATTTAAATAAAAAAGCTGGCTGCTTTCTCTCTCTCTTTTGAGTTGTGGACAGCTGCGACGGCAGCAACAAAATGCGAAAGCAATAAACAATCAATTAAGTGCGATTACAAAAGGGAACTCTAACAGATTCTGGACAAATGAAAAAATACACACACCCACGCACATGCACGCATACCAAAAACAAAACAACATCAACAGAGCATTCGTCCTTAAAGAAAAAATGAATTTTTATGCAAATGAATTCCGAGGAGTTTCAGCAACGTAAATGCGGAATAAATCACTAATACAACTGAAATAACAACAACAGCAGCAGGAAGAGTAGAAATGCGAAAAGGACAATCATTGCAGCTGTTAAGAGGAGCGAAGACAACAAAAAAACTTAGCGAAGAAAGTCATTTACAGGGTGCTATTGTAATTTTTTAGAGAAGAAAAATTCTATTGTTATATGGTCTTGATAGCATTATCTGCTCCTGTACTTTTCTCGTTCAGATCTGTATATGCAGTTAAGTTAAGGCTTTGGTAACTTAAGTATTTCATTGTCAACTATTTCATTAATATTTCAGAGAAGAGTTTCCTTGAAATTCTCATCATTTCTTGTAGTAATAAAAGAGTTAAGCTATCATAGCTATTAGTATTCTTAGCTATTCAGCTATTGTCTGGATCATGAAAAGTTTTAAAAGCACACTTAACTTGAGCACATTCCATTTTTCTTGGGTCACCTTTAGAACTAATTACAGGCATAGAATAGTCAAAATCATTAAATTTCGTGCACTTTGAAGGTCTCAGAATTTTGCATACAGTCTAAGACACCCAAAACACTTCATGGCAGCTACTGTTTATGATCCGTAAATACTTCTTCTGGGCATTTAAAGAACATAAGAAAAGCATGAGAAGACATAAAATTAAGAAACGTGGTGCTCTGCAAGCAATGAAGAATTGTATGAACTCCACTATTCAAAGTCTCGGAGTTTTTAATCTTCGGAGGTCACTTTTCTGTCTGATATTTTAAAAAATTCTTGATTTTTGCTGCTACTTAAATGCTTTCAAAAACTTAGAGGTCCTTGAAGTTTTCATAGATTTTCATAGGGTTTCGAGTCTTCAGAGGATTGCAAGGCAGTTCGAACTATTCCAACACTATAAGTTTCCAAGGTTTGGCGGCCATTATTGAACTTATCAAAAGCATGAGAAACCCTTCATGATGTAAAATATTAACGACACTTAGCGCCCTCAATATATACTTGAACTAGTTGGAGAACCGAAGGCCTAAGTTTTTATATGATTTTATCATGTGGCAGAGGTTGATAATCATGAAGCTCTAAGTGGTATTAATGATTCAAACAATTCCTGCTATTGCGTTGTCTCAGCGTCATTGATTAGGAGATCCCTTTGAAACCGTAGAAAAAGGTACCATAAGTAATTTTATCGCATTTTTATTAAAAAGTGTGCCTATAAAAAAAAGAGACAGACTAATTAAGTTTTTTTTTCAAAATTTTGGGAAACATAAAAGCTTGAGTCATTATACTGTCAGTCAAGTTGCGATTATTATAAAGAAACGAGAAAAATAACCTCTGCCTCTTAAAAATTGTCATATTATATGTATGTAACAAAAAAATTGAGTACTAAATTATTTAATCGCGTCTGCCTCTTTGCTAGCTGGTATCTTTAATTATGAAAAAAAAAACTTAAAAATAGAGTAGACAGATGATTCCAGCGCTGATTTTTCAAAGCAGACACTAAGGGTGATATTTATTAAGGATATATACATACATATAATACTAATACCGTGGAAATTTTGCTATCCAAAATTTACCACAGTCAAACTTCCTTATAACGAACTTCTATGCAACGAAGTTCTCTCTACTAAGAACTGAGTTAAGTACACAGCTTTCTCGTTGTATTTTCAGTGTATTTTGATCTTCTAACAACGAATTTCCTTATAGCGAGATTTTCTTTAAAACGAAGAAATTTTGGTGCTGAAAATCAAACTTTTATGCGTTTCTGATCTCCTTAAAGCGAATTTTGTAAAATAAGTTTCTGTTAAGCATGTCAATAAAACTACATACATACGGAGAAAAAAGAAAACCTTTTAAAGGGATCCCCAAAATATGAAAATAACAACAATCGAAAGAAAGAAAGTTCCTTCACTATTAATGGTGACTATAGTTCAGTCAGTGTTCAGTGATAGGAGTGAAAATTTTGCAACTAAGTAGCTTTTCTCTCGAAAAAAAAGTAATTGATTATAGAAAAAGTTGAAGAAGGCGTGACATTTGACGAATTTCGAAACTTTCTGGAGATAAGGAGCAACGTACCGACTAATGTGTATGCATCTCTTAATGTATTAGATGATTTTGTTGAAGGAAATAAATAAATAAAATTACTGACTTCTTTATATAAGTAATAAAAAAAAAATTATATCTATATAACGAATTTTCTATATAACAAATTATTTTTCTGGTCCCATGCGTATTCGCTATATGGAAGTTTATTGTATTTAATTTTTTCGGTCACTAAAGTATTTGTTTTTAATTTTTCTGGTTGTGAATAGGGGACATTTCACACCAAATTGGACACCATTTTACTTTTACATCTCTGATGTTTGCTTACATTTTTTTCCCTTTAGTACCGATTGAGACTAGCGTCCATAATTATTATTAGTTATATCGTTTCTTAAAATTTATGATACAGGTGTCCATTCAGATCTAAATAAGTTCCAATATGGTACATTACCGAAAGTTTTAAGATACCTCGGAGAAAAAAAAGATATCGAAATAATTCAAAGGTTGTTTTGAAGGGAAAAGGTTAGGCTTTTTAATTATTTTATTAAATATATTCGAAAAAATCTGGTGTCCCTAGAATTAATATGAGAATTTGACAAAAATACACGAACTTGACATACACAATATGTTTTGAAAAAGTAAGGACCTAACACGTCTGCCTCTTGTACTTTCAGCCTCTAGGGGCAATTCTGAAGACAACGAAGCTCTAGAAGAAAACGATAAAATCATTACATATTAACAATTGATTTAATTTAAAATGCGGCAGTGTGGAAGTTTGAATTTTACTTTCATATATACAAATCGCTAACTTACTTCAAGACTGGCATAACTCAAAAAACGTGATTTCTGAGTTAATGATGCAAAAATATCCGCCATTTTATGTTTTATTTTGTATAAGAAAATCAGAAAAGTATCGCATAAACTTGCTTTGTGAGAAGAGTTTATGTAGACATAGCTACTTTTCATAATTATCATACAAAAAGTAACTTATTGAAAACTTTAAATGCGTTTTTCACGCACTTTATGTTTTTTGAGTTATGCCAGTCTTTAAATAAGTGAGCGATATGTTCCTTTGTAGTCAATATTTTTACCCAACATAGCTATTTATTTGCAACTCTCAGCTTCTCTATTTAACTGTTTCCATAACATTCTAGCCGTAACTTTTGTTATTTCAATCGATCATAAAATGCCACCCTGTTAGAAAAATTTATAGCTATTGTAGCAGTCATGTTAACTCATTCTATCTCTCTCCTCTCCCCCATTCGCTTCTCTCCTATTTTATTGTTTGTTTTTATTCCTTAAAGTCAACATTGAAAGCATATGCATTAAAAGTGAAAAAGGAGCTGATAAAACAAACAAAAATGGACACACGCACACACAGTGACATACTGTGTGCTATACAAATAGGAGCATATAATGTCTTACAAAAGGATACCAACACATACCATAAGGATCAGCAGACATACACACACACACGTATGAATAAATAACTAAATGTGTTGAATTTTCTATTAGGTTTCTTCGCACATTCGCACACAGTCACACATGAATTTCCTATTGCTAGCGTGAGTCTCGCAGGATTTTCACTATTCAAGTGCAAAGGATGTGCAAACATTTTAGTGTTTGGTAAAGAATTAAATGGATTTCAATTTGTGTGTCGATGAGCATGTGAGTGTTTATGTTGTAACTTTTATTCCTCATACGTACATATGTGTGTGAGTGAGGCAAAGCAACAGGAGGATTTATTGTGGAAGCAAACTAAGAAAAAAAAAAATAAAAAAACCGAGAAGATCAAATAAAATTAAAAGTACGGCGGTTTAAGTACAGAATCAATAGAATTTGAAATAAAATTGTTATTTAAAGAGAATTGGCTGCCTACATAATAATAAACACAGTTTGTGGCACATAATCGAATCGCTTTTTAGAGACTTTAATATTCGTTATGTTGAATTGGCATGCCAAATGACATATGTTTCAAGCTGCCGATCCAAGAGACTTTTTGTGCCTCCAAATCTACAAATTGGGAATATCCATAGACACAGCATCTCTATTAAGTGAGTATGTTAGCAAAATCAATATAACCTTTGGAGGATATTGAAAAAGCTGCGTTCTTACCTTATTTTTCCGTTTGCAGCTGTAAAGCCAAGCCAAGCTGTGCGCTTTTATTATTTCCATCATTTATTGAATAATCTTTTATATTGGCTTAAAACTTCAAGATAAACTGCCAAGAAGGCTAACAGCTGTAGTAGCTAAACTTTGATATGCTCTGTTTTTTGGTGGAATAAACTCTTGGCTCAATAACAGAAGAAGGTCTACAAAGTTTCTAATTTAGCCAAAGGAATAAAAGAACTTAGACGTTCTAAGCACAAGTGTTTGGCGAATGTATTGAAGAGTTGGTTACAGTTTCCTGACTTCACAAGGCATTAGCTAAAATAAAATGGTCTTGGACTTCTTATTTTGGGTTCGCTTTCCGGGGTATACGATATAGATATTGTGTATCCATACCTTATGGCAACAAATCTAGTGGCTATAGAATTGATCAGCATATCAGGTACAAAATAACTAAGATGTATTCGCTCGATCATAGTCTGTTTCCCTACATTAGTGGTAAGTTGACTCAAAGTGCATTACATCGTTGAATCTCTCAAATCAAAAAAATCAATATATCAAAACCAAATTGAGCTTTTTTTCTTCTTAATGATTGGAGATGCTTTTGATAACGCTGACCAAATCCATGACCAGAAAATCAATCAAAACTACTACCATAATATGAAAAGGAGTCATAATAAAGAACAGAAAAATTAAATCGTCCTGGTTTGGAGAGTATGTATCCAGCATTTAAGGCTGCCTACTTAGTGTACTTCTGAGTTATGAGGATGATCTGGAAACTTGCTTAGTGAAAAATATTATTATTGCATTACAACTTCAGAGAACACGGCTACCACCCACAAACATAACACAACCAAATTTCTCAAAAATACTAAAATGAGATTTGACAAGCCCTGAAGGCAAAGTTGGAGAGGAGGGTGTAGCATCTCCCATACAAACAAAAACTTAAAACCTATAGACTATTTTGTAAAAATAGTTAGAATTATTCGGAAAAGCTCTAGACAAGAACTAGGCAAATTTCTACAATGGACGTGGCACACTCCATAGCAACAAAAACTCTTAAGCGCTATACCGAGAGAATTATTTAACGTAATGGAACCAAATATCACAAAAATTCCAAAAATGGTTCGCTTTAGCATCTGACAAAAAGTTGGCGAATTACGAAAAAATGGTGTGAATCTAACCATACAAGCTTAAGCTTCAGAACGCTTCACAGAGATCTAAGTACTTAAGTAACTTGGTTCAAATTAAAGGTGGGTGCGCTTAGGCGTAGCGAATTGAAAGAGATATAAGTACTCTTAATAAAAGCCTAAGAGCACTTTTGCTGTTAACGCGGTGTAGGGTGTTTAATTGTTGGCGAGGCCAAAGACAACACTCTAATAAAGTGGTGGGCACGTAGTGTCCCCATCCGCCCGGCGAAAAAAAATTCGCAAAAATCAACGCTATCGAGGCACAGCGTTGACTTGAGCTCAAATGAAAACAAATAAAAAACACACAAATGCATAAGCGACGGCGCCGCATTGTGTCTTGACGAATGTACCAATTGTTTTTGTTTGTAGTGCAGTTTGGTTTTTTTTTTGTGCTGTTGGCGAATTTGGAAATGACAGCAAAAAAATTTTAAAGTTTCGTTTGGTGTTGCTTGATGTTGTTGTTTCGCTCATTTGTTAGATTTCCATGCCCACCACTGCTCTAATATCTTAAGCAAATTTCGGACGCACGACGAAAAAACCGCCAGCAGCTATCCGCTGTCAAAATTAAAACAAAACGTTGAAAAAAAAACTTTTGTGACTAAAATTTAGTTTTCGAAAAATCGACCAGTGGCCGAAAATGAGTTAAACAAAGATGACTTTAATGAGACAGTAGAACAATTGATTGAAGAGGGCCCATATAAAAAGGTACGTAATCCTTTGAACAAACTGAATATATTAGTTATTGAAACAATAAACAAAAACATTGATTTATTTAAGTATACATGGAAGTTACAAACTCATCCTAGCTATACCAAGCTTCCATCCTATCAGTGCTGAAAAAAGAACATTTGAAAGAGATTTTTCCTTGATAAATGGAATTTCTTCAATATAAAAATTACAGTCGAAATAGAAGAAAATGGACCATTAGCATTTTTGGATCTTTTGTTGGAATGAAGTGATCATAACGAGATTATATTTGATATACACAGAAATCCAACAAGCACTGAACGAATTTCATTACTGTTGAATCTAATCACCATCAAATGCATGGAATTTCTGCGTTAAGTTCAATGATTTGCCGTATGCGCAACATCCCATTATCAACGAAAAAATTTGAAATAGAAAAACGTCACATTTATGATATTGCTGAACAGAACGGATATATACTAGAGACATAATAGACAATTTGATAAAGTCACGGTTGAAAAAAAAAAACACATATATAAAAACCTTATTGAAAGAGGTTCAATGACTTATAACGATCAGCTGTATGGGAAAATTAATCGTTTCTTCAAGAACTCGAATATACTTTTGGTACCGAAGATAAAGTGACAAATTTGTAAAAATCAACGAAAGATGCTGTTCCACCACTTGAAAGAACATATTAAATGTATATCTAAAAATGAACCACATAGAAGCGCAATTGCTGAACATTCCATAAACGAGTGTTAAATTGATTGAAAGTGTGCAACATTATTGAGGGTATTCCTGAAAACGCGAAAAAGCCTCGAAAACTGCGTAAACTGCAAAAGCTGAGCCTCGAAAATAATTTGTATGAAGACATGTTTGCTCAACCCTCGAAAACTTTCGAGACAAATTAGTTGAGCAAATAGCGTCGAAAAGTCGGAAGTGAACATAAATATACTGTTTATAGTATTTTATTTAATAAATTGAATCAATTTATTTTTTCACTATTTTGCGGCATTTTAAGGATTCTATATAATTTGACAAAGAATTTGATGAAAAATTTGATTATTTTTCAACAAAATCAAAAATAGTGGACGTTTTGCATTGATAGGGGTGTTCCCGAAAGCAAGCTCGAAAATTTTCGAGTTTTTGCGCTTTTGTAGTTTTCGCATTAAATACATATATTGGAGTAAATCCAAATTTTTTGAAATAAATCCATTTGCTTAGACACAGACAAAGGGCCATTATTCTCTAGTTTAGTTTATTAGAAATGAGAGAAATAATCTCTGCTGCTAAGTTGTAAAAAAAAACAAGTTAAGGTGTTATCTTCCGCCTGGCTGAAACTCACATACCCTACACTGCACTGAAAGTCGCTTTTAAATAAATGTTAAAAGACGTTGAAGAGGTTGAAGAAGTTGAATAAGTCGAAAAAAAATGTGAAATGTTAGAAATGTTGACAGAGGTTGAAAAATGTTAAAAAGAACGAAAATATATGCAAAATGTTGAAAAAAGTTGAAAGAGGTTGAAAAAATTTGAAACAATTCAAATTTGATGAAAAAGTCGAAAAAATAAAGAAACTTATGAAGAAAGTTGAAAGAGGTTGAAAAAGTCGAACAAATATAAATAGGATATATTGGAAAAAGTTGAGGGGTTGAAAGAATCAAAATAATATGGAAAATGTTGAAAAAATCGAATAGGAATGAAAAATTTGAAATATGCCACGCCCACTTCTCCAATTCCGCCCACTTTTGGTTCAATAAATTATATTCGTGAGCGACATCCTCATATTAAATTTCAGCACAATATCTTGTATAGTTTGCGATATATGCCGCAGTTAAATTTAAAATTTAGGGCGGTGACACACCCACTGGTACAATCAAGCCCGGTTTTGATCCAGAAATAGCTTTCCATACGCAAACCCCTTGCACCAAATTTTAGTATGATTGGTCACATATTTCGATAAATATGCCACTTACCGTATTTTATTTGTGTGGGAGGTGCCACGCCCACTGGCGCGATCCCATCAAAAGCTTTTCAAAGCTTATGGTAACTGACATCTATACACCAAATTTTGTGAAGATTACTCTTATAGCACACTGTCTATAACAATAAACGTTTTTTGCTTACATGGGAGGTGCCACGCCCACAGGCATTATTGGACCAAATTTCTGTAATAAGAGACCTTATAGCAAGTTTATCCACCTCATAAAATTTCATAGCGATTACGTTGTTAGTTCTCTTAATATAACATTTACAAATATTGTGGGCGGTGCCACGCCCTTCAACAAGTTTGATCAGTAAAGCGGCTGAGCTTGTATTGATGGCTGCTTCCAGCGGCATAATCTCCAAAATTTTTATGAAAATCGTTTAAGCCACTTTTGAGACATATTGAATCAAAATTTTTAACTGTTAAAAATTGCCACGCCCACTTTTAAGATTCCGCCCACTTTTATCACAATTCAAGATATATTTGAAATGTACCCGTTTACCAAATTTCATAACAATATCTTGCACGGCTTACGAGATATGGTGGTATAAATGTTAAAATTTAGGGCTGTGCCCCGCCCCTGTAGGAAGCTTTGAAAACTTGAAACCTAACCTATTCCTAATCTTGTTCACATGTGCATCAAATCACCAATTTTCATCAAAATCGCTGCAAATTTTTTCAAAATTGACCTGGGTATATATACTTAGGTTATGGGCGGTAGGCGTGTCCGTTAACCGATTTCGCCCATTTTCAATAGCAAGATGCCTGCAAGAATATGTGACCTGTGTGTGAAAGTTTCATTCAATTAGCTCTCTTGGTTTTCCCGTAAACCTGATTTCAACAGACAGACAGACAGACAGACAGACAGACAGACAGACAGACAGACAGACAGACAGACAGACAGACAGACAGACAGACAGACAGACAGACAGACAGACAGACAGACAGACAGACAGACAGACAGACAGACAGACAGACATCGCTAAATCAACTCAGCTGGTGACGCTGATCAAGAATATATATACTTTTCCATACCTGCCACGCCCCCTTCTATGTGTTACAAATGGATGGACAAAGTGAATATACCCTCGGTGTAGGGTATAAAAACCAAAACTAAATCATTTTATCGCATCTGCCGCGATAATTTCATCTACGGTTACGTTTTATCTACGATTAAATTATTTAATAGAGTTTTTTTTTTTTACATATGAACAATTTCTGTTGTTAAAAATGCGGCAATGTGGACGTCTGCCTTTTATATTTTTTGAAAAAAAAAACTCCTTTAGCTCGAGTGTGATTTGAAATTAATTGTGTAGTATAATGAAATGCAAAAAGCGACACTATTTTTTTTAGCCGTACTTTCTTTTGGTGGTTTTTTCTTCGGAGGTAAGGCTTAGTTGACGTAATCTAGAATAGCTGCAGCAATAATATATCAAATTGAAGTACTCATCCCCGAATAGTATCAGCTTTGAGATCGGTTAAGCAAAAGCTGAGATAGTTATAAGCGTGAAAAGATTTCTTATTTTTTCGATTTTTTCAAGGATTGCACTAATTAGCTACCAAAGCCTTGCTGTAGCGAAGTAAAACAAATCTGCATTGCTGTATTAAAATAAAATCAATCGGAAGCGCTGCAAAGCTGCATAAAATACTTTTTTTTTTCAGAAAAGTGTTGCTACATTATACAGTTAAGGTATTACGCAATCCTTTCATTTGTATGCTATGAGCATTCATGGCACTAATACAAATAAACAAATCGGCACAAGTAGAGCATACTTGTATCATAAGCAATAACGCATAAAAGCTCACACAGGCTAACAGATGCACAGATACATAAAAAATAACAGTATGATATACTAAAGGACATGATTACACGAAGATATCTATGGATAAGTAAATTTATACAAAATAAAAGAAATATTACACAAAATAAAAAAGCAAATAATTTGCGGCCATCAACACTAAGGGAACGTGAGATTTTTTTTAAGAAGCCCAAACTTTTTCTACAAAAAACAAAAACACAAATTATGCTTTACTTGCAATAGACCGACAGCTGTGAGGAAGTGAGCGTGCAGAATATGAGGCTCAAGATTTTGTGAATCATTGATAGCTGAGTACTTCAAGTAGAGAGAGTAACATGGGTTGCCGGCAGTGTTGCGTGCCTTGCACTGGCGGTTGATCAATGTGAATTTTGCTCATTTTTTTCGAAAACTAAAGAAAACAGTTTCGATCAAAGTTTTCAAGTACAAAAAATACAAAAGTTTCTTGGCATTAAACCCACTGTACTATAAGATTTGAACAAGTGGCGGTATTTGAAATTTATTAAGGCTCACAAGCTTAATAGCTAAGAAGACTAATAGTTGTAGTAGCTAAGATTTATTATTATTATTATAGTTTTTTTCAAAATTTCCATTTTTTTTCAGATAAGTCAAAAATGTTTAAATTTGTATATTTTCACAAAAAAATTATAGTCATTTCGAAGTAACTTCACTTGTACGAGTAATTAAGGCATACATCGCAAATTTGAAAGAACTGTGACATAAAAGATGTAGTCTACACTTACCTTAGTACACTTATTGTGTTTTACTCATAGACTTAAGTTCTTGAAAGACTAGGCTAGTCCTCCTTAGCAAAAGGGTGCAGCTTCAACTTATAATTATCTTATGCTGCTCAGTGAACAAATTAAAAAAAGTTAGAGTTTTTCTGATGGTAACCAGCCATGAGCTGTGGCACCTTAATATTTTATAAATTGAGCCCACTGTTGACTTGTTCCTTAAATAAAAGTGACCACACTGCTAAATACATGAAATTTCAAAGAGGAAGGAGGAAGAATTTAAGCCTATGTTTAATCTACTTGTCTGATAAATGAATGGATCAAAGCAGTATGGTGAGTTAGGCTTAGGAACTTTTGATGCCTCGAATAACATGAACTACTACTTGGTAGAAGAAGATTCTTGGTAGAACAGTCTTTGATTCTCCAACTGTCAAGCCATTTGAACGCGGTGTTGATCAAATCAATATTAGCTCTAGCTTAGAAGAAGTTGTGCGTAGTGCATTGAATCCAAGCTTACAAGAAACAATAATTAAATAGCTGATTTTCTTGCCAAAAAGTGTGTTTCAGAAAAATTGATTGGATCAAAACATATCTGTGGCCTTGGCAAATCATTCTTCAAAAACTTTATTCTAAAAGAAAATCGGTCTTTAGCAGCGTCTTAATTTAAACAACAAGAGTAACTATCAGAGGATTAATTTATAAAAAGACGTAATTTCTGATTTTTTGAATCACTCTAATATATATATGATAAATATTTCTTCACACACTTACATAGTTTGTCGCATACAATAGCATAGTCAATCAGTGAAATTTGTAAGAAAACAAATTAATTTGAAAATTAACACTTGAGTGAACAGCAAAATACACTCTCACACGCACATATGCTTACAAATACATACAGACATACTCGCATATCCTGAAAATGTATAGTTTACATTAAACTAATACATTCATAAATGCGTCACTGAAGCATTCACTGTAATTTGGCAAATGTTCACTGAATGTCCTTTTGTAATACAAATACAAACACAATAGTTTTGTGCGAGCACACGAACACTCTGACGCCAATTATCAGAGTAAGACGATACACAATGACAGGCAGCTCTTGATTGATATGCTATTGGTGAAATCAAAATATCGATTAAGTACTTTTAGTTTTCCAAGTTGGTGAATAAATATTTCTCAAGAAACATAAAATCAATGAAACATCTATAGGATTTTCATTTGCATTAGATATATTCAAGCGAGTACCTTTAAATATGCATTAGGAAAGCTTAAAAATTTCACTTCGCATGAAATGCTGTAGGGTGGTCCTTCATATGTTAATTTATGTTTGGGATGTTAAAATATGTAAAGGAAAACATCAAGGCTTTTGTGTCACCATATCATTCAGCAATTTCTGATTAAGAGGGAATGTATTTTAAAGTTAGTCATAATTATACGGACAATTTTCTACTAAGTAATGGAAAAATAATTTTTTTTACTTAGTATATATCCGAAACCAATTTTAACTCATGTTATTTTAAAATAGTTTTGATACCCATGGTAGTTTTTATATTAAAAACATC
Source organism: Tricholauxania praeusta (assembly GCA_949775025.1). Lineage (NCBI taxonomy): Eukaryota > Metazoa > Arthropoda > Insecta > Diptera > Lauxaniidae > Tricholauxania > Tricholauxania praeusta. The sequence goes on along the minus strand of OX459028.1, from coordinate 68,179,839 downwards.
GGATTTGTGTAAAATTTCATGATATTTTTAGAAATTGTTTGAACTATATTAAGTAGTATAACCTAACTGTGTTTTGAATATATCATAATCCTATAATTTCCTATCCGACAACTGTTTTGTCTCATGATATTCTTAGAAAATATCACATCGCTTTGATAACCGTTGAATTTTTTAGAAAATATATGATTTCAGTAATATTACATGATATTTTTAGAAACTGTTAAGTTGTATGACATGTTTTAATTAAATGTGTGATCCCTATTATATTATATTTATTCCATGAAATTTTTTAAGCAAATATCTATTTTTTAATATATCCCATAGTACCTTTATGAAAGTATTTATTCCTTACTACATTACATGAAATTTTTAAGAAAAAAAATTGTTAGACCTTATGACAATTCAATGAAAAATAAACAATTCACATTATGTGTGATTAAGAAAACTTCTGTTCCCCATTATTCAGAAAACTTACTTTCCCTTTATATATCTCATGACAGCTCTAAGAAAATACTTTTTCTCTACTATATATCATGTTATAGCTATCAAAAAAAAAAAATCTTTGACTCATTAGTTTAATATCGCTCAAATTTGTTGAAAATATGCAATACCTTCTTTAAAATCTCAAGGGGTAACCTAGAAAATATGAGATCTCTATTTTGTCCTATGAGATTTTTATCATTTTAAGATTACTATAAATTTTGATTATATTTATAAAAAGAATTGCAGTTCATATCAAGTAATATTTTACTATTGAACTATTTAACATTCCATATTTGTTAAGAAATACCCTTTCCTTACTGGATCTAATGTAAGTTTGTTTGTAATATAATATGCCATATTAGATATTCCACATTTATACACGATCTATATGGCTCCCATTTAATAAGTAGTATTTAGAATCTAACTTAAGTAAAATCTTATGATATTTCTGAGAATATCTATATCGTTGAATATTTTTTATATATCTTCTGAAATTTTCCACATACTTGCAACAATATTTTTTTTTTAATTTTCCAACTCTTTGGTAATATTCAGTGCTATACCATAATATTTTACAGAATCCTATTATTAGTTTTATCATTTTTTGAGCTAAAATCTGTTCTGAGTTATTTATAAAATATACGTTGCCTAATATATGCATTAGGGTGATTCAAATTTTTTTTTTTTTTAAGGTGCTGTTTCTTAAAAAGTAAGTTTATGATATGAAGAAAAAGATCACGAAAACTCAGCTCTATAACACAATTTTATAAGCTGGCGCCGGAGCCTGTTAGTTTTACAAGTAAATTGTATGGAAAAATTATTTTTACAAAAAAGGTATCTAAATGAATATGTGATTAGTGTTCATTTGAATCACCCTAATATGCATCTAATTAAATATTTTATAAAAATTTAATTCACATTACATGTATTTATTTCACGTCATTTTCTAGAAAATATCTGTTTTCTATATGTTATGTTGCAAGAAAATTTATAAGAAAACAATCAAGTTTTACTAAACCCCTTGAGACATTTTTTAAATAAGTACATATAATCTGTAAACCTCAAAAAATAACCGAACTTTATATGTTATGACACATTTTTTTTAAGGACCATATCGTTTCAAATCATGCTGTCTGACTTACTTCAAATTGGGGATTTGGTTGCTGATAAAATATGTTGTATTTTAAAGGATATACGAGGAAATGGAAATAAACTTGGTTGAGTTTCTCGAGAACCCCATCTTGTTTATCGCTAAAAATTTAGAACATGCATATTGTATTAATATGAGGAAAAAATTACTTGAACTCGATTCAAAGCCAAAATTTTAATTTTTTTTCAACATTGCCAAGGATTTTACGGTACTATTTTCGAAGTAAATAACAAAAGTAACATTGCAACTTATTTTTAGTGTATTTCGGCGTACTCAGATTTTAATGTTATTTTCAAGTTCATTTTATATCTTTCTAATATTGGTACACATAAAACCCAATAATGATTGGGTTTCTGAAAAAAACAACCTAGTTTATTTTCATAGCAAACTAGCATTACCCTGAGTGCATCGCCTCGCCTCAACCGTAATGTAGATTCGATGTGCGGTCTGCGTGAAAATTCTATTTAAAAATTACTTTTGTATGAAGACCACCCTTAGTATACACCAAAAATAAAATTTTTACAACCTAAGCAGTGCTTTTTAATATAAAACCCACGTGATGTAAATTTCATGAGAATCGCCTAAGCGGTCTTCGAGAAAATGATGTTTAAAAAATATTTTTGTATGGGGGCCACCCTAAATAAAATGTTTGTAGCCTAAGCCATGTTTCTTAACATAAGAGATACGTAGTGTAAATTCGGCGTAAACCGATTAACTTGTCTTCGTGAAAATGATATTTAAAAATATTTTTGTGTGAGGGTCACCCTTTGCTTCTTAATATAAAAGTCCTGTGGTGTAAGTTCCAAAAGAATCGATTAAGCAGTCTTTGAGAAATTATATTTAAAAAAATATTTTTGTGTTAGAGCCACCCCCAATAAAAAAATTGTATCCTTAACAATGCCTCTTAACATAGGAGCTACGTGGTGTAAATTCGTCTGTCTTTGTGAAAATGATATTTGAAAATATTTTTGTATGAGGGTCACCCTAAGTATGCACCCTAAATAAAACTTTTACCATCCAATCTGTGCCCCTTAACATAAAAGCCATACTGTGTAAATTTCATGAGAATCGATTTGCCTGTCTTTGAGAAATCGCTATTTTGAAAATATTTGTGTATGATTGCCACCCTAAATATGCACCCTAAATAAAAGTTTTATAGCCTATGACACCCGCCCAATCGATACTAACATACTGTGAAAATTTCATCAAAATCGGCTGGATAGTTTCCGCGTGCATAAGAGACAGACAGACGGACAGACAGACGGACAGACGGACAGACGGACAGACGGACAGATAGACAGACAAAAAATGAGTTTTATATAATAGATAATACGTATAGATGTCATAACCCCGCCAATTTTCAACCTCTTTCAAAATTTTTTAGATTTTGATAGAGAATGAGAAGTTCTATTAGAATCAAAAAACATAAATTAATTATTTTGATTTGGATGAAAATGCCGCTATTTTGAAAAAATTTTGCATTGAAATACGCATAACTTCGTAAAATATGTTTTTCATTCAAATCGGAGGAAGACGTCCTCTTATTTCCTCTAAAAAAAAATACATATTTTATGGACAACCAATTTTGCAGCTTCAAGTCAGTCAGACAGCATGATTTGAAATGGATTCGGCCAAAGTAAATATCTAAAATTTGCTTTAGCTCTTTTTATACAATATATGATGAATGTTATATCCGAACTTTATTATTCCGAAAATATTCATTCGCATAATTTTCATACAATTTATGCTTTGCTTGCTGTTTTTAAAGCAATATCCGAACGATATTGTATCCTACAGTTCTATTAGAAAATAGCTGTTTCTGTCATTTTCTCAGATACTTCTTAAAAATACCTGCTCGCTCCAAAATGTTCGCTTAATATTCCATGTTATTTTTAAAAAGTATACAATCCCTATATTGTTCGAAGAAACTTTTTTAATTGTCCCTAATAAGTTTCAAGATATTAAATAAAAAATATTTGACCATTGTTTTACCTTAACTTTATCCATGAAACTTTGTAGTAAATATTGAATATTTTTCTTTTTAATATCATCTGGTAATTGAAAAGAAATACGCAAAATCTTCAAATTTATTTCATTCTATTTTACATAAAATGCCTTTAATATCTCATGCTATTTATTTGTAAAAATACACATTGCAGGCCAATTTTTGATAGACATTTAAGTTTTCAAGTTTATTTCACAAGATGATTGAACATAAACTATTTATTTTATATCCCATGATAGTTTTAAGGAAAACTCTTTTTTTCTACATTTCAATTAGCAATGTGTTATGTTTTGAACAGCGCGAAATATTGTTTCCCAATTTTTAATTTTTCAATTTTCGAGAAACCACTATAACAAAGCTAAGAAAGTCTGAAATTTGTGCGTCCTTGAGCTTGGACAGCGCATTGACTCCTACACTTTTTTTTTGCTTCGAAATCAGCAATCCATAAAAAAAGCAGCTGTCTATTCTACTTTATGGAAACATTTATTTTTTTCAAATTTTTTATTTATGTTTACGCACAATATCATCCATAGGATAGCATAGAAAATTTATGGCAATTTTTATTGCTGGCAACCGGCCGTTTGCTGTCAAAACTTGTAAAAGTTTCAGAAGATTAAAATAAAGCGCATCCTTTTTTTTCACTCTCTACTGGCTATACAAAGATGACCATAAATTGTGGCAGACACAAATAAGCCAAAGGAAAAAAATCGAAAAAACAGGAAACCAATTTATGGCGCTTGCAAAAAATTGCGCCTAAAAGTGTACAAACATTTTTATATTCAGCAAAGATTTTACTTTTTCTCTGGCGATTCTTAAAAATTCCGTGTCCATTTTAAGTTATAGCTATTTTTTACAACGTGGAGTGTAACACAATTTTCTTATAACGACAATAAAATTACAGCACATACGTACATATATACAGATAACTCAATTGACGATGTCATCACCATCATCATCTACTTGTATCATGCAATCTATATAAAATAGCATACCCCAGAGAGTTTGGGGGACATTGAGCTTGCCCATTTTATGATGTCATGCTTATAAAATATACAGTTGGCAGGACGAAAGGATACACAAAATCTAACGAAATTCTTGCTTGTTAGATTTTTTTTTGTTTGATTTTTTACAGCACTTTGTAAAGCTGCGTTAGGTTGCCCCACCAATTTCAATTGTGTACGTTTTGTGACTTATTGCTTTACTGATATAGCTTCGATGCCATCATATCGATGTTTTTTGTATTGTTTATTGTGAGGGTTTTTAAAGTGAACACTAGAGACTTTTAAGCGCATTATGAGCAGCAGTGTTGCATTGAATGAAGCCGAAGTTGGGAAATAACTTTACGAGTCATGCTAACATTATTTGTGATGTTGATCTTTGATATTTGCATTGATGTTTCTTTACGTCAGTGATCTTTTAACAGCACAATACTATATATTTGCATGTCCACAAAAACGTTCTACACAAATAATTATGAAAAAAGAATATAAATCAAAATAAGCCTTTAAATTCTCCATATCGAGTGAGAAAATAGAAAGGAAGAGCTATGGCAGAGTTCATGGAATATGGAAAACGTTGAACAAAATCGAATTGAAATGAAAAAGTTGAAATATGTCAAGCCCACTTCTCCAATTACGCCTACTTTTGGTTCAATAAATTACATTCGTGATCGACATCCTTTAAGCACAATAGCTTGTATAGTTTGCGATATAAGCCGTAGTTGACCTTAAAATTTAGGGCGGTAATATAATTTATAGCAAGTAATCACTAACTATAAATTGCATACCAACTGCTGCAATAGTTCACTTAAAAAAGCGCTTACAAATTTATGTTATTATATAGTAACTGACATCTATACACCAAATTTTGCGGAGAATACTCTCATAGCACACTATCTATACCAATAAACGGTTTTTTGCTTATATGGGAGCTGCCGCGCCCACAAGTACTATTGATCCAAATTTTTGGGATAAGAGACCTTATAGCAAGTTTATATACCTTTTGTAATACAATAACGATTACGCTGTTAGTTCTCTTAATATAACGTTTATAAATATTGTGGGCTGTGCCACGCCCTTCAACTAGTTTTTCCAACATAAAGGCTAAGCTTGAATTAATGACTTCTTTCTGTGCATTATTTCTAAAATATCATGAGTGCCAATTTCGAAATATACGTAGTTAAAACTTTTAATTGTTGTAAAGTGCCACATCCACTTTTAAGATTCCGCCCACTTTTAGCACAATTCAAGATATATATGATATGTAAGTATCCGTTTATTAAATTTCATTACAATATCTTGCATGGCTTACGAGATATGGTGGTATTAAGGTTGAAATTTAAGGATGTGCCACGCCCCTGTACGAACCTTTAGAAACTTAAAACCTAGCCTAATCCTAATTTGGTTCACATGTGCACGAAATCACCAAAGATCATCAAAATCGCTGTAAGTTTTTCAAAATAGGCTTGGGTAAATATACATAGAGTATGGGCGGAAGGCATATCCGTTAACAAATTTCGCCTATTTTCAATAGAAAGATGCCTACAAGAAGGTGTAACTTGTGTGTGCTAATTTCATTCAATTAACTTTCTTGGATTTCCCGTAAAACTGATTTCAACTGAAGGACAGACAGACAAATGGACACAACTAAATCAACGGTGACGCCGATCAAGAATATTTGTACTTGTCTATACCTGTCACGCCCCCTTCTATGAGTTGCAAACGGAATGACAAAGTGAATTTTTATATATAGGGTATAAAAATAGGCTAAGACCGGCTAAACTAGAGCCGTCTATTGCTAGGCGGACTCATCAGTAACTTTTTAGTAAGAATTTGTAAGCCTGATATGTCTTATGTTGCTTGCGTAGATCTGTTGAAACCCCATTCAAGAAGTGAAACAAAGCAAAGCGTTTCGTTATATAAAACGAAGCAAAATTATTTATTCATACAAAATTTATTTTGTCGCTTTCAAAAAAAGTACAATCGATAGTGCCAAAAAATATAAAGAAAGGAATATTTAATTCCATCTGGAATTCCTAACATTTTATTTGGTCCATAGTTTAAAATCGATGCTTTTGTCTGGGTTTCCTTCTAAAAATCAGAGCAACAATAACTCAATTGAGCTAAGATATTTATGATTTATTTTATATATAGACTTATACGCATGTGTATGTGTGTTGCAATACATATAAATCATTCATCTATTTTTACGGCTGAAGTAAAACCGTAGAAAAATAAAAATCAAATAAAAAGAAAAAAATTATGAGGCGAGTATGCTTATCCTCAAGCTTCGTTATATCTATCCATCGTTCTCTTTTTTGATGATATACAATTTATTTTATATTTTATGAAGTTGTTTCTTGAGTCCTTGTTAAATGTTTTTTTCTTGTTTTATAAACTTTTCTCTTAAATTTTTGGTTAGACACAGCATCCTCATGTTCAAATTGCAAATTGAAAAAAAAAAGAAATCAGTTTAAAATTTGTTCTCTCCTACGTTTTTTTTGATGAAGTTATTATGTTTGTATTTGTGTCAAAATAAACACAAGCACATATTCATGAGGGCAAAGGGTGTATTGAAAATTAGTTTTTGCTTGAAATAGTACTCTCGGTATGGAATATTACACCCGAATTTGTAATTTCTTTGACTGACTTCAAAGAAGAATCGGAAATATGGTAAGAAGTTTGTAAGGTAGTCCGACACTTCGAAAATGTTATGTGGAAGAATTTATTGGTATTAAAAGATAGAAGACTACTACCATACTAAGGATTGAAACAATCAGGTTCTGCCTGAAGCATTTCAATGGGAAATCAGCAAAAGAAAGCAGCTGTTAATATCGTTGACAAATAATACAAGGAGTATTGGTCCCAGAATACTACCCGAAGACGCAACATAGAAATTAGGCTATACATTATCCACAATTATCTGCAATTACTTAAGTTGGATTTGATTAATTCCAGAAAAACAGAATAAAATTCCAGCCATGCCAGTTTCTTTGATACATGAGGAGCCATATCAAAAGTTTTGGGTAAGTCAGTGCATACTGCATCAATCTGGAATACTTTTTGAAACATTACAATCTTCGGTAAGAGCAGCAAGCTTAGAAACTGGAGGATAAGCAAGAGAGATGCATTTTTTGAGCCAAATTGCAGAGAGTACAACGACGTCAGTTTGTGTAGAAGACTTAAGTCATTCAATACTTTCAGGTCACATGATCGAAATCCAGAGTTTAAGACTCAGAATCAAGTGACTATTCTCAATTACAAGAAGAACTTACACTAGAATCAATCTCAAATGTAAAATTAAAGTTAAGGAACTCACGCGCAGAGTTGTTTTTGCGGAATTTGCAGATACTTATATTATTAAAGGATAATGAAGCAGCAGGAGTACTGGAGCTAGATTTTATCAATTTGATGTAGCACCAAAAAGCTTTAGAGTTTGATTTTATATTGGGCTCAAATTTTAACTCTTAGCGGCACCACTTCAATCTTATAACAATCCGGCACATTGAGGTCTTTCACGATCCCACGTTGAAACAATTGTATGAAAAGGCAAATTTTCAATTCCAAAATTCAGTGCTGAGATGACTCTACTTTATGAAATTCAATGATTATTAGGGATATTTTTCAAAAAATGTTTGTGCTACATGAGGCTAAACTTGAGTATTTATTAGTTTGAAAACTGATTTCAACATTTTCCCTAGCGGAAAGAACATTGTTTCCACTTTGTAAAAACTAATTTATTTTTCTTCTATCGACTTTGTATGAACGAAATAATGGTAAAATGACAAACGTGCGAACTTAGGAAAAAAAAAAATAAATGTATATATGGGCATTTCTCTCATGTTGAACGGGACGGAAGTTTTTTTTTAAAGTGGAATAAAAGTCAAAGTAAAACACTTTTATTTTTTTCTGTTACTTTAAGAAATAGCCCTTTGATAGCACTATATTAAGTGGTAAAGTTGATGCCAGACGTAGTACTGGTTCCAAGATAGAGGCAATTAAAAAGCCATTCGAACGGGACAAAAAACGCCATTTATAGAAGAGCAGATCTCAGCGAAACCTGGCAACATTTTTTAATGCGAATAATTTTAAAATGTTATGGATGAATATAACTTTTTAATATATTTCGTTTGATTGAAAAATCTTATTTACTTTTTTTCTTACAAGGCATAACAATCCATTCGAACGGGACATTTTTTTCCGTTTATGTTCACTTGGGCAATTTTTCAATACTACTTTAATATTCATATAAATAAAAATATTTAATATACAAACAGTAATTAAAAAAACAAATTTAATGTTTATATTTATAAAATCAATTAGTGAGATCAATTTTAACAAAGAACAGGGAAAGGAGTAGATTTTTTCTTAAAAGAATATAAAACTTGTCTTTTTGCTGTTCAAACGTTTTTCCAGTAAGAGGCGTGGCACCACCCACTAAAAAATATATTTTTACTCAAGTTTCAATCTATCTACATACACTCAGAAAAAAATCTCTAACCTGCGTCAGGTAACACATTAACCTGATAAATTGTTCTATGGATTTATTTTTGAATCAAAAAAAAAAATATTTTTCTCTTGCTTCCAGTAGGGTTCGAACCTAGGCATTCCGTTTTGTTACACACGCAGTAGTAACGTACTTTTAGTTTTACGCAATATAATAATAAGAGTAGCTCAGTTGGTTAAGACGTGCGCATATCGAAAGAGTGACATAACGTAGGAGACCTAGGTTCGAATCTCGTTGGTGACATATAAAAATGTTAGTTCTCTTTGAAGTTTTAAAATGCAACATAAATAAATTAAGTTCCAATCAATAACCAGTAATAATGGAATATGATAAAAAAACAAAAAAAAATTCGGTTTTGTTTTCTGAGTAAATTTTGTAGTTAATCTGATTTCCAGGTTAGTTAGACTTAACAACATGGGGCATCTGGTTAGAAAATTCTAACCAGAGATTTGGTAATGAATTGGTTACATTTACATTTACCAACATTATTTTCTGAGTGTACCAAATTTCATCAAAATCGGTGTAGTGGCACAGCCGTGATACCGTTTTTCCCCATTTGGAGCAATGCCACGACCGTTTTAAGGAATCACAGTTTCTAATAATCTTTCTTAGGTCTTTAAGAAAAATTTTATCAAAATCGGTCTATTAGTTTAGCCATGAAATCTTTAGGGGCGTGGCACCGCCTACTATTGAAAAAAATGTATACATGTCCCTCCTTCTGTTCACAACCTTTCCAAAAAAAAAAAAATTATGCGATTATGTTGTGCTATGGCTGTGAAAAAGTGGTTTAACCGTTTTGAACAGCCTATTTACTACACTTACTTTTTCGAATATGACCAACTTCAAACAGCTCCAAAAATTTAAAATTTTATATTTTTTGCACTCATTTTTTTTTTTTTGAATTATGTACATGAAACTTTGTTCGTGCAAAAATTTTGACACACTTGCTGCTGTTATCAATTTCGAAATGAGAACAAATGATGTTTTTCTATTTTATTTGTTACTTCAGAACATGAACTTAAACAAATTAAAATTTTAAAGTCAATACAGATTGGTTTGATGATTTTGCATTGTTTTTAGCTAATTGACATTGGAAGAGAGAATTTTCGGAATTTTCTATTTCAAAATTTGAAGGAAAAAATATTTTTATTTCTTCACATTTTGAAATTCTTTACAATAATTGTAGCAATCGTAAAAGTTATCAGTGTGAGGGTAGATGCTGAAATTCAGCAGGAAGTTTCCTTCAAAGAAAATTTTCACCTTTTCATCTCGCTTGGGATAAACGATATAAATTGAATGCTTTTCTAAAACAGAAGATATAAGCTTTTGATATCGCAAAATTTTCAACATTATCGAAATAAAAATTGCCATTTAAATGGAAATTCATACCCATTTTGCCGTGTGCCAATTTCTTTTACATTCTTTTTTTTTTGTTGTTTTAACCCAAAAAAACAGCTGTACCGAATTTCAAGAGTCTAGCGCTATTTATGGCCGCCATTACATACAAACCCATTTACTGTGCGTTGTCAACTGATACACGAGTTTTATATGTTTTGCCGGTGCTGACTCCAAGGTAGTTTTTGTAGCTTCGGTTTCGGTTGAAATCGACCCTGTTACCAGATTGTGATCTTGCCAGTATTGTGGCATACTTACTTAACACACGACTTATAAGCTCATGAGCAGTGGTGCCCACTACCACAAGCAGCGATAAGCATGTGTTGATGATTCTGCATACGTGAACGGTTTATTACGCTCTTTAAAGCTTTTTAACGCTATTTAAGCGCCTTCTCGTTCTCGTTTTCACGCTCTTTGAGCGCCTGCTCGTTCTCTGGGCAGCACCGCTCATGAGCCACGGAGGCTTTGTTAATATTGGGATTTACAAGGACTCTTTTCATTGAACTTGGTCGAAATTAAATAGTTGGCATTCTAGTGGACTTCTCTTAACGTAGGACAGCGGATGATTGCTATATGGGAGTACTGTAATCTTGTCGAAGGACTAAAAAGGATAAAAGTTTAAAAGTATTTAGAGCACTTGAATAGTCAACGAAATTGTTTTGTTTTTTTTTTAACACCCTGTTGCCCAAACGTTCATGAAACAATATTGCAAAACGTGTTTGAGTGCGTGATACATTGCACTGATACTTTGTGTCCTTGGGGCGCAATTTTTTTGCTTTTTTTTTTTGAATTTTCTTGCGTTTATTTTTGAATTGAATTTTGACATATGCTACGCTTGCGTTTGTGTGTGTATGTGAGTTTTTCTTTATTGAACTCAATTTATTATTGCAATTTTTGCTTGCCAGCTCATTCATTCATTTCTCTTTTGGTTTTATTCACTCGTCGTTATCGTCGTCGTCGTCACTGCTGTTCAAAGCTCAAAGTTAATTACCAAAAATTTTGTTGTAGCCTGCCACTTTTGATTGAATGCTTCGGCTGCCGCGTTTGATTTGATTTTAGCGCTTAAATGAAAATGGAAAAAAAATATAAAATGAAGCAAAGCTTATGGCAAATACCAGCAATAGTTATTTTTATCAGAGTTTGTTATTGCACATGGAATATTTATTTTTATTCAATTAAAATGTTTTGGAATAAAAAAAAGGGTAGCTGTGTTATTTTTTATGTAAAATTGCAGATTGAGGCTTAGTAAAAAAATTTTGTTTAACTATTTATCTAACCCAATGCAATAACAACAACAGCATTCTTTTTTTCGTGTATTTACAGTGGAGTAAATAAATGAGTTCGAATGATTTTTGTATGCATTTTTAAAACAAAACAAGTTGGAACTTGAAGTTTTCTTTTTTTTTGTGGGTAGCAATTGTCAAGTTGATGATTTACTGTAGATCTTTTTAGCATATATGTACGTATGTATGTCGTATAATACGTACTGCAAAATTTATGAATAATGAAAAAATTAGTTTTTAAAATATTTCTTAACTCTATGCATATCAACTTTCTAATTCAAACAACATTGGCCAATCAAAAGCAAAAATGGGACTCTACTAACTATGTACTACAGCTCTGCTCTCCGACTGACTTGCCTCGTGATCGTCTGCTTTAACGGAGATAACGATAGCTGTAAAGTCTCTTGAAACCATCAAAGCGGCGAGCGCAGATCGTATGGTTGTCAAAATGTTGAAAGTTTCCCCGCTGAGCTTACTTACCCGTTCCTGCCCAAATTTGAGAAGTACAAACAACGGGCAAGATTTCTTTCGAATAGATCGTGTATTCACCAAATTGATACCTTTGCATTATTGTAGAGCAGATAAATGAGTGGCGGCTACAGTACCGTTTTTTGATACAATCCACTATGGACTCGCTGACCACTTTTACTGGCCAAAACCTATTTTTTCACACTTTGTATTGTTTTCTTGTTGTTGTAATCTAATAGAAAATACTTCAAAGCAAACAAAAATGCACTTTGTTGTTGTAAATACTAACTTACTGGTTAACAGAAAACCATAAAAGTTTAGCTTTCTGAGTAGAGTTGTGAATACAGTTACGTGCGTGTTTTTATTAAGGTTATTAAAATATTATTCTTGGTGAAAAAAAAGCAAGTTAAGAAAATGTAATATATGGAAAATAAAGGTGATGGTAAGTACTTTATGTACATATATATATGTACATAAAGCATATATGCATTTTTTTTAAAAAAATATTTGGTGCAGTGAAAAAATCAATTGTTTGATGCAACCTATAAAAATTTTGTGAAAATTACTGTGAAAAACCTAAATGACCAGGACAATTGTTATAAATAATATAACGCAGTTTGATTATTTTCCTATAAGCATAGTATCGATCGAGATCCAAGTCTAAAAACGAGTTCTTAGGATGAGTTACACTAACAAACGGTGGTATACCATATATAAAGAATGTCCCAGAAAAATTTGTCACTTTTATTTTCAGTTATAAAAAAATACCCAATAAACTTTTTGGTCTTTTTTCTTTTTTTATTAATAATGACTAGTGTAAAGAATATAAATAACTAAAAACTAATTAACATTTTTTTTTTTTTTTCATAAAAATGTCTGACGTTGTTCTTAAGGCCCTTTATTACATTTTGTACAGGTGTTTCATCGACAGTACGGAACGATCTTTTTCACTTAAGTCTAAAGTCTTGTAATTTTCTATAGTCTTACCACTCTTAAGAAGATTTATTTTTATTAGAGCCCAATATCTCCGAATTGAGCGAAGCTCTGGGCAGTTGGGCGGATTCGCTATTTTTGGTACAAAATTGATCTTTTTACTTTGATACCATTCCATCGTAGCTTTAGAGTAATGAGAGGTTGTTAAATCGGGCCAGAGAATCACGGTATCTTCATGTGCACGAATAAATGGTAGAACACGTTTTTCGAGGCCTTGCGTAACAAAGAAGCTTCTTCTGAGGCCACAGGTACATATGACCTGCCAAACTACATATTGCTTCGAAAATTTTGAAATTTTTGTTTCTTTAAATTTACTAGGCATATGCCCCTTCTTCGCATCACATCATAATATTTGTGCCCAGATAGTGGCTTAAGATCTGCTTTGACGTAACTTCCGTTGTTCATAACGCAGTAATCAAATTTAGTCAGGTACCTTTCATACAATTTTCGGGCTCGTATATAAGCCATCAACTGCTTTTCATCAGAACGGTCTGGTACTTTTTGAACTCTATATGTTTTCAGCTTACTTTTTTCCCTTGTCTTTTGTATAGTAGATTTTGATGAACCTGCTCTAGCGGCCATATCTCGCACTGAGGTGCTGAGATTCTGCTCAAAAAAACCCATCACCTTCGCCACTACCCTTGAGTTTGAGAATTCTGATTTTCTGCCTGAACCTTTTTTTCGTGAAACAAGTAGACCCTTCTAGTAATTAGAAATAACCGTAAAAACAGTTCTACCTGTTGCATCAACTATTTTTGATATAGCTGAATATTTTAATTCTGGATTTTGCAGGTATGTGTACAAAATGAGTTCGCGGACTTTTTACTGCTTGCTCGACATCTTTGTCGTTAAAAGTGCTATCACCAAGTGTTATACATCATGTTAAACGTCACTTTAAGTAAAACAAATATTGCGTCTTTTTAGACCTATAAGATAAGCAGGTAGGCTGTAATCAAGCAAAATAAAAGTGACAAATTTTTATGGGACAGTCCTTAAATCGTACGCAGTCATTGAAGGGGTTATATCTCCCTTATGCTCTGAAAAACAAGGCTGTTTCAATTATTTTTTAAAGGACATTTTAGATTAAAGTTATACAAATAATGCAACATTTGATTGAGCAACTCTTAAAGAAGAGAAACTAATTTTTTGATTGATATTTTGTTTTACAAAATGGCGGCTGTGCAGTGATTCATTATCTACATGAGTTTTGCTAGTGAAGTACACATGATTATATTTTTAGAATTTTTTTTCGCGAAATGGTGGTTGTTTTAACAAATAATCGTGTTTCGACGAAAAAAATCGACTTAAATTGAAGCTACTGTTAAAATTTCAAGCCAATCGGATGTAAACTTTTTGAGTTCCACTGCTTGCCGATTTTGAAACCATGGTTTCGAGAAAAATGCGTTTGAAGTTTCAAAATGCTATAAATCTTCATCAAAGCATTTTGATAAAAAATGATTTAAAAAATATTGAATTTAAAACGGTACTTGGGCGTTGTAGATTTTGATTCTAGGATTGCTTTGGCAAGATTTAAGTCAATAAAAAAAATGAAAAAAAAATCAGGGGGATATAACCCCTTAACGCTTGCATACTGAATCCATACGTGGCTAAACTGAGCAGTCTAAAATAAAAAAACATCAGCAATATATTTTAATGAGTTGCATTTTCATGTTACGGGGCAAAGATTAAGCTGATACTCTGAGACTTCTTAGTCTAAAGTATATTCGCCTAATAGTTTAAGATGTAGCATCACAGCAATTTCAAGAGCGATTGATTTTACGGCCTTAGTGATTGATGCGGTCAATATATTGATTCACATTGCAATTATGGTCTCATTCGAGACCAAAGCGAAAGATACTTGAACATTTTGTTGGATTAAGCTTTGCTTTATTCTTAACTAATCACTCATGGATACTATTTCAATTTTCTTTTATTCGTTCGACACAGTCCTCAAATAGTCCTGTAGATCGAGAGAACATCATCAGCAACACTTTGCAGATCATGAAAAAAAAGGGGCCATAGGGCAGAGCCTTATGGAACACTGCAATTAGCTTTAAAAGGATTAGAGGAACCTTGAAATGTTATTATGGTGAGCGTCTTGTCTCGTAAAAAGTTATAAATTCTTATTTTTTACTTATTTTATTATTATCGATAACCTGGAAAAATTAAATCTATTTTCATGTTTTTGAAGAGTATTGCGTGATCAACGCCACCAAATGCTTTGGATTAATCAAGTATAATCAAAATACTGAAATTTTCGTTTTCTAGAGCCAAACGCATAACTGAATGACAGACGATTCACAGCTGTGCTTTTCCCGAAATCCAAACTGCCATTTATTACGTGTTAGATAAAGTTGCATTTGAATAGTCAGAATTTTTTCAAGAATTTTTGACATAAACAACAGAATACTTGTAGGCCGATTGTAGGGCACAAACCGAGATGATTTCGAAATATGGGGAACTGATTCTGACTTATACAAGAATTAATGATATGCAATACATACGGAAGTATAACTGGCAGGATCAGCTTTAAGAACTTTGGAAAAAGATTCTATCGGGACCTACAGAGATTGATTTAATAGGTTTTAATAGAATCCACTACATCACGTAAACTAGCGCAATAAAGCGCATAGCCATTACCATCATCTGCATCATTTAATATAATATTGAGTAATAGGTTATTAGAGTGAGGAGATAAACTACGCCATTTCTTACGGCTTATATGAACAGCTAAGGTCAGACTTACTCTCAGTAATGCCAATTTCTTTAAGATTATTCAAAAGCCTTTTGGAATCTAAGTTTGGACTCAGTTTTTCGTATAAAAAATTACACTTTGCTCAGCGGATTACAGCATTTACCCGTTTTCTAAATGTAAGATACTGTTTGCTATTATATTCAGATGAATTTCTTTTAAGTATTCGAAAAAAGCACTCGCTTTCGCAATTATGGACTTTTATTGAATTGGTAAATCAAGAACACGCTTTGCCACAGATGGAACCTATTCATCAAAGTAATTTAGAAGAAACACTTTTCATCAACTTCTGCTAGGTCATAAATTGTAGACCGGTCTATGTCAGAGCAAGCATTGTTAAGCTCTTGGTAGTGAATATTCCGAAGTGATCTAAAAGTAGTAGTTCTATCGACATTAGTAATAACAGGTAAAGTGCAAAAAATAAAAAATCTGAAGTGGGTGTAACTTGATCAAAGCGGAGCACTTACTTATTTGCACTTATAAGAAACATATCTATTAGCGATGGGTTAGCATTCATTGCAATCAAGTTGGCATTATCGATTTAATTATTTCTAGGCAATTTTTGTTACAAAAATATTTGAACAATCTAGACATACTTGTATATTTGAGAAAATTTACATTAAGGTCTCCATCTACTACAATAGTTTCTATTCAAAATTTCTTCCAGCTCAACTATGTTTTCAGTTTGAAAATAAGTGGGAAGATAATAAACAGCAATAAAAAGAAAACGAGAATCATTACTTATAGTCTCAACGTATACAAATTCAATGAGTGGATGCTTAGAGCAATGATTTTAGATTTTATAAATTTATTTACATAAATGCAAACCCCACCACCAATTCTGTTAAAACGATAACTTCTGAGCAGATTAAAATCAGGGATATCAACTAGTTTAGTGGGCGTTTAAGTATTACGTAACACAATTTTTGAAGGTTGTGAATGTGAAACAATCACACATTATGATGTAACAAACATTTACTTATGTTTAAAACATGTTAAAATGGGTTCGAATGGACTCTTAAAATAGAATAACATATTTATAATTAATTGAATATTATTTAATAGAATTCATGTAAAATTTCCGACAATTCAACAAAGCTATGCAGCAAACAAGAAATAACAAAATAGATGACAGATGACGCTTTGTGCGCATTAAAAAGTGCACTTTGTACATACTTATCATTTGCAGAACCCCTCATGGCTCAAGTGTTAAGAGCGGCTGACCACATATAGTTCATGGAATGGTCGGGGTTCGAATCTCAGTACAAATTAACCAAAACTAGTCTGATGAGGCTATGTATGTATATGTGTATATGAATATGCTTGTATGTGGTAATTGCCGAAACATATGTCACCAATTACGAGGTTAAATTGATCTACTTGTTATCTTTGTCATGTTTGTTTATGAAGCATTAACCGATTTGTGAAGTTTCACACGAAAATCGTTTTCTGAAAATGACTGTTAAATTCGATTAAATAATATTCAATTAATTAAAAATAATTAGTCGACTTAAAACAAATTAATTTTCTATAAGATATTTATTTTCACCTTTTAACTGAAATAAAAATAAAACATTTTAGTCAAAATAAAATCGTATTCTTAACAAAAAGTTTAAAATAAAATCAGCCATAATTCAAATAAAAAGGTACGTAAAAAAATAATTCAATTGGAGTTACTGCTCCTCTGTCCATGGGTTTGCCAGCCACAGCCAAATGTTTTATCAAAATGATAAAATTTGACGGGTTTGTTTGCCAAGTTCGCAAACAGAAACAGCAGCAGAGATGAGTTTTCAAAAGTTTTGTTAAAACTCAAATAACTCCGAAAGTAGTGTGCCGATTTGAATAAATAAAACGTCATTTTATTGTAAATGAGTTGAAAAAGAGAGTGAAAGACTAAAAAATTCTGAAATTCTGAAATTCTGCCACCAGATGGCGCTTTAAGAAGTTTTAATAGTTTTAACTGCGCTGTGGCCGCTTGGAAAAACTGATGTAATTTGAACGTCAATTGAGTGCTAGAAGAAATTTTCTTTTTTTCATCCTACGCAAAATACATCTGCGCACTTATGATATCAATCCACGTAAAAAAGACGTTCAGGACTTTTGAAGAACCGAAGTTGTTTATAACAAAATGGACTCATTGCTCATCTAAAACTTAAATTGTTTACAACATTAAATTGTTTATAATATATAATTGTTATTTATAAAAAACTTTTCTGGGATTTATTTACTTATTTTCTGTAGCGTTATTACAGTATTAAAACAACACCTGTTTTGAAAATTCCAAGTAATCGGGTCATAGATGCTCCGTTTCATGAATTTTTAGCCATATCATTTATTGCTGTATCTAATCTAAATCGCGTCAACTTTTATCATTTAAATAAAACATTTTCGGTGTAGTTATTTAATAGACATATAAAGAAAGAGTTTCATTATGCACACCTAATTTCAAATCATCCCCCGCTAAAGAAGTTTCACTTCAAAAACAATATTTCGTAACGCGTTGTTCGACCTTCCTTTGCCCCTGTAACGCATCGTAACGTTTTGCAAGACCCCCCTCCCTCCTAATTGTGTTACGTAATACTTGAACGCCCCCTTAGATAAAATTTTATCATTTATTCAAAACTCCGAAATCATATTAGCATCAACTTCAGATGCACTGAATATCTGATATAACACTGGGTATTTTGATTTAACACTAAATGCGTTTAAATGACATACATATTCTGAAACCATTAACGAGCGACAAAATATGTTAAGAACGCAGTTTATGTTAACAAATTTATTAAAAATTTCTTCTAAACAGCCACTGAATCTGCAATCTTTTTTCCCAGTGCTTCAATGCTTATTTCAAACTTCAACCAAAGTTCATCAAGTGTAAGCGTTTGCGAAGAAAGAGCACTACCTGATCGAGTGCGAACATTTTCGGTGTTTGGGCAAAACATAAATCTTTGTTTTTTTATTTATTATAAATTTTTGAGAAAACGAACATAAGTGCTTTTACATAAATTACGCAATCTATAAATTGTCTGACCTTTTCTAAATGTAATTTTTCAGTTCTTTAAAAGTTCACTTTGACTGAAAACTGCAATTTTTAGAGTAATTTATCTATCCAAAAACTATTTATTTGCGAAGCGAATGCGCAACACTACCTTCTCATTCAAAGAACTTTGAGTGAATATTTTGGCTACAAAAAATTATAAAATTATTTATTGATAAAATTACTTATTAATATTAGTTTCTGCAATTGACTGTAAAATTCGATTAAAAATTTCAAATTAATTAATAACATTCAGTCGACTAAAACAAATTAAAAATTTCTACAACCGGATGAGTACGTCAAACCATTATTCGAAAAAAAAGTGGCGGAAGCCCGAAATTCGAAATAATAAAGCTATATCATTTAGCAAGTCCTTAAACCGACGGTTTAACAAAGCTATGCAGCAAACGAGAAATGACAATAAAAATACAACAGATGGCGCAATATACGCATAATAAATTTGCACTTTGTACATGTCGTTCAGCACAACCTCCGTGGCTCAAGTGTTTGAGCGGCCGGCCACATATAATTAATGGAATGGTCGGGGGTTCGAATCGCATTACAAATTAACCAAAAACTGGTCTGATGAGGCTATGTATATACATATGAATATGTGTATATATGTGGTAATAGCCGAAACATATGTCACCAATTACCAGGTTAAATTGTTCCATTTGTTGTCTTTGTCATGTTTGTTTATAAAGCATTAACCGATTTGTGAAATTTCACATGAATATTGGTTACTGCAATTGACTGTAAGATTCGATTAAAAATTTCAAATTAATTATTTATTGATATAGTAAATATTAGGCCACAAAAATCGGATTGTCACATATGTATATCATATCTTCAAACCACTGTAAAAGGTGCATTTCAGATTGGATTTATATAAACTTAGACTTATTGGGAAGGTATTGAGCTGATATACTGCAAGGTGTGTTTGTATGTGTGTGTAAATTTGAACGCGCCTGAACGACCTGGTGATTATTTTTTCTTTTACGTTTAGAGATTTCAAACAGCGGGAAATATGGACGAACTCAAATTTGATGTTTTCAAATACGCACCATTTTTCTAAAAAAACGCTTTTCTACCGGTTTTGGTGGAGGATGGACAGTTAAACATGTCTATATTTAAATTCGATTTGGATTTTTTTCCATCAACTTCAACACCCTCTATACTAGAGAAAAAATTTTATAATTTAAAAAAAAAAAAAAATTTTAAAAATATCGATTCTAAATAAATTGATCACTTAAAAAAAAATTATTTAAAGGGGTTTTTTTAACGTCCTTTCGCTAAAAGAGTCTTAAGCAAATCTAAAATAACACGATTATTTCAAACATAAAAGGAAAAAACTCAAATTGATGGTTATATTTGGTCGAACAAAAAATTCAGAATTATCAAAAAAAAAAAAAAAAAAATAAAAAAAAGATTTTGGAAATCCAAAAAGTTGGTGAATTAAAAAAAACGACTATTTCATCGAAAGCTATTGAACTGATGAAAAAAATAGCAGACCAATTTTAACGATAACGAAGTGAGTTTTATCTTAAGAGAAACACTTGCGCTTCTTACTTTGAAGCCTTCATTTTTACAACAAAACTTCATTAAAAGTTTAATAAATGAAGTCTTCAATATGTTGTGGAAACACATACATATGTACAGTTTATCCTTAAAATATGCAATGCAGAATGAAAAATTTCTGAATATACCATTGCAGCTGATTGTAATTGCACAGTTGTGTTGGCTGACACCTATTGCTAAAAGTCGTAGGGTTAATATGGAAATCAATGCAAACTGTTATAATTTTGTGTGGAGAGAGTCAGAGCACAAAAGCTCTCATAATCGGCAAACGAAGTCCTTTTTACGCTCACCGAAAGCTCTTAAATTTTGTGTGCGTTCTAACAAAACACTTTGCGACGACATCGAAGAAAACAGTTACTGATATGATTTCATTGTGAATAGACGCGCAGTTTTCGTTGCGTACTAACGTTAACGCTGAGTACAAAAAATAAAGTCTTAGTACACTAGCATTTGGCTTTAAGAAAACCGGCAAAACGTGCAACTACCTGCTGTTGTTGATTTCGTTCGCTTCAAATCAGCGCCTTATAAGAATTGATAAAAATTTGCTGCAGTTCTAAGCAAAAATAAATTAAATTAAAAATAAATAAATAAAAAATTAACATCATAAGAAAAAATTTTAAATATGAAACTAAATACATAAATTAAAAATAAGTCAAAATGAAAATTAATTTAAGTGGTGTGATTTAGAAAAAAAAGGATAAAAATAACATAAAATAATTTTAGAAAATTCTTGTGAAAAATTATATTATTTGTGCGCAAACAGAAATGGTTGTACGTGTAACATCTATACGCCATTGTTGAGAAAACATACAGAAAAGTAAGTTTTTTATGCGTCTAAGTCCTGCAAAGGATGAAAGCAACAGTTTTTTCTTTTAAAATTTATTTCGATTTAAAGGGCACATGCATATGTTTCAGTGAATAAATTGATGTGCTGCAGTAATCTTCATGAGCATATAGGATTTTTCGCTGCTATAATGAATGTTTCCGTCCTTTTTATCTGCTGTCTTCCTGTGGGCTTAAAATATATATTTTTTGATATTCAATTCTTCATGAAGTTGAAATAACTCAAATTTCTAGTCATAATTATAGTTCAGATAACGCGTATTGATGTCAACTTTATTTTTAGAAAAGATACTGGACACTCAGACACTAACATAAGTTCCTTAATTTTTCGAAAAAAAATTTCTCTGTGCTCCAATGCTGTATACCTCATTTCAAAGGTATTTTTGTATGTAACAATTTTTTTTTTGGGGACATAGGCCATTAACCATTTACGAGAGGTTGCCGAATAAAAATATTTTTGTTATGATATACTGCACTCATACTAAAATATTTATTTATGTTTGCTTAGGATATATCGTGATAGCTGAGATACACATGAAGTTAAATTGCAGATAAAATTACATTTTGAAAAGCCAGACGAGATCTGAAAAGTTAAAGAGTATTTTGAATACAATTATCACATCATTTTTTTTAGCGATCGGAATAAACTCATTCCGTGTTAGTTGTCTTCAAGGAACTTTTTGTTAAAAAATAAAAAAATGTTTTTTGCATGAGATATTTTTTTCTTCGCAGAATGCCCAAATTTGCTATAAAATAAAGACAAACTTTTGACAAATATTTCGGTAAAAAAAAAAAAAAAATACATAATTATTTACCTACTATTATAAGCCCAAAAATCGAATTTTTCAGCATTCTTTCAGACATTTTTGTTCTAAACAATATGAAAAATGAAATCCTCATTGGATATAGTATGTACTCGTACATCAACTAAATTTTTTTGGAAAGGTATTGAAATAAATGTATTTGGTTGATAGATTTTAAAAATATTTGCTAACCATCAATAAATTATATTATGTATTACAATGCGCATAATTGAAAGTTAAAATGTATATATAATATGTTAGAACCGGTTGCAGAGATTTACGGCTGTGTGCGAAAAAATAGCAGTGTCAGACAAGAATAAAATTTGCTAAGAACCATATAAATTGGCCATCTTCGAAGTGGCGCAACATTTTATGGTCTGACGAATCCAAAACAGTTTTGTTTGGTTCTGGAGCATATTGTACGAAGACCAGTTGGAGTTTCGTTTCATCCCAAATACGTGCCAAGGACCGTAAAGCATGGTGTTGCAAAAATTAACTTTTGGGGCTGCTTTTCATACCTTTTGACACAGGTCCAATGTATTGGATAAAAGGAAACATGGATGCAAAATTATACGTGGAAATAATGAGCTCAACCATATTACCCTACGTTGAATGGAAGATGCTGTTAAAATGGGTTACCAGCAAGACAACGACCCAAAGCGCATGAGCAAATTGGCAAAAAATTGGTTTTCCTCAAATAGAATTGAGGTAATGGAGAGGTCAGCCCAGTCCCCAGACCTCAACCCCATCGAAAGCCTTTGGGCCAATGTCAAAGAAGCCGTGGGCAAGGAATGTCCTAAGAATGTCAAAGAATTGTGGCATGCAGTAAGCGCAGCAAGGAAGGCCATTCCTGTAGAGAAATGCCAGCGTTTGGTGGATTCCATATAGCGAAGATGCGCATCCGTTCGTTCTAATATAGGCCATTCCACTAATTGTTAACAGATTTAATATAAATAAGGTTTAGATACTGAATTATACTTTTTTTAGTTTTTTTTTTGTTAAGTATTGCTAAGCACTGCTACCATTCTTCACGCCTGAATTTTGTAACGTTCCCTAATTTGTCCCTGTTTGAAGTCCGAATAAATCTTAATGTTCAAAAAAATACTTGTTTAACATTGGTGAAACATAAATGAAGCAAATAAGTTAGGAATTTAATTTTTCCTATGAATAATTTTTATTTTTCATAAAGGCAAAGATTATTTCATATGACACTGCTATTTTTTTGCACACAGCTGTAGGTGGGTTGAGTATATTCATTTATGAAATATTTCTTATGCTTGGTATGCAACTTAGGTAATTATGATTGCGTAAATACCAACGACATCCAATACAAGGACGTGACGATATAAAAAATATCGATTTACTAATGAATCAATATTTAAAATATCGTTTTTGGTCAATAGTTTTTTAGCACAATTCGTAAACGTTTTCGAAAACAAAATATTTCTTCCATCAAGTTTATGAAATGGTAATTATTAAAACGTAATTGTTTGCAACGAAGTACTATTTTTTTTCAATAAAAATATGGATTGGTACTTATTATCAAATTGATCCAATCATGTTATTCAAGTAATTATATAAAATATTTAAGTATTTCGCCCATATCAAATATTTATATAATTAGTTAGTTATAACCAAATCTCGTTACATACAAGTTAACCATTTTATCAGTATACGAGTACAAAAGTTTGCAAACTTCTTTAACCCTTCTGTGCGTGACAAAAAAAAAAACACCTTTCCATGCGCGACAGGGTACCTGGGTACCCCAATACAATTTGTATGAAGATTTCAAACTTTTTGGCTCGTACTGTACAAAATAACGACATAAAGCTAAAATTTTGTTTTGGAATGTCTCGTAATGTCTTCATATGCATTCGAGGATTCCTCTTTTCATAACATCATACAACATTTTATGATGCATGAAAAAAATTCATTATTAAATTAACTTCCACGGTGACACTTGTACTAACAGAATTCACTTTAGCTGAAAAACCTGAAATTATTACATACTATAATAAAACCAAAGGATGAGATGATAATAAACGCACGACAAATCGCTGGACGTTAGCATTATTTGTTAATGTTATTGATATAGCAGCATTAGAAGCCTTTATTATATTTATGGAACACATTCCACAATCCACTTCAACAAACCGTCGCAGAAAGTTTTTGAAAGATCTAGGTATTGACCTTTGTATGGCAAACATAGAAAAACGTGCTCAATATCCAAAGATATTTTCGAAACTTTCCATTAGAACAGCAATACATGACGTACTTGGACGAGTAATTCGATTGAACATTGAGGATAATCACGACCATAATCGAGATGAAAGTGGCCGCATATCAGTTGTGGGAACTTGTTATGTATGCAAGCAGCTAGAAATGAATCGCAGAAAAACTAGAAAAGCCTGTACAAGTTGCTTCAATCCACTTTTTAGTCAGCATACTACTAATCGTCCCATGTGCGTTACCTGTATGCAAGCTATTCACTGAATCTTCATTTCATTTTCGGTCTTTTTTTCGCATATATTTTTTTTACTATATGAAACTATGGAGAAATTTTTATATCATGTATGTAAATTCTTACATATTGCCTACAACTAAGACTCATGAATTAGTTACATAAAATAATATATTTGAAAATGTTTGATTTCAACAAGAACCACTTATGTACAGGGTGTTTTTTTTAGAGGTATAGAGCTTCGAATTGAAATAAAACACAAGAAAATCGTTTTAATGTCCATCAATTTAGCTTTATTGGAAGGATAATTTTATACCATTAATGTTTAAATATGATTTCGGCTGGCTCGAATAAAGCCAATTCTACAGGTCCAATTTTGAACCACTTTTTCGAGCATATGGGGCCGTATGTCGGCAATAACGCCACGAATGTTGGCTTCCAAGTCCCCTAACGTTTCTGGTTTGTTGGCGTAGACGAGCGACTTCACATATCCCCAAAGAAAATAATCCAATGGTGTCAAATCACATGATCTTGGTGGCCAATTGACAGGTCCATTCCGCGAAATTATGCGCTCATCGAATGTTTCCTTCAATAAATTGATTGTGACTTGCGCTGTGTGGCATGTAGCGCCGTCTTGTTGGAACCACAACTCATCCACATTCATGCCATCCAATTCGGGAACAAAATAGTCGGTTCTCATGGCTCTATACCGGCCTCCATTAACGGTAACTGACTCTCCAGCATTATTTCGGAAGAAGTATGGCCCAATGACTCCACCAGCCCATAGAGCACACCAAACAGTCAGTTTTTGTGGATGTAATGGCGTCTCAAGGGTCTCATGTGGATTCTCTTCACTCCAAATGCGGCAATTTTGCTTCTTGACGTAGCCATTCAACCAAAAATGAGCCTCATCACTGAACAAAATTTTGCGATGAAAATCAGCATCGAGATCAATCTCATTTTCGGCCCATACACCAAAATCACGACGCATTGCATGGTCTCGCGGCTTTAATTCTTGCACAAGCTGGATCTTGTAAGGTTGCAAGCCA
Source organism: Tricholauxania praeusta (assembly GCA_949775025.1). NCBI lineage: Eukaryota > Metazoa > Arthropoda > Insecta > Diptera > Lauxaniidae > Tricholauxania > Tricholauxania praeusta. The sequence continues at coordinate 68,154,034 of OX459028.1, read as the reverse complement.
AGATCTTTGCGCAAAATCTTCCATAAAGTTGATGGACAAAGCTCCAATTGCTGTGCACGGTGGCGAATCGATTCATTCGGGTCCTCTTCAACATTTTGCTCTACAGCGGCAATTGTTTCTTCGGTGCGCACTGTTCGACGTCTCTGCGGATGCGTATTATCACATAGAGTAAACGTAGTGCGAAAACGACCCATGGTTAACCGAATTAATTGCTCTGATGGACGATTATGTCGACCATAAAATGAACGGAGCTTGCGGTAAACTTCGCGAACTGAATCATTATTTTCGAAATAAATTTGCACGATTTGCAAGCGTTGTTCTTTTGTCAACCTGTTCATGATGAAATGGCAAACCAAACTGAACATAAATGACATTAGAGTTGTCAGATTTGACCATAAAATGCCAGTTTTATCTCTATTCGAAAAACAAACTTCTAAAAACACTTGTCAAACAAAAACAAAAATTTCATGCTACTCCATATAAAGTGTATAGAGAGTACCCGGGTGCACTGTCACTCACTTAATGGTGTAAAAAGAAAATTGGTATGCCAGGCTTCCAGATGAAACCAATCATATGAAAATATAATTTTAACGCAAAATCAGGAGTGTAGTTTTAGAATTGTGGATCATTGCAACTATAAAAAATTTTGAGTTGAAAATGAAATGGGTACCCGGGTACCCCGTCACGCACAGAAGGGTTAAATTCATTGTCGAGTACCCTATGGTTTCAGCTAAGTTTTGTTAAAATCAAATATTATTTATGACAATTTATATAAAAAGTAGAGCCAACTATATGAGAACGACGTCACGCGTTTTATTGTTTTTAGCGCGCAGTGAATTGCTTTACACATAAAAAAATGGGAGAATTCATTACATTTTTAAAAAATCTAAGCCGATGCAAATCCGATAAGAAATGCATTTTACGTAATGATCTGAACAAAAAATGCATCTAAAAATTCGAAAAACATTGATTTTTGGGCCTTATAAGAAATATATTATAAGAAATAATTTTTTATATTTTTTTACAAGTTTGAATTCGCATTTTGCAACAAAAAAAAAAAAATGTACACACAAAGAAACATTTTTTTTTCGACTAAGAAAAATCTCAATCCTGCAGAAAACGTTTTCAAGAATTTCCCTTAATTTTCAGGCCCATTCACGTTGAATCCAAATCTTGATCCGGTAAAACGAAATCTTTGGCATGTACATAAAGCATATTTCTTTTATTTAAATAAAAAATGCATTAACATCAAATGAAGTCAGTTGATTTTCTTAGTAGTCATAAGTAAATGTTGGTCATTTGAATAAATGTCAAAGTTTCTTCAAGCAAATGACAATCCAATCGTAAGAATAAACTTAGTTTATATGTCGAAAATGTGAAGAAATCCTATTTCCTCAATAAAGAAAGTTTTAAAAAATTGAATTTCAACAAAAGTCATTTATTCGCCTTTACTGCATTGTATATAATTTCAACATAACTAAATAAAATTTTAAAGATTTTTTTTTTTTAAGTAAAAAAGCGTTAACAAACTTTGCCTATTTAATTATGTATGTAATGTAATAGCGGAATGCTGTTCAAATATTTAACAAATTACTTAATTTATAGTAATTAAATGAAGCCAATACCACAACGCTTTACTGTTTTTTGTTAAGAGCACAAATAAAATAAATATTTTTTTAAAGGTCAGCTACATGAGTAAAACGTGAACTATTTAAATCATTAAAGTCATTATTAGTTTTTAAAAATAAAGAGAGAGAATTAAAATTTAAAGCATCTCAAAAATATATTTTTTTTGGTTTCTTTTTCAAATATCTTTTGCTTCCAAAAGTAAAACTTTTTTTGAGGAACCACTCGGACTGAACCTCCTTTGATTATATTAAAGAGAGAAGCATAGCAAAAACTGTCAATATTAAAAAAATATCGATAAATATCGAAAAAATGTGAGGTTTGTAAAGTAAACCAAATTATGTAAAGTATGTAAAGAACGTCAGCTATGAATATATGTTATGTAAGTAATGCGAGTATATAAAGCGTTCAAGGATACAGAAAACAGCATGACCTCAGGAACACTAACTACCCTGTATGCAGTGAAATTGGAAGAACATCGACTGATGTCAACTGTAGGCCAATTACTGTACTAACTAAGCTTTATTATTATTGGCTTCAATAGAAGGATGCAAGGATCGCATGTATTTAAGTAGTATCAAAACTTTTATTTTCTGCGTGTTTTAGATTGAAATCTTCTTATCTAATATTTGCAAGGCACATTAATTATTCTACTGTTGTAACTTCAGTCCAGTTTTAGATGTTCCTGAGCCATGCCAACTCATAATAAATTGAAAAAATCCATACTTTAGACAACGCACTACATGTCCGAAATTGGGTGCTACGTTTTATTGTTGCTTAAAATTCTCTAATTTTCTCAAGTTATCTTGGGACGTCTTCATTAGAAATTTGGTCTACACATGATGCCTTCAAAATTTCTCTATAGATTGACATTTCAAAGTTCTCTAGTTTGTTCATATATGCAACTCTTAACGTCAAGGACTCAGGTTCATATTAAATAAAATTTAATATCATCTCTGATAGTGTTTTGAGTTATGTATGTTATGAGTCAATGAAAAATTAGTGATCAGTTTGAGATCTAATTTACATAAGTTTTAAAGTAACAGACAATATCATACAGAAGGTTTCTGCCGTGAGTGCCATTTTCTATAATATAATATTGTTTTATATAATATTGTATGGTATAAGCAGAAGAAAATGGAGACCTGTCTATGATATATGAAATTTCAAAAAAAGTCAGAAGCCAGGCTAATTTCCTTTGGCATAATTTATTACTCGAAATCGCAATTTGGCCTAGAACGTCTAGTTTTTCACACAATATGACCTAAAGTTATACTATTGCCCACCAGTGCGTTACCGTGCACATTGGACACCCGAGGCAAGGAGATAATTTGCTGCCCCCTACCAACAGAAATAATTTTTTTAATTACACTAGTTTACAAATTTGGGGTTGATCTCGAGATCTAGTTTTTTATAGACTTTTTTCGATGTATTTTGGGGCGTAGATTCCAAAAATGGCAACCATTTTTTTTTCTTAAGAATCTTTTTCGAGATATCCCCAAAAAAACCCTTTTTTCGGCACTTTTTTCATTTATTTGACTATATCTCCATAATCTTTTTTTCGACTCAAAAACCACGTTTAATTTTATTGCAAGTTTTTTAGTGTTTTTTCGAATAACTTCTTCATTTTTTGTCCGATTTTCGCAAAATTATACTTAAAATATTTGCAAATGAATAGTCTTTCATTAAAAATTTTAAAAATATGAAAAAGAAAAAATTTTTCATTCAAATGGAGCAATTGAAATTGAGAGATTTTCAAAAAAGACCAAAAAAGTCAGTTTTTTTGGAATTTGAGCGCTTGTAACTCCATCAAATCTTATCCGATTCAAGCACAAAGCATATCATTAAAAAGGGAATACAAATATCTTTGCTGAAAGTCGTTTTTGAGTCAAAAAAAAATTTATGGAGATATAGTCAAATAAATGAAAAAAGTGGCGAAAAAGGGGTTTTTTAGGGATATCTTGAAAACTATTCTTAAGAAAAAAAAAAAAATAGTTGCCATTTTTGGAATCTACGCCCCAAAATATATCGAAAAAAGTCTATGAGAAACCAGATCTTTTTTCTTGTAAACTAGTGTTATTAAGCTTAAAATTTTAGATATATTTTACATAAAATTACAAAATCACCTTCGCATTCTCTCAAATTATTTTTTTTTACTAAAAAAAGAAGGCTCAAAAACATTTGTAGATATGATAAAATCAAAACCTTAAATTTTAAAGATCATTTTACCATAGTTACGCCATAGGTACTATTGTCGATCTTTTACGACATTGCGAACATGTTCTAATCCAGCGATGGGCAAAATAGGAAAAATGAGCCGAAAAAAGGCGAAAGTTTCTGTTTTTGCTTTGCTATATCATCGGAACTAACGCTTTTGGAATAAAATTGATTAATTGTTTTCTTATGTTTACTCTAAACTAATATGTACATTGTAAGATTCCAAGCTGAGCAGAAGGCGATTTTAAAGCTTAAGTTTAAGCCCGCATTCAGCAAAAGACACAGTGCGATAGAGCAAGTCCATAGAAGTCTATGGTTAAACAAGCTCACGAAGCTCTCGAATTAAAATGTTGTACTTCTTATATTTCTCCTAAACATTCGATTAAGTTTAGCTTGAAGATTTACTCTCCACCAGCATGACCAGCTACACGAGGGATTATAATTGGCGCATTTACTGCAGCATTTTTTTCGTGACAAACTTAAAACTGTTTTCCTTTAAAGTATTACAGAAAGGTCTTGATGACATCACGCAGTGGCTAAGAAACTGGTGAATTCAAAAAGTAAACTATGTAGATAAAGTTGGTTTAGAAGACAATAGGTACATGCCCACCTGGAAAATTAAACGTTCTCTTAATCCCACTGACAAAGGAAGCAAAAAATTTGGGTCCCCATTTAGACAAAAATCTAATCTGGTCTTACAAAATCGAAATCACTGCTCTAAAAACTTAGAAATCTCTAGTGGCTACTGAAAACAACAACAATTTAAGATTGATATTTTTAAACAGAATTTTGAATTTTTGAGCTCAACTATATGTGGAATAACAGCAATCTCCAACATCGAAATACTGCAGCGTTTCCAATTCAAAGTACTTTGAATAATAATCAATTTTCAATGGTACATATATCACTAGCGCGCAAGTTCACCATAATTTAAAATACTTACAGCTGAAGTGAAAATAAAAGAATGTATAACCTGGAAGAAAGCATGTTTGTAGACCTATGTCTACAGATTCAATGAGGAACATACGAGGCTTTTCCCGACTCTAAGGAAAAACACCTTAAGACCAGCAGGTGAACGGCGAAAAGTGTCTTATTTTTTACTTTCGTTTTCTAAGATGTGTCCCTGAATGTATACCGTTCAGGTTATTTCTAAGTTGCGCTTTATATGGGACATTTCACGCGAAATCAAACACCATTTTGTTTTTGCATCTCGGCTGTTTGTAAAACATTTTTTTTATATATTAGTACTGGTTGCGGGGACATGTTCTATATAATTTTTTTTTTCAATTATTTTTATCAAACTATTTAATGGACATGACTTTTTGAAAACCAACGAACTTGTGTTATACCGTTTATATTTTTTGAAACTTTGCGAATAATCAACCAAAGTTTATATATTTTGTTTAAAAATTTTTGTTTTTAAACATACTTTTTTATTATGAAAATTTTTTTAAAACGATATTACTATGAAATATTCAAGTTAAAAAAAAAAAAAAAAAAAAAAAAAAACAGAAATTCTAAGCAAAATGCTGTCTGATTTGGCATGGAATGTCCCATATGAAGCAGTTCTTACATTAAATCTGTAGAATTTCTTACATTGCATTTATAAAGTAAATGCATTCAATAAAATATGGTTGCATGTCCTTGCAGACTGATTGAAATAAAAGGAATATAATTGAAAAAAAAAAAAAAAATGTCTTAGCTCAAAATATTTTTTGAAATGACCCCAATATTTATGAATTTAAAGCTTTCATAAAAACAAAAATAGTTGATATTTACAAAACATTTGACTTTATTTGCTTAATACTGCGCACTTTATGTTATAATCTCTAAACAGCTTGAGTTCTGATCAAATTAAATTAACTAATTTAATTAATAAATATTGCGCCTTAAGTTATGCTTCACTTTACTCATTTTTTAACGCTTTGATGTTGTTGTTGTTTTTGTTTTGCAGCTTAGGAAAGCGAAAGAAATATAAATACACAAATTCTATTTATGAAATACTTAATGTTCGTAAATCAACTCATAATTGCTAAGAATTTATCATCAAATCCACTGAAACAAAAAGGCTTGTAGAAAGGACTACGTTTTGATAGGTTGTCAGTAATCCATGCAGAAGCCTACCATCCTGCTCCATTCTCATCGAATGCTTCGCAGTTGTTCGAGGAACACTTTCGTTTGCGCAACTGGCGGTTATAAATTGAAGATTATTCTGGCTGTAGCATGTCACCCATTGTACTTGATATAACCAAGTAAAGTATTTTTGACTAATTACATTCTGTTCTTATACTTTTATGCTTAAATTAGCGCTTGCTTCAGTATTGAGTGGCATTTTTATTTAAAACTTTTTGCACAGATTAAATTCGTCAAACAAAATGTTCTGTATCCAAGTTAATTCTAAATATTAAATACAGAACTTCTTCACTTGCAGCTTAATTTTCTCATGAAATGTATACATTTTCCACTGATGATCATCTCAACATAATGCAATGAACAAAACTTGTTCATTATAATTATTTCCGCTACTGCTATTTCAAGTATCATCTCATACATAATAGGGTACCATTCCGCTTCAACAACTGACTCACAACCCATACACTCAGCGAAATTCCTCGCAACCATTATTCGCCTGCATCTGTTTCTGAAGCATTCTTTTCTATTTAAGTTTTTTTTTTGCAGCTTCATTATCTTTTATCTCAGCCAGTGTCATTCATTAAGCTGAAATGCTGAACAGCTGAAATTGTATAGCTACCCTTCCGACATATCCCAAGGCAAACCCACTCACTGTTGCTGGTGCTGTTGTTATGGTTATCAAACCTTTCACAATTTTGCTCCTCCCATTTGCAATTTGGATATTTATTCATTACGTGGTTTCAATGTTGCAATGCGGTAATTTTAATGTCATTTTTTTTTGCATTTTTTTCTTTGTTGCACAGTGTTGTCATTCTTTTCGCTACAGTTGTCGTTGATTTTTTACTGATTCATTTTTTATTGTTAAACTGCGAAAGTTTTTTTTTTTTTTTTCTTTTTTTTTTGTAGCTTAATGATGGTGCGCATTACCATTTTAATGTAAAATTTTCCACTAAATTAAACATTTAATGATGGTTTTGTTATTCTGCTTGGATATTTTGTTTTTAGTAAATTACGCGTATTTTGCGACGTTAATTAACAGCGGCACACTCAGTTGCTCCATTTATTTTAACTCGTAGCACTAACAAGACTCCCTAAGTGACCTTTGCTAATGTAAATGAGCGCATCCAAGTTCAGATGAACACGCTATGTTCAGGCACCTAAGTGTGCCTTCTCAGTAAGAGACGTGTAGCATTTTATAATCACTAACGCGTTGGGATCCCAGTTGTGTATTCTACTGCATCAGAACTCGTAGATCTTTGAAAAACGAAACATTAAACACATTGAACAATCAAAAATAGAAGTAATGGCAGATCGAGGACAAGATTTCTTCAAAATTTCTCTTTCAATATCAATTCCAGAAGACGACTTGAAAGAAAATGACTTGGATAAAAGTTAAAACGTTTCACCTTACTCTACTGGTGGAAGTATGGCAAATAAACGCAAATTGAGTAGTGTGCTTAAATTGTTTTTACTAGGCATAGTTCCTCGGATGAAAGAGACCTATGATAATTTTAAACTCAATGAGATACTCTTTAAATTTCTTGGAGACTTAAAGCTCGTTCTATTGGTCAATGGGCAGCAAACTGCAACGGCTTCCTACCCTTGCCCTTATTGCTTCGTCACATTGAATGAAATTGAAAGTTATGATAAAATGATTGAGGAAAATGATATAAGTAGTGATGACGAAAATCTTGATTTAAAGGCTTTAAAAGCCGACTACTTTAAGTTCAAGAGCTTGGGTAACGACAAAAAAAATCTAAAGAATGTCGCAGTATAGTTCATCATCCTTTATTTATTGAAGACGATATTACTGAAGATGATAACATGTACGTACTTCAGAAGTGTATTCCTCCTGAACTACACCTATTACAAGGGTTTGTCAACTATCTTTTCTGGGACGGTATAGTTAAAATTGAGGAAATTGGAAAAGATAGAGCTTTATTGTGGCTGAATAAATTAGGTATATCTCATAAGAGCTATCAAGGAGATATTTTTGAAGGCAATCAATGTTGGAAATTACTTGAAGCGGCTGATAAATTGCAGGATCCTGAAATTTTGCATGATAAAAATTCAAACGAGATAATACTTTTGATATTTATTCCCCAATTTGTCCCGATCTGAGATATAAGAATATGAATAACTTTTGAAAAGGAGCAGTTAGGATTTCAATTCCAACGGACTTTACACCTATAATCATTAACAAATACAACTCAGCTTGCAGTTTTTGTCGACATTTTTGTGCAACCTATCGATGCTTCCTGCCTACCGTGGGGAAGAACTATCCGAGGATTCATAATTTCTTTTCAGCTCTGATGCTATTACTTTATAGCTGTGCCCTCGTTTGGTATTTAACTTAAAAATTACTTTCGAATCCTATTTGGCTGTTTAGTTTGGGGCCATCCGAGAGCCTTTCAACATTGGTGTAGCTCTCTCTTCTTATAAGTCAAAGGGGACGAAATGCAAGGAAACAGCAAATATTGAAACGTTAGAAACAGTTCGAAGCTTAATTATCATACTTGGCTACAGCTTTTATCGTTGGCATGGTAATTTAAAATTTTTCGGTAGCTCCTTATGTCAGTTTTTCAGGTTCCACATGTGGTAATAAAATACCGCAATATGAACTACTTAAGGTTTTCAGCATATCTGCATAGCTAACTTAATCTAATCTTACCAAACCTCTCCTATACTAACCTTACTTATACTAGCTGTACCTTTCCGTAGCTAACTTAACCTAACATTGCTTTACCTATCCTTTATACCTTTTAATCCTACTTTGTTTTACCTAATCTTAACTAACCTTAAATTACCTTTTGTTTCGTTATCTCTTCTAATCTTACTTTCTACAACTCTGTCTTACCTTGCACCTTAACCTTCGTCTCAGCTTATCTTACCTTATATTAACTAAGATTGGGTTACCTGAATTTACCTTACCCTAACATAAGCCCAAGCCTTGGCTAATCTTACCTTACCTTACGCTGCCCTACCCTATCTTAGCTTTTGATCAACGCTCATGGAATGCCCCTACAAATGGTTATTTGTTGAATTTTCCTATAAACCTATTACTGAATTTGGCGAATCTGAACTCCCTTGAATCTATTCAATACGCAGTCATCCGCAGCGAGTAGTAAAAAGAGTTATTGAGTTCGGACGAATAGCTGGATATCAAGTAGAGCGAGTTCTTTTTCAAGTAGACAACAAAAATTTTCATGTATTCATAAGTAAGTTTGGCTGAGAGTCTCAAGTATGGTATTTTTTTTCTGGTGTGTACAAATCAAAATACTACAAAGTTGAGGTAACCCAATCAAAAGTTCCAGCAGGACTAGCTGATGTGCTCAATAATTCCGATGAAAAAGGCTGTGCACCAAACAGCGAATAAGACGAGTATGAGTCATTTTTTCAACAATTATTTTAAACTACGCTCTTGTGTTTGTAAGTTTCCTAAGGAAAACCAATAAGAAATAATTTACTTTAGTTTCAACTTTATTCATTTTAATTATCTAAAAATAATTTAATTTAATTTTAAAATTGAAATGTACGAAACATGTTTGTGTCGCTACAATTTGTACGAGCTATGTTTTACGTGCGATTTCAATAATACCACACAAGTCCACAAACTGCGTTACCGACTCTGACAAGTACGCAAAGTTTATTCGTTTCGATCCGCCGGTCTCAATGCTTTCATTTTTTTTACGATTCTCTCCGCATTCGATCCATCGGATTCAATAATAATCATGATAGTTCCACCTTACCTTAGATTGAAATTATTCTTGCTGCATTCAGTTAGGCCTATCTAACTTTGGATAGCACTGAAAAGTAACAGCTTGACTTAAAATAGTGCAAATAACACTTAAAAATTATCAGTTTTCGAATCAAGTTTGTGAGGACAAAATATTCCTTTAGAAATTTTGACCCACATAATTTTTTTTGGCAAGGTACAGTCACATCAAAATAATAGCATAAAACTCTTCCCAAGTAAACAACCAAGCAATAGCCCAATCTGCATAGCAACAGCATCGAAATTGCAGCCAACAACAGTTAAAACTAAAGCAACAACCAGAGACAAACCGCATAGCAACAACAGTATCACAACTGGTTCGATCATGCAAGCAAACGTTTTCGATGTTGCGCACGCAACTTAAACCAGTTTTGCCGTTGCCGTAAGCCATGCAGTCACGAAACACGATATAAAGAAGGAGCAATCATACTAAGGCAGTCAGTGAGTGATCAGCAAAAAAAGCAAACGTTTAGCAAGTGAGTGTGCGGCACACATTAATAACGATACAACAAGTGAAAGTGAACAATTTAACAAGTACGGCACAACCTGGCAGGGAAAACGAAAGCAAGCCTCGGAGATTCTACGTGTCCAAACCAACAGCGAGAAGGCAGAACCGGAACCACCAAGGCTTGGATTACTGGTAAGTATAGTGTTCATCAGGGTAAGAATCGGGTTTCAAGAGCTCTTTCAAGGGGGAAATACTTTGGCCGTTTGTTAATTGAATGTGTCACACCTACGGCTTTGACATCTGTCCAAAGTGTTTCCTATCCGCTAAGGCTTCTTTCAAAGTCCTCTTTGGAAAGACTGGAAAAGCCCTTTTCTGAGACGTCGACGATTAATACCACCAGGGAAATCTTTGAACTATTGTTAATTGTGTTTGTCACCCCTACGGCTTTAGCCTTATTTCAAAGTTTTCCTGTGCCGATTTCGGTTGGCCGGTCTAAGAATCGGACGAGCCTGAGTAAGGGCAGCGCTTGCAGTTTTTTCAAACCCTTGGTGGCAAAAGGGAAGTTTCTCGTCAAAGGTGCGGACGCGTAGAAGTCCCGAATAAACCCGAAGGCTTCAAACTTTCAAACGAAGCAAAACCAAGACAAGCAGAGAAATATTTCGTGCAACGGACCACTTCAGAAAAACACAGGTGTGGTTCCACATACACATGAAGTTTCCCGAAGAAACCCGAAGGCTTCAACTTTCAAACGAAGCAAAACCAAGACAAGTAGAGTAACATTTCATGCCACGAACCACTTCAGAGAAACACAGGTCTGACTCCACATACACACAAAGTTTTCCGAAGAAATAGAATACTTCAACATTCAAACGAAGCAAAACCAAGACAAGCAGAGTAACATTTCGCACCAAAAGAGTCCCTGAAATAAATAAATATATTGTAAAGACAAAAGAAATAAAAGATTAAGAACAAATTTGAAATTTAAACAAGTGGTTCTGATTTCTAAGAACGCCTGGACATCCGGCGAGCTTAACCCCGGCAGAGAATTTCCTTACAAGTTAACAATGGTTAATGTGCGGTTCGTATCCCATATCTGCCAAGTGAAGTCACCGGTGCTGATTGGAAAGTGTAAATTGCGGTGAGAAGCTCTTCTTCACTATTGCTGTTCGAATTGGGTTATCGCCATTCTGTATAATCAAAATGGATAGAATAGAATTTCGGCAAGGACGGGGCTCTTTATAGATTGTTGCCCCTAAATATGATTACTATTCTATGTGGTGTTTAAATACTTTGAGGTATTTCACAAAGTCCCCAAAAACTTAGAGCAAATTACAGGCAAGAATCCGAAGGCATAATTTGGGAAAAGAACTTAGCATTTTTTGGTTGTAAGCGCACCTACCTTATGAATGCATTTTATATGAAGCAAATTACCATAATTTCTTTGATCGACTTTTACTTAGCAGTAATGCAATGAAGTGTTTGTCCGATTTCTGTTTTTAATTTGTAGCAGATGAAGTATATTGCCAACAAATTTGCTCAATAGTAAAAGACGTAATATTTAACCATCAGCATTACAACTTCAACTATAGTTGAAAGATTTTTGCAATGAGTGTAGAGACATTTAAGTTTAAAAAATTTCTTTAGAAAACTAAATCCTCTATAAGCAAACAAAAGAGAAATTGGTTATAAAAGACAAAAAAAAAAAAAATAACATCTAACATCTAAGGCTTAAAGTAACAAAAACGAAAAAATATAAAATACCTTTGTCATTTGCTATGTCACCCAGGTGCCTATTTTTCTAATAAGGTCAATCGTTTAAGTTTCGTTCAACCTTGAGTTTGCTAGCGCCACCTTGTTACCTTTTTTCCCCACTACTAGCAGCTATTATGCACCGCTACCACTACTTTTACTACAAAAAAAAAAAAAAACAAAACGAAGAGAAAATATTTAATTTTCGTTATCTGCTTCTTGTGCGCGCATTGTTTCCAGGTAGAGCAACAACAAACCACGACGCCTACAGCCGCAACATCAACTAATACACTCACATTTTATCATTATATGTGCTTTGAGCGTCAAACGCATACACATACCAACACAGACCGTCAGTCATTCCTTTATATGCTTAGCGCAATCTTCAAGCTTAATTAATATGCTTATTGTGTTTTGTGTTTTTTGTTGGCAACACTGTTTTTGGTTGTTGTAAACTAGCATTCCTGTGGAGCAGTGAACGTACTAAATTACTAAATAAGTAAAAGCCGCTTATGCCATAAACAAAAATGACTCCGTTAACAACATTATGACGATAATGCTACCAAAAAAATGTTATGATGACTACTTTAAAGCATAACTTTAGGCGCGTAATAAATTTATTAAATAAATGATTTTGAAATTAAGTAATTTGTATGCCGTTGTGCCTTAGGGTTGCCACATTTCGCTTTGCGGCAGCAGTTTGCCTTTTCATGCTCATGCTGCGACCCTGTGCACATTATCTAATTTAAGTTAAGTTGCCACATTTTAGGCGCTTAATGTTGCCAAATTATTTTATTATTAGATTGCTGTGCTGTGCGGGTTGCGTTGTATTGTGTGGCAGGGGCAAGGCACTTTGAATTATTTATGTGCATGATATTTGCATAAGAGCATTACGCGTTCTATACAGAGTTAAGAATAGTTTTTCATCCGAAATTCGGTGGCGCGCAATTTGTTCTCATATTAGCAGTATATTATTTTAGTATTCAAAGTAGCGAAAACTTATTTATTATAATTTGCATACATTTTACTGCGTATCTGCAAAGTTTTAATTTTAGTTGTTACATCCATAGCATCTGCAGAATTGAATATCAAGTCTGAATTTCAATTTAATCCCAGACTTTCAAAAAAGATTTGAGATTTAAAAAAAGTTTTGAATATTATACCAATTTTACCAATGAGTCAAAATTTTAGTCTGAATTTTGAACGATTCGACATCTTCAGTAGGACTTCAAATAAGAAAAAAATTGTGTTTCGTGTACTAGTTCGAATTTTGAGAACAACTCTGAACTTCAGGTACTGACATAATTTTAATAATGACTTTAAATTTCGAGGACGGGTTTTAGTTTCAAGAGGGACTGTGAATTTTAAAGACAACAATATATTTCAATTGTGAATGTGATTTCAAGTACTTACTAATCTGAATTGTAATACGTGCACACAAATTTCAGGAAAAACTCTAAATAAATGCGAATTCAATAAAAAGTCATGGAAGTCAGAAGTGACACCGAACTTCAAAAATAACAGATCTAAGGTGATTTTTCTCATATCGAGATAGTTCTGCATTAGTATATAAAATCTTTTTCTTCTTTTATTTTTGTTTTTATTATCTTTGCTTTCTTTCCTTTCTTAATTTTTATGACTTTCCCATTGGTAAGCGGGGCAGAGATCATTAACTACAACAGTAAATTTTAGTTTTTTTTCATCTTATATAGACTTTTTTACTTTCTTGACTATTTTCCTTCGGTTCAAGCATGCTTAGACTGTGTAGCATGCCTGTTGACCGGGCATTTCTACTAACAGTTCGCCGAAAAAATGCGTCAGCTTAAGTTTTACTGAAAAATAGAATATTACTTCCCCTGTACATAAAAATCATAATAGGAATACTTTTTTCAAAAAACGTCAGAAGTTTAATACATCATGTTCATTTTGGAGTATTTTACTTGCCAACAAGAACCAAAGTCAAAAAATTCATCAAATTTGGCAACGCTGGTGTTGCTTTTACTCAATAATGCTTACCACTTCATCATGAAAAGCTTGACATCACAATAACACTTAAAAATTGTAGAAATTTACTGATTTCCTAAAAATTTTTACTCAAAGTTCTCATGAAATCTCGAAATTGTGACATGAATCGGTTATGTGATTTGACGCCTCGTACCAATCCAACTTTGTGTAGGGGGGGCAAACAAATTTTATTTTGCGAAAAGTAAATTCAATGGACATAGAATCCCATCTTAGATGAGACGCGTGGAGAGGGAGGGCAAAGCCCCCATTGCCCCTGGGTTGGTACGGGGCTGCTTTTGTTTAGATATCTTCTTAGGAAATACAACAAAAACTTAGTTCATGCGGATAAGCTGACCATTTAAAAGCCGTATTCTTGTTAGAAAAATTGATCGAAAATTGTATTTTCAACTGCGCTATGTTTAGATCAGTGGCGGCATTTATGTTTCAAAAATTACATTTGAATGCTTAATGGCTTAAGTTTTCTAGCAAATTAAGCCACTTAAACAATTTCTGTGTGTCTCATTAGAATTCGAAATTACGAGAGTCAGAAAACCCCCTTTTAGAATGCTGCATTTTTAGGCCTTAAGAAGAACTCAATAAAAACTTTGTTTTTACTTCAAATGATGTGTGTTTCGATCGTTTTAAGTACAAGCATATTGTTTCAGCAGTCAAAGTTATTAGGTCTAAATTAAAGGCTTAATTAAAACTTGTTCTTTTGATTTAGGTCCTTCGCATTTTTCGCTACCTTGATGGCTATCAAGTGATAAATATGTCAAACGACAACACATACATCTTCTTCCTTCATGCAAATAACTAGTCCTTGGAGCAGCTGTTATTTAAAACTAAAAGAAAAAATGTCTAATGGAATAAAAAACTTGGTGCAACTTAAAGAAATAAGTAAGAACTAAATTTACTTTCACTCCACAGAGCAATTTGACTTTGCGTAAATTTAAATTGCAACAAAATTTCCATCTTTTTTCTTGAAAACAACTTGTAAACACCAACAGATTGCGCTTTAACTTTTTGTGGTTAAAAATGAAATCATGAAAAGAGGGAGAAAAAGCAGCACAAGGATAAGCGCAAGTGTCGTCCTACCGAAGTCAGCAACACTCCCGTTGGTTTGATTCTGTTGCTGTTGTATTGCACTTGCTAAGCATTGCTCATGACTTTATCAACTTTGTTTTCTACACATATACATTTGCAAAACTTTCCTTACTCTTCACACTTGAAAAACTTGGAGAAGGCATGTTGTTGAAATAATAAAAAATAAATAATATAAGACTGTGCCGGAAGTTTGCCACTGCTATGCTGTAAAACTGGCTTCCGGTTTCGTTTACTATTTATTTTTTTTTTTTTGGCTTTTTTTTACAACTTTATAAAGACAGCAAAGAAATGTAAGAAAAAATTCCTTATTTTATTTTTTTTTTCTGTTAACTTGGCTAAGACGAAGTGATCAGCTGCATTAATAAAAAAACTGTTGCGAGTTGAAGAAAAAAATGTAGTAGATGAAAACAGTTAGCTTTTGCATAGAAAGTTTAAATTGCGTCAAGAAAGTATAAAATATAAATAAATAATGCTGGAATTCACAAGAATTGGATAGGTTTCTCAGTTTCGAGCATGGTTTAAAAGTTTCAAGCTTTGAATTTTTATTTTAATTTTTGGGAGCCGTTGAAAAACCTTATCGTCTATCAACTAAGTAATGGTGACATTTAACAATAAATTACTGTTTAAAAATAGTCTCAGTCGAAAGACACCAATATATTTTGATGATTTTTTCATAATAACTTTAGAGGCTTTCATGAAAAATGCTTTTGTTAAGTTTACATCTCGTTCAATTCAAAACTGTTGAAGTATTTGCATCAATATTTTTGTTTTGTAAAACGCTGGCAAAGCGAATATACGATATACAAATGAATTTACGTATTTTTTGTTTAATTTTCAGTTATTTAAAGTAAACTTTTATTGAAAAATGTAATGTTATTTTTTGAAATCTCATGTGATTTTTTGAAATCTCATGAGATTTTTATATTTCATGCGATTTCTTAAAATTTCATGTGATTTTTGTAAAATAACAAAATTTTTTTAAATATCATGAGATTTTTGCTCAAAATTTGCTATTTTCAACTACTACAACTCTGCTTAAGGGGAATAGAAATAACATTTGTCATGTTATTTAATTTTTAGTAATTTTCAACATGCGAGCTTAAAAAAAACCCGAACGATTTTATCTACTGTTATTAAACGATCTAAAATTGTGTGTTTATAAATATGTATACATATATGTATGCATGTATATGACTGAACTTTATTTCGAAAACGGCTGCAGCAATTTTGATGAAACTTGAGGATTTCATGCATATGTGAACAAAATTAAGATTGGGCTAGGTTTTAATTTTTTTAAGACTCTAACAGGGGCGTGGCACAGCCCTAAACTTAAATTTTTATAACGTGATATCTTGCAAACTAGTTAAGATATTGTAATGAAATTTGGTAGATTGATGCAAGTCATAAATATCTTCAATAGTACCAAAAGTGGGCGGAATGGGATAAGAGGGCGTGGCCTCTTTGAACAATTGAAAATTTTGATTCAATATTACTAAAAAACCACCTACGATTTTCATAAAAATTTTGAAGACAATACCGCTGAAAGCAGTCATCATAACAAGTTATGCCACTATACTGGCAAAACTCGTTGAAGGGCGTGGCACAACCCACAATATTTATAAACGTCATAATAAGAGAACTAACAACGCAATCGTTATGAAATTTGACATGGTGGATACACTGGCTATTGGGTATCTTGTAACCAAAAGTGAGCGCAACGACACTTGTGGGCGTGGCACCTTTCATACAAGCGAAAAAAGTAAAATGCTGTATTTAGTGTGCTATGAGAGTAATATAATGATAGTATCATTGAGCGTGGCACCTCCCCAACATGCAAAAAATGTTAAGTGTTATATTTAGTGTGCTATGGGAGTAATCTTTTTAAAATTTGGTAAAGTGGTGTCTGTAACCATGAGCTTTGAAATTAAATGAAGTTCGATGGGATTGCATTGGTAGGCGTGGCACCTCCCATACAAACTAAGACCGTTTAAGGCTATATTTAGTAAATTGTATGAGTGACTCTAATAAAATTTGGTATAGAGATGCCTTTAACTATAACCTTTTAAGTTTAATAAATTTTGATGGGATTATATCAGTGGGCGTGGCACCTCCCATGCATGCAAAAAACGTTAATAGCTATATTTAGTGTGCTGTGGGAGTAATTTCATTAAAATTTGGTGTAAGTAAGGGTGTCGGCTACTACATGCCTTGAAATTCAATGAAAATCGACGAGATTGCATTAGTGGGTGTGGCACCTCCCATTTAAGCAAAAAACGTTAAATGGAGTAATATTTTTATATAAATTTTGATGGGATTTTATTAGTGGGCATGGCACCTCCCATACAAGTTTAAAACATTTTATGTTATATTTAGTATACTATGTTAGTGATCCTAATAAAATTTGGTTTCAATACATTCAGCCTCATTCAACTTAGTTCGAGTATTTTAACCTCTTTCAACTGCTTCATTATTTTCAACCTCTTTCAATTTTTTTCAACATTTTTCATATTCGTTCGAATTTTTCAACCTTATTCAACTTTTTCCGAGTTATTCAAACTCTTTCAACTGTTTCAACAGATTTCAATCTCATTCAAATTTTCTCAACAATTTCCATATTTTTTCGAGTTTTTCAACCTCTGTCAATTGTTTCAACATTTTTCAACTTCTTTCAATTTTCAACACTTTTCATATATTATCAACCTTATCAGTCTTTTTCACCTGTTTCAACCTCTCTCAATTTTTTTCAACATTTTCGATATTTTATCGACGTTTTCAACCTCTTTCAATTTGTTTCGACATTTTCAACCTCATTCAACTTTATTCATATGTATGCATGTATGTAATTTACCTCATTTCACTTTTTCAAAATATTGCATATTTTTTCGACTTTCTAAACCTCAAAACGAAAAACCGAACTAGGGTCGGTCTCCTGGTACTGTAATATTATACACTGTTTTAAAAATCTAACATTAACTTTTTAGATCTCGTTACTTCTTTAAATCGCATGTGACTTTTAATTTTTAAAAGTTTTGAGAATTTTGCTTTTGATCTTGAGCCATCTATCACATTCATTTTTATTAATCCCTTAACCAGCATGACAACTTATAGATCAACCACGTACAAACTAACGACGAAAGTATACTGAAACCTTAAAATGGCAATGCAAAATAGTTCGAAATTTCAACAAAGTTACAAAAAGCAGAAAAAAACCTATAAATGGAATGTAACATTAAAATGCAGCGAGTTGCCGCATGCTGCTTAAACTTGTTAGCTGTTGCCACCATTTCCGCATGACAGGAAACAGTAAAAGCAACAGCCATATGCAGCATAAAATTGCTACTGCATTAAGCGCGCATGCAACTTTAACGCTTCAATGCAAAGAAGTTGCAAAAAAATTTCAAAGTTAAAAAAGTATCGAGCTGAGAAAATAAAACGCATTTTTTCTCGCTTCAGTTCGGCATTTTAAGGTCGTTTTGTAGGGATGCAGCATTAAAATTTAACTTGAAAGAAACTTCCATGGAACTGTGTAATACTGCTTAAATGCATGCATCTTAACTATGCTTTTTTGCTGAGGACTCAGTGCTTTTCAGGTGCTTGATTTTTTTGCTTTCAAGTGCTGCTGTAAGCTTGTTGTGAAAACTTTATCTATCTATTGCCCTTTTTCGATTTTGTTTAGTAGAGGACTTATCGTACTTACGCAAAAACGGAACTTATCAGCAAGTGTAGCAACAAAAGTTGGTAATTTATCAAGTATCGTTTGAGTTGTGCGCAAATTTTGTTTGCAACTTTGTCAGTTTTGATAGGATAAAAATAGTTGTATTTGATGAAAAGCACTTTGAAGAGAAATTAAAAAAAAATTTATGCAATTAAAAGTTTATGGAAAACAAATTAATCCTAACAAAATTTGTTTATATAACTTGAGTAGAAAAATTAAGCAATTATATTTATTACCAGTGGTACACGCGGCTTAGAACGCACGCCCCCAGCTATTTTTTTTCATAATGAATTTACTTTCTTTGCGTCAAATCCTTTATTTTCGCTTCTAAAGTCAACAAAAAAAAAAAAAAAAAACATTTGAACGAGTTAACTTTAAAAAATAAAAAAAATGTATGCAATACCGTTCCTTGGTACAAATATGTTGTTTTAAAAAAGAAATTTTTAAAATCGGATCAATAAATTTTGTGCCAAAGCGTTACAAGCCATCTCTATATAAGAAATTTTACATAAATAGCATAGATGTAGGCTACGCTGGTTCAAAATCGTATGGGAAAATTAAAAGTTGTCAAAATTCTGGTGCTCAGGCTTGAAAACATATCTTGCGACCAATGAAGCCTAGTGCCAAAATTTGACCCGAAACGGACCATGGGAAGGCGTTTCAGTGGGTCGATTTGTGTGATTTTTGTGCATTTTCGAAATGATTTAAAGCACAAATTTGAGTATTGATTCATTGATAAGAGTGTAAAAAATGCTAAAAAAATCTGACATATGTACGTCCACTTTTGTCGCCCAAAACCATGCCTATTTTATATTTATATCATCTTATGCATAGAAAAATAAATGTCAAAGATTTTTGTACTAACGATGCGATCCGGAGAAATTATTGAATAAAAAAAGCAACAAATTGATTTCAAGAAAATAAAGATTTTTATTTAATTTTTGTTCAAGAAACGCTAGTATTTCGCATTTGTTCATTTTGGAGATTTTTTTTCGGTTTTCGGCAACCACTTTGAATGATTTTTGAAACTGATCTTCGTCCTTTGCTATCTGTTTATTAAAATTTTGACAAGTGCAATCGCTCTTTCTGCGGTGTCGTTCACAACACGTAGTTTTTGGGCCACATTTTTCGAATACTTATAGGATTCATCATTTGGCCAGCAAATAGGGTATTTTTCCAGAAAATCCATTAGCAATTTCAATATTTGGAAGAAACGAATGTGCGTAGTGTCACAAATGCGCTTTCGTTCAACTCAATTTTGTCGATCTTCTGAAAATCAATATTTATGTGACTTGAGTCGTCTCGACAAGCAATTTTCAGTTTCGAGAGCAATTTTTTTTTTTTTTTTTTTGAATGAAATATTAAAAATTTTGAAAATTTCAAAAATTGAAATAAGTTAAGTTTTCTATTTTATGCCAATTTTTGAAAATTTTTAATATTTCTTAAATTTTTGAAACTTGCAAAAAATTAGAAAACTTAAAAAAATTGAAAAACTTTAAAAAATTGAAAAAAGCTGAAGATTTCGAAATTTTGAAAATATTATAAAAATTGCAAAAAGTATCGAAAAATTAACAAAAGTATATATTAACAATGGAATATCCAAATTTTATTTTTAAGTTTCATAAATCTTTACTAAAATGCGTGTCAAATCAAATGGGGCAAAAAAACATAGATAACATTTTCAGGGATGGTACTCCTATATGTTTTAAGCATTTTGAGTCTAAAAAAGCTGAAATCGATTTTGGAATATTTGAGAAATTGATGTTTTTTTGAAATGTCAATTTCTTTATCTTTCAGCGCATATATAACGTTTAGGCGTTGATTTTTTTTTTGTCATTTCTAGTACACAGCTACCTAAAAATAGTATGAAAGTGAATTTGAATTGTGTTTGTTTGCTTATATTCGCCAATGAATGTTTTTGTGTTATTTACGAGCGGTTTTGAACAGAGTTAAGAAATTTATTTTTTTATAAAAACAAAAAATTGGTCGAAAAAATTAGATGTCATTTTTTTCTATTTTCTACGTAATGGCCCAATCACTCAAAAAATGTTCAGCCAATTGAAAACACCTCAGGGTAAAGATAGGTAAATTATAGATGGAATGACCCACACAAGATATTTTTTAATTTTATTAATTTCAGTGCTTGACAAAAGCCACAAAAAGTATCGTCAATATATTTTCACAACATAAAACGAACAAATTCTGTGTCATTTATTAACACAGCAGGTAGGTGTGAAGTTTCTTTTTTCTCATATGCCAATAACAAGATATTCTCATAAGCATTAATTATACTCGCAGGAGCATGAGAGTTAATGTTAATAAATTGATAAGCACAGCATGTGAACTACTACACAAACGCATAATTAATTTATATTTATGATGCATATATCACATATATCACAGAAGCATTTCAACTGTTCCTTTCGTGTTTTATTTTCAAATTATCAAAATCTTTGCGTTGCAAGTAAATTGTTGCTATTTGTTACCTTTTTTGACCATTTATTTCTGAGAAAAAAGTTTTCCAATATTAAAAAAAAAAAAATTGCAAAAAAATTTACGTATGCGAAAGAACTAACAAAAGTTCGCTTAGTTGGTTAAAAAAACAAAAGGAAAAATATTTTTATCCATATTTTATATTTTTAACCTTAATCTTTTTAATCTTCTCTACATAATCACCAGATTCGATACAATTTTTTAGTCTGTTCAGTTTTGTCAAGACAGTCTTGAAGATCATTCTTTTGCAGCGTCTCAATTTCTGGATCAATTATCTCCACATTGTTACTGAATACTTTTCCACTCAATTTTTTTTATGTTTTGGAAATAACCAAAAATCATAAGGTGCAGATTTGGAGAATATGGTGCTCGGTGAATTTCCTCGCTGCCAGAGACCGCAATGAAGTTACTTCTTATTTCAAGAAATTTCCGAAAGCTTTTGGACAGCAGTCTTCAGATACAATTTTGCAGCTGCTGTTTGTCCAGTATTCAAGGGAATAGCAGCTACAATGTTTGCCATGAACAGTAGTTTGGTGTCCAGCTAATACCTATAGAACCAGCTGCATCACCTGTTATAACTTTATTAAAGTTTCTAGATCACCTGTTTTCGAATTCGTCTAGGATATATTGAAAAAAACTTATTAGAGTTTCTTTTAAGACCTCATTCAAAATTCGTGGAACCTACCTAGCAGATTTCTTCGTACACCATTATGCAACATTTGCGACACAACCATTGCAATTAATCCCAGTTTGTTAGCAATCATTTCTTGTGTCAATCATAGATCTTCGCCAGGGCCAAATTTCTCTCGTCGGCCGAAGATCTTGGCCGATATTCTCGTGGCTCGTCTTTTACAGAAAAATATCCAGTTCGGAATCTTCGGCACTTTTAATATCGTATCATATCGTAAAATGTCCAACAAGAATGTTGAATTATATAAAACAACGTCAAATAACTTAAAAAGTGTTGTAAAATTTTATTGTTATGAATTGTAATATTTTTAATGTTGAAGAATATTGACAAGGTTGAGCTGTGAACAATTTCCTTGTATTAAGAGGCTTTCCATTATGAAATAAAATTTAAGTTTCAATGAACTCTTTTTTTAACATTGTAAATTTTTTAATGAAGATTTTGCCTAAAGTTTTAGCTGATTTTTGTAAGGAAATAACATAAGCGTACACACTCTCTATTATACAGAAGTTATTTTTGTGCTGTTTTATATTTCAATTTTGGATATAGAAGAAAATCTATAATTTGTTTTAAGTTTTTCAGCATCTTTAGAGATTCTTAACATTTTTCGAATTGTTCAACTTTTTCAACGTGTTTAGAGTTTATTGACTTTGTCAAAAAATTTCGATTAACTCAATCTTTATAGATTTTTTTTAACATTTTCTGGATTTTTACAACAATTTTGAAGTTGTTCAGGACTTATCGATTTTATCAATATTACCCAACAAAAATTTTTTCGATTTTTTCAATATTTTTGTAAGGTTTCAGCATTTTTCGTGGTTTACAGACGTATACAACATTTTATACTAAAATTACGCAGCATCATTAAGTTCACACATCACGCCATACTTGCACTCACCTGCTTTTTTTTTTAAGCAAAATTTCTTAAGAAATTAGCGTAAGTAAGTTAATATTATTTTGAATTGAAAAAAAAAACAATAGGACGTAGACGTGAGCAGCCACGGGATTCTCAAATCTCAATATAGTATACTGAAACAAATTTCAAAAATTTTTACCGTACGAAAAGTATGATTCCTAGTAACAATTACTATTTATTTCAGTTTTTAATAGGGCGTGGCATCTCCTACTTCAGATCCATACTCTTTTAAATACAATAACTTCATTCAAGTACTAAAAAACGATTTAGGCAAGTACCGCAGAAAAAGTGAAAAGTTTGAATCAGAGAGCGTCTTACCACTCATATGAAAAAAAAAGTATTAATCTCTTGTTTGAGGTTAAATAAACAAATATCATTCAAATGATAGAAACAGTTTCGAAAAACACTATGCAAAAAGTGGCAGGGACTGATGCGCCCAATAGGCAAAAGCCCAAAAATTTGATGTCGTAAATATCCAAGTGTTTAGTATTTTTGGAAAGGCAATACTTCCACTAAAAAAACCATAACAACATTTTTTGGATTGACTTATTACTGTTCTAGCAGGAGCTTTGGAAAGTGGACATTTCTAAGCAAGAAATTTGCATCATAGACTAGGGCTTTCTACAGGAAAACTTCCCAAAAAGAAATTTTTCACACGATTCGATTCAATTAAACAAAATTTGAAAGAATATTAATTGAGAAACAATCGAAACAAAAATTATTTCAAAATGTTTGTAAATAAATTTTTTGCAGAACTTACAATACTCAATCTTTTTATTGGTAAAATACAAAAAATGTCAAAGTTTAATGAAAAAAAAAAAAGAAGAAATTTGCCAAAACACATATTGGTATTAAAGAAAAAATTTTCCACTTTTCCACCTTTTTACTTTGACTTAAATTACGTTTTGTTCAAATATCTGCATTTACTTATTGTCAAACAATAAAACATATATATCTAAGGACATTTGACAAAACAACCTCTTTCGAAATCATCAACTTTTCAGTAGAGCGAAAAAACTGGTAAAATGCTGCATAATTTTTTATTAAAGAAATTAAAGAAAATGTTTTGATTTTATATTATGCACGAATATTAAATAAACATTTCCCAGTTACTATTTTTCTTCTAAGAGCTATAGTTTTTATAAAAATGCAGAAAAAAAATAAATAAGTTGTTTTGTCAAATGATTTTTAATCTAAAAAATCAGCTTATATGACATAAGTTATTTTGCCAAAATGAAATCAAATTTGGCCTTGGTCGCTTACACCTAAACAAGTTCTTTTGTCAAGTTAAAATTTGAGAAGATATCGAAAGAAGTTGTTTTAACAAAAGTCAGTTCATTTTATTTAAAAAAAACGATCCATTAATTCAATGTAGTTTCTAAAAAATAAATAATAATAAAAATAAAAAAACTAAGTTTACCATATGAACATTTTAAGCTTTAGAAAAGTGTGGTTATAAAATTATTACTTTGTATTACATACTTAAATATTCTCTTCTTCGTCAAGATCTGAATCTATTTCAATTTGGCACTCGCCTTCTGCTTTGATACTTTGGTATGTGTACTTTATGTATGTGTGTATAAAAGTGTATTTTAACAAGTGTATTATTATTATTATTAATGTTTTGCATACACTGGGGAAACCAAATTTTGAGATCACGAAATTCCGAAGGAACTTTGTCCCTTTTGAATCCTGGCATTTTACTTCAGAGATCCGAGGGTTTTTGTAAAAAATTAATATAGGTTCAAAGAAAATACCCCTTGGGTGTAACCGATTTCAATCATATTCTACACACATCTTTTAATCTGCTTTTCTAACATTCTGACTGAGTTTCGGTCAACTTTTGTATGTACCTCTCATACAAAAGCATCTACAAAATTAATATAGTTCCAAGATATCGGTGACCAAATTTAACTATTTTTCAAACTTTTCTTAATAAGCTTAAATTAAACAACCATAACCAAATTTCATGATCATAGAAGCACTCTTTCTAATTTTGCTCACTTGTTATATGGAGTCGCATCACTGTGCGACGCTTCAGTTATTTAAGGGCCTCCGGGAGTTCTTCGAAAAATAAAAATACATTTTTTTAAATTTTTTTTTGAAGCTGCATTTTATCTTAGACCAACATTTTTTTTTAACATTCAATCAACGATCAAACGCCCCTCAACTAACCGAAAAAAAATTTAATTTTCTTTCTTCGGATGAACCAGTCTCCAGACATCTTGCTCACCGCAAATTTTGAGATCGTTCACGGCATTGCACTTTTCTACCTCATTGATTAATATATTTGAACCAAAATTTCAGACATAAATTTGGAATAGTTATACTTTATTAATGTAAAAAAAATTTTGGCCTTAGATAGAATGCAACTTCAAAAGAAAAAATTTTTAAAAAAGTGTCTTTTAATTTTTCGAAAAACTCGAAACTTGGAAATAAATAAAATGCTGCAAAGTCACCGTTAGCTAGTGAACGAAGGGAAGTCTTCCAAGCATACATTCTGATAAAGCACGATTCGAGTTTTCATTTATTTCAATGATTTTAGCGGCATTTGAGCGAGAGAAGTAAGTTAGTTCACTTAAATTCCAATGAAAATAGTTCATTTCAACCATCACGGTGAATGCAGTTAAAAACTTCCGTTTATAGGTCTCAAATGCTAAAAATGCGGAGTTTCAACTACTGAAGACTATCAAAATCGATGCTCGCTTAACATTTTATAATTTGTTAAGCCAAGTCTTCATGCAATCATAGGCTTTTAAACCAGAAGACAGGTACAAACTTTTCGCTCTTTGCCTATAAATGAATACGTACACATCAAGGCTGACTAGACAAATAATTTTGATGCGTTATTCCTTTAAATTGAATAGTCCGATTTTGTGTTGGATTAAGTACACCCACTGTGTGATTTCCTATTATACCTTAGCACTTAAGTTCAAATTTGTTCTAGAAAGGAATTATTAATTGTTTTTATTATTTTTCTTTTTATTTTATATTCAATAAGAAACATTCATATTGCTTAGTTTCGAAACTAATAAAATGTTAGTATTCAATTACTTATAGCTCAATTTATTTAGGTTGCAGGTCAAACTCATCATATCACCTGCATTGGTACAGTTCCACAGTGAAAAAAGATTTTTTTTAGATTTTTAACCAAATAATAGCATAATCCTAAGAACTTTGTCAGTAAATTTTAATGCTTGAGGCCAATAAACTTTTAAAACTCGTTGGGCTAATTTCGCCATAATATACATTTAATAAAGAGCCAATATATCATAAAACTCAGCTGTAATAAAAACCCAAAAATAAAAACAAAAATCATTATAATAACCACAGCAAAAAAACTCAAGAAACAAAGGAAAAAATAAAATCGAATTTCTTTTCAAAAAAAAATAAAAATCCAATTCCAATGGTATTAGAAGCTTTTAATAATATAATTTATGCAACATATTTCTTTGTTTCATTGATTTCTAAAAATTAAGCACCGAAAAAAATCATACAAAAATAAAAATACATAAATTTTTGCTCATCAGCACAGTAGAAAAACTTTTATAAGCACACACACACACTTGATATATGTATACAAGCAGCTTTTAATGATGCTAACGCATACAGGGCAAGCAAGTAAAAGAAATACATACAATTTTTTCAGCTAACTTTGCCTAATGCATAAATAATAAAGCATTACATAGAGGCACACAATCATACAGACAAATCCACGTGCAATCATACATACTTACATATTCATATACATATTGCAAATACCTTTAGGCACATTTACGTGTTTGTGCAACTGTGGGTTGAGAGTGCAAAAGAAGCCAATAAAAACAATAGCACTAGAAAATTAAATTAAAATTGAAAAATTGTTTCGTAAGAAAAAAAAAATAAAATGAAAACAGCCAGTAATCGTTTTTCGTTTATAGGCAAATTTACTGAAATTTCGGTGTAGAAAAAATCGCTTATGTAAAAAATCATGGGTAATTTCTTAATCGCTAACTAAGAAGGTAATGTAATAGGGCTTTCAGTAAAACATTATGTGGAATTTGTTCACGGAATAATTATTTGAATTATCTAAAATTTTTTGGAAACATATGTAGTCTCAATGTGAACCACCCCATAAAAATGTTGTTTCTCTTGTGTATGTCTTTATAACTTCTTATACGACAGTAATGAATAAGTCTCTTATTTTGAAAGCTAATGCAATGACTAAAATAGCTGACGTGAGAAAAAGTTACAAAATAT
This sequence comes from Tricholauxania praeusta, assembly GCA_949775025.1. Taxonomy (NCBI): domain Eukaryota; kingdom Metazoa; phylum Arthropoda; class Insecta; order Diptera; family Lauxaniidae; genus Tricholauxania; species Tricholauxania praeusta. The sequence goes on along the minus strand of OX459028.1, from coordinate 68,126,927 downwards.
GCATACTGGCTATACTAAAAATCGAAAACTTTGATATTTAACCCTATGTCTTAATTTTAATTGCAGTACTTAGCCAATATAATCTATTTTATAAACTTAGTTCTGTAATTTTTTGTGGGACATCTAAGAAATTTAATTAACAATATTTAGTTCATATTAAGTCTCATAATATTATTGCATAATACTTTTATGTCTCATGCTATTTTTGAAAAGACTATCTGATCAATGTTATGTTAACACTCGTATAAATAAAGTTGGGTACGCTTAATACTAGGTTAATTACGACTGTCATCATTTTACCCAATTCATTCATATATTTGAAAAAATATCCGAACTTTATTGCGATATATCCCACCATATTTTTATGAATTACATAGATTTAAATAGGACAAACAATATTGAAACATTTCACAGAAAGTGTCAAATATCAGTTAAAAGCCATGGCTACCAAGCATACAATGATTTTATTTATGGCTCCCTCTCATGCAAGTTTCAACAAAATAATAAGATTTGCACAAAAAAAAAAAAAATTATTATTATTACTTCACATCAGACCATATTAATTTCTTATGAAATTTATGCGAATATCATATTTTCCATTATGTTTTTAGAACATATCATATCTTATGTTTTTTTTTTTTTTTTTTTAAATAGGTATCCCATGGAACTTTTTCTTGTAAACATCCCTCGTCAATTTTTTTTTATATCGTACCCTTCTTGTATCCATAGTTTATTTAAAAATTTTTTGTTCAGTACATACTTTAAAAGAAAACTCTGATTCTTTTCATGTCCCATGAAGCGTTTAATCAGTTTTCAAAGAGTTTTAAGATTTCACATGATATTTATTAAAAAATATCAAATCTTTATAACAATTAGTACATTATATTTATATTAAAGCATTTTACTCCTTTTATATCTCATGAAAATTTTTAGAAATGGTTCGATTCTTATTATGTCTCATGAGATATGGTATTTTTTAAAAAATTATTGTATAAAAACAATAATATATATGGGACGTTTCATGTCAAGCGGGACAGTGGTCTGCCCAAAATTGAGCGCAGTAAAAAGGAAAATCTTTACTCAGAACTCAATCTAGCACCATACCAAATTTTATCAAAATCGATGACGCGGTTCAGCCGAAACAGCGTTTTTTCCTATTAAGGGTGATGCGACGCCCCATTTAAGAACTAAGAGCTTCTAATTACTTTTCTTGTGATTCAGTCTATTTCCAAACCAAATTGAATTAAAATCGGTCCAGTAGCAACGTGGCAACGTATTTTCCGTTAGGGGCGTGGCACCACCTACTATTGAAAAAAAGTAACCACTGCATTCCCTCTCTTCACAGCCTTCCTACAAAATAAAAAAATTAAGTGATTATGATTATGGATGCTTACCAACTGCCAATTATAAATAGATATCTAAAGGTAGGCGCAGTTTTATGGTCGCCATTTCCTTAAAAAGAAAAAAATTCGAAAACACCCGTTTTCATATGAAAGCTCTTGAGTATACGAACATTTTGACATCTTAAAAACATTGTTCCGCTGCGCTCAATTTTGGGCAGACCACTGTCCCGGTTGACATGGAACATCCTATATATACATATTTTTTTAATCTTATGGCTAAAAAAACAATTTTGTGTGGTATCAAATAATGATTTCGTTTCCGACTTTTCTTTACTGTCAGTAAACGATTTCCATAAGCTGAACTTCTCATTAGCGTAGGAAAACTTTTTTATGCATTCAAGACCACTGTGTCTTAAGTGTCGATCAAAACAATGCATCACCAGTTTGAAAAAAATGGTATCCTTTTTAAATCCCATGTTATTAATTGGAAAATAAAGAGCTACAATTTATATTGTTTGAAATGTTTTCAGAAAAAACCTGACTGTAAATATATTTTAAGATATTTGTGGCAAATACTAATCTTTAATACAAATACCACGCCATTTTATTGAAGAAGATATGTTTTTTATTATATTTATTAATTACTATTTTTTTTTTTATTATATTTATTAAAAAACACTTAGATATTACATCTCATACAATTTTTTTTTGTTTGAAAAATATATCAGATATTTTATGTATCATATTATTTTTTTTTGAAAATATGTTGTAAGATATTGATTATATCGCTTCATATTTGGCAGAAAACTTCAAATGCCTACTATTAGATCGCATAAAATGTTTTTGAAAATAACCTCACGATAAATTTTTAAAAATGTATTATCTTAATTATATCTCATAATACAGGGTGTTTTTTTTAGAGGTATAGAGCTTCGAATTGAAATAAAACACAAGAAAATCGTTTTAATGTCCATCAATTTGGCTTTATTGGAAGGAAGTCGAAGCCGCGGCTGGCTCGAATAAAGCCAATTCTACAAGTCCAATTTTGAACCACTTTTTCGAGCATATGGGGCCGTATGTCGGCAATAACGCCACGAATGTTGGCTTCCAAGTCCCCTAACGTTTCTGGTTTGTTGGCGTAGACGAGCGACTTCACATATCCCCAAAGAAAATAATCCAATGGTGTCAAATCACACGATCTTGGTGGCCAATTGACAGGTCCATTCCGCGAAATTATGCGCTCATCGAATGTTTCCTTCAATAAATTGATTGTGGCATGTAGCGCCGTCTTGTTGGAACCACAACTCATCCACATTCATGCCATCCAATTCGGGAACAAAATAGTCGGATATCATGGCTCTATACCGGTCTCCATTAACGGTAACTGACTCTCCAGCATTATTTCGGAAGAAGTATGGCCCAATGACTCCACCAGCCCATAGAGCACACCAAACAGTCAGTTTTTGTGGATATAATGGCGTCTCAAGGGTCTCATGTGGATTCTCTTCACTCCAAATGCGGCAATTTTGCTTGTTGACGTAGCCATTCAACCAAAAATGAGCCTCATCACTGAACAAAATTTTGCGATGAAAATCAGCATCGAGATCAATCTCATTTTCGGCCCATACACCAAAATCACGACGCATTGCATGGTCTCGCGGCTTTAATTCTTGCACAAGCTGGATCTTGTAAGGTCGCGAGCCAAGATCTTTGCGCAAAATCTTCCATAAAGTTGATGGACAAAGCTCCAATTGCTGTGCACGGTGGCGAATCGATTCATTCGGGTCCTCTTCAACATTTTGCTCTACAGCGGCAATTGTTTCTTCGGTGCGCACTGTTCGACGTCTCTGCGGATGCGTATTATCACATAGAGTAAACGTAGTGCGAAAACGACCCATGGTTAACCGAATTAATTGCTCTGATGGACGATTATGTCGACCATAAAATGGACGGAGCTTGCGGTAAACTTCGCGAACTGAACCATTATTTTCGAAATAAATTTGCACAATTTGCAAGCGTTGTTCTTTTGTCAACCTGTTCATGATGAAATGGCAAACCAAACTGAACATAAATGACATTAGAGTTGCCAGATTTGACCATAAAATGCCAGTTTTATCTCTATTCGAAAAACAAACCTCTAAAAAAAACACCCGTTAGTTACAAACATAAAAATTATATTAGGAATAATGTGGTTGAATCTTATTTTAAGCTCTTTTGGTACTTTAAATTTTTTAAAAATTATTCAAATTGTTAAAAACTATATAAGCAATAGTTAATTTTAAATCTTTATTGGCAATATAATTTTAAAAAATTTGATTACTATTTTAGAATAATGTTAAGTAGCAAAAACTCAAAATAAAATTCATACAGATTCTAAACTAAGTTGTTCTCTAAAATAATCCGATCATTAGTTTTAAGAAATAGTCCGCACACTTTTTCATAAAATATTTTGTTACAAATTATCCGCTTCCTTTTATATTCAGAGATATATTTTAGAAAATTCGTAATGGCCATTACGTCTTTTGATACTTTTTTGTAAGATTGGTTCTTTCTGATGACAGTCATTATTTCCAATGTATTCGAAGAAACATTTTTAAAATATGAAATCAATATTATATTTTATACATTTTATAAACTTTTAAGAAAATTATCGATACTTATAAAATCTTATACAACTTTTTTAAGAACCTTCGTTGCCGGAAAAACTTTCTCCAAAAACCAGTATCGAATATTTTTGACAAGGTATCGAAAAAAATTGTTCTTGAGAAATCTAAATTTCCAATGTAAAAACGAGGTAGAATGACCCATATGCGCTACCATACCCAGCTAAAAAATATTGATTATCATTTTATTTCCAAAAAAAATTCTTAAAAATAATTCCATCATCAACAAGATCACATAATATTTTAATAGCGCATGACATATTTTTGAATAGTAATAAAGGCTTTCATAACTTAAGTGATTTTTTGGAAAATATTCGATTTTGGAACATCCGCCTTACTATATGCCATGCTACTTTTTTGAAATAACCAAGTTTTCATGTTATAACTTAGTAAATATCCTATCCATATTACATATGGATATTTGGAAATTTAATTCGATCTCTTCGATATCCCATGTTATTTCGTAGAAAATAACTAATGCCTGCAATATCATTATTAACAAACGTAAAAATAAAATAAAATCGAATGGTCAACAAAGATGCAGGGATGATTACACCTTAGCTTTCTTAAACTGTAGCACAAAAATAAGGAGTGAAACGCTTTAACAATTCTCCTTTCAAGATAAAGTTTTAGATGTCTTTATTGGAGAAAATATCTTACAATTTGCTGTCGGTTTTCTTCAAATTCACTTGACAATTTCTCAAGTTTTCGCTAGCACAATTAATTAATCAAATCATAATGAGATTTTTCAAGTGTTCTCATATTAAAAGACGATATTATTAAGCGGTTCTGCTCTACTGTGCCTCACGTGAATAGAAGCTTAAGGAAATCCCTGTTTAAGCAACATGCAAACACACGTTGACTTTCACTTTTATTTTATTTTCATCGTATTTTATTTTGTGTTTCTTTAATATTTTTACTACATAGCATTTACCCAGCAGTAAAAAAATTATAATTGTGTCTATTGTGAGTTACACAATACAATGACCTCAAAGCCTTTTATAGTGCATAAAAATGAATTAATTTAATTTAAAGAAAATTATGCTTGCATAAGAAAATTGGCAATATGTGCCGTACGTGTTGATGACAAATGCCTGTGCAACATTTTTAATTATATTAAAAATTAATGAGCATTGAAAATATTTGCTATTGCATTAAGCAAATGCTGATTTTACTAAATATTTGTGCTATCTTCATATTGATTTTTCTGATATTTTTAATTTTATAGTCATCGGTATGCAATCTAGCATGGAATTTTCCTACCTGTGCTTAGTATCACTGAAAGTAAAAGCAATTCAACTAAGGTTGCAATTCATTTTGTAATATCAAAAGGTTGTTTTTTTTTTTTTTGGCCGCGTTAAATAATAAATATTACCGGCTTATTTTTTCTAATTTTCTATGTCGACTAAATTTTTTTTTATAACTCGTGTTTTTGTTTTTTTTCGTTATGAGCTAGAAATTATTCTACTTTTATTACAGAGTAGTAACTCAAAATTTTATGACTCTATTAAGGCTCTAACTGAACATACGTTATGCTGTTGTGTACTGTTCAGGCATAAGTGGCTTATTGCCATAAATATGAGCACATATTAGATTTGAGTGCAATTTTTATGATGATGTTCTACAAATTTTTTTTTTTGCCCGCATAATTTTTCAGCGTCAAAATATGTACACACAGAAAATGTAATGCTTGTGCGATTTTGGTTACAACATAAGAACTCGTGGCACATAGTAGGTTGAAAACTTTGTTTTAAGATTGTGTGCTCTTAATTTGACTTATGTGCTATTTACAGTGGAGGTTTTACCTTACAAAACTTAATCTTTTGTGGTTGTGGTGTTTATATTTACAAGAAAAAGTTTATAATTACATCATGTAATGAAGAATTATTGTGCAATATAAAAATAAATGAGATCTCTTAAAGTATTTTATGCGAAATGTTTAATGTGGTTGAATGAAGTTCAACATGAATGTGTACTTCTTAACGAATTATAAACCATTCATGAAAGAATTATTTTTTGATTATTTTAATGACCTTACTGTTCAGTACATACAGTGTGTGTCAAAATCAAAAAAAAAAAAATAAAAAATACATAAAATCGAGATAAATTTAGAAAAAAAAGGGAACCAATGGTAGTTATACTAATTTTATTAGTTGCTGAATGGGATCAGCAGTGACTTTTAAGTCGCTTGGGAAGAATTTCTAACTCTTTTTCCATAGAACTGTTTGGAACCCGAGAAAAAAATGAATGATTTAAAATTGATTTTTTTTTCTGCCGTCTGACTTTGGTTTTGATATACCACAAACATATTTCGGTGAGTTCAACGAATTAATATACGATTTGGGGTTGCTACTTCCCCATTTGTGAATCATTCTCTTACGTGCGGCAGCAAACTAACTTTTGGAAAACTTCTTTTTACTGGTCTTTGGCAAATGATGTTTCTTACAGACGTCCGGGCCTTTTGCATTTGATAACGGACCAAATCATCACTTTCGTAAAGTGTCTGTAGTTGTGATGCTACAAATTTTTATCACTTTCTGAAGGTGTGCACTACGATATCCGACATTAATCAGCTCCTCGATGGGATAATGTTTTCTTGTTATTGCCGTTTTACTGATCTCGCGCTTCCATACTTTTTCGACTGGGCTCATTTCTGACAAATCACCAGACCAGTCCAACACAGTGATCTTTTTATCAGCTAAAAACTTGGTGAATGTTTTGTTTCATGAGATGAAGCTCCATCGTGCATTAAAATTGGTTCTTCTCCATCGCCAAACCAACCAGAGAGCTGAGGAAAGGGTCGCTCATATAAGATTTTTGGAACTGATCTTGGGAGAGAATGTATAGCAACCTGACGAATAGACATCAAAATGAGTGATGAATGCCTAGAAAATTGAAAAACCATTGAAAATGCACATGCTAGCTAAACATATCTATGACGAAAGTATTTAAGTTTCACAGCGTACCTTGTAGCGACGACTTGTAGAAATTTAACGACTTGGCAGAGAAGAACTTCATCCTGACTATATTGTTTCGACGGCTTAGTATCCCACATCTATCATGATATCGTCTGTAATAAATTTAAGAGTTACTGGTCGTCTACAAATTCTGCAAGGTACTATGGAACAAGACCAGTACAAGAAAATTTTAGAAGAGCTGCTCGAGCCTCAACTCTGTAAATGTTGTGGTGATGGAGAGGAACCAATTTTTATGCATGAAATAGCTCCTTACCATAGAACAAAGCAGTTCGTAATTTTTTTTCGGTGTTAAAAACATCACCGTGTCGGACTGGTCTGGCGATTCGCCGGACCTGAGCCCAATATGGGAGCACATGAAACGCAAGATCAGAAAAACAGCAATATCAAGAAAACAATATCCCATAGAGAAGCTGATTAACTTCTGGATCGTGGTAAAAAAAGTTGCGCATATAGCATATCATAGAGAATAGTAGCTCTCATTGCAGAAAAAGAACGTAACACAAAATATCGATTTTTCATAAATGGTAGACTATTTTTCAAATATTTAATTTTTTTTATAAGTATATAATAAAATGCTTTAGATCAAGTAAATGAGTCATGATTTCACAGTTATTAATTAAAATGATTGAATACCACTTTCATAGCCATATTACAATTTATAGCAATGTAAATGTTGTTATATGGAATTTTTTGCAATGGGCCTAATAATATGGCACACCACTGTAAATCCTTTAGATATCTTCCTGACCTTAGGAAATGCACCCACAAAATTGGCATTTTTTTTTTTAGTTTTTGTTAATTTAATGGAAAAATAGCCTCAAACTAAAAAGTATGTTAATAAATAAATTTTAGAAGCAAAAAAATAATACAGACTTTTCATTAAAATAATTTTCGTGCGCCTAATTTTATCTTAAAGAAGTCTTTCCTCATTTTCTAGATCAATATGCGATGGTTAGTTTTATAAAGACTTAACGTTTGGTATACACGAATTCAATTGTACAATTTACAATTTTTTAAGTTTAATTCATGGTACAATAAGACTTAATCTTTCATAGTACATTAAACGAGGAAATCATGAATCAAAGATAAAATAAAACTATTAGCATTAGCATTAGAATTCAATATAAAGTACAAAGAGACGAAAATTGTAGTAAGAAATAAAAGGGAGAAAAAGAAACTAGAAAGAAACATTTATAAAATTGATATTTTCCATATAGATGACTACTCTACTAAATTACAACCAAGTATACCTTTACATATTTCAGATATATGCTCATAACGTTTAACACCAAAAACATATCTAGCAGTATTTATGAAACCAACAAGTATGTAGTTTATGTAGTGATTGCGAGCTTAAGTTACAATAAATTAAATCCAAATATGAAATACAAGGAATATTGAATAATAAAATGAGCCTACGCCTCTTCTGGGAGTAACGGCAATAGATCTTTTAAAGTACTTCATCAATAGTCTCTGATATCATAAATAAACTTCAAGATAGCGGTAGAACAACTGTAGCCAATGCGAAACCCAGACTGTAAAGGTGACAATAGGTTATATGAGCTTAAACACACTGTGATTTGGTCTAACATAATTCCTTCGCAAACTTTGCCTAGCTGCAAATTTTTTGTTCAAAGTCTTCAAAATGTTACGAATGTCAACAAATATTACAAAATGTGATATATGACAATATTTTGAAAATTTGTAAAATGGACAATGTCGAAATATGTTGAAAAATTTTTAAAAATATTGAAAATGTCAAGAAAGGCGAAAAGTCGTAAATGTTGAATAGTCGAAAAATGTTGAGAAGTCTGCTAAAAAATGTTGACAAAAGTTTAAAAATGTCTGAAAGTCAAAAATGTATAACAAGCGTACTGCGCCACACAGTACTTTGTGTGGTGAAAATAAATCAAAAAACTTTTGGTCTCCGAATAGCACAAATTTAATATCATTCAACAGATGTTACTCCCATTAAGATAAAGTCAAAACATATCTCCTCACAAATTGCGATTGCAGGCAAGGCATTGGCCAAAGTTGACTAATTTTTTAACAATTTCAAAGGTGAAATATTTTTTTAAAGAGAAAAAGCATGTTTAGTTTTGGTCCTATGAGTTTTAGAAAAATGCTCAAAAATGGAATGTTCTAGCTTTAAAAAAATAAATTGCCAAAAACAGAAAGTTTTGAAAGACATTTTCTAAAAACTTTATGATGGTGCCGTTTTGTTTTTAGATAATAATATTGGACCTTCATCTTGCTTGATACGAAAAAAGACTTCCACTCTTTTAAAAAAATTTATTTAGAAAAAAAAACCTCTAAATTCAGTATTTTTATTAGTATTCGATAGGCTGTACAAGTGAGAGCGGTAACACATTTTTGCACCTCATTAAGATATGAAAAACGTCAACTTCCGAACTGATATTTTTGAAAAGTAAAATTGTTTGGTCAAGTCTTACTTAAGTTTTAATTTCAGCTGACTTACTTTATTTAAAAAAAAAACAGTGTATAGTACTATATAGTGAGCAAAGTACGTTTTTTAGCATTGAAAGCGATTTTTTCAAAAATATTCGAACCAATTTAAAATCTATTTAAATATTTAAGATCAGCAACCTCAAATTATTTTGGATACAAAACTTCATCAAGATTGGACGACACCTTCTATTTATTTCAAAAATTTGTACAGGGACAAAGCACCGTGCGTCATCGCCACATTTTAGTGAACTTACTGCTGGATAGATTTTCTATTAGATACGCATCAACTAATTAAACTTTATGCGAACTTTGAATATAATTCATAAACGATATTTCTTAATAACACGTTTGGTTGTTTAAGGAAATATTGTTTGTTTTTTTTCTCTTTTTATTAAAAAGTACAACAAATCATATGTGTAACATCTAAATTTATGACATATTAAGACTTATTTTTTTCTTAAAGGAGTACTCAAGTTATAACACATATCATATAAATTTTTGAGAACATATATTGTTATTTATCACAAGTATAACATGTCGTATGAGCAACTTTTAATTAATAAGCAAAAAATAAAAATCCCCACCTTAAAAAAGATTTTATATTCAGAATACTCTTTGCACTGTTGTTGTTTTTTAAACCCACACAAAATCTCAACGCAGAAGTGAAACTACCCAAAATGATACAAATTGTAAACAATTTAAATGAAAAGAAAAAAAAACACTTCGGCATATATAAACAAATTTAAAAATGAAGTCTTAAAATTTGTCGACATTTTGCTGCACGAAAACAAAACAAAAAAACACAAATAAATAAATAAATAAAACAACACAGACAAACATGGAAAAGCTTTTTAAACGCAAAACATACAAATACATTTACACTCTGGCGGTGTTGTGAGCATCTCTTTGTTTGAGTTGAGATGTGTAAGTGCTTACACAAACACTTGCATACATATTTCTAACATACTGTGCTCTTGAAACAAAGTTTGGTACAAGAAAACAAAACAAAAAACTATAACAAAAAAAGAATAAAAAAAAACCAAGACAATTTCACTGCAAGTGGTAGGCGTTGACAATGGGGCGAGGTAAACAACTACAATAACAACTTTAAGTTGTTACAAAATTACCGCTTCCTGCCAGCTTGGCAAATTTTTTTTTTGCATCTGCTTGAATTTATGTTTGTTTGCGTGTGTGTTTGTGCGAGTAGGTACGTAAAAGGGCTATGTTGTTAGTGTGCGTGTCATGACAGCATTGTTTACCCACACATTTAGGCTTTGTTGTTTCTGTTATTGCTGATGCTTGCTGTTGTTATTTTCCTTCATATTTAAATGCGTGTAAAATTCAAATTTTCTAACGCTTTCAATTTTTTTATGACGCTGCGCAATTTTTGGCAAAAAATCAGAAAATAACAGAAAAAACACCGAATAACATGTGCACCTGCAACCCTATTGAGAATTTGAAATTTGTATAGAAAATGTGTGACAATGTAATTTCTGTAAGAAAATTTATTTTGTTTTTAAAATCCCTTCCGAAAGTTCTTTTTGAGCCTTTTTTAAATTTATTTTGGTGGTCAATTCACTTACAATAGGTGTAGTAGAACAGTCTTAACTTTGTACATATGTCATTTTATTGAGCTTTACTGTTTCTAAGGGCTTAGAAGTTACTGATGAATCCTCTTAGCAGAGGATGAAACTAATATAACTAGCTTTAGCCCATTTTTCCTTTTTATTTATGTATCTTTTTAAGTTGTAATTTCTTTGGTGTTGACACACAAACATATGGAACAGTAAAGCTCAATAAAATGACATTTGTACATATTTAAATAATTTTTTGTTCAAATAAAACCACACAGTCTTAACTTTGGTTGAAATATTAAAGAAAATACGTTGCTGCATTTCGGAATTACATACATATATGCTTTACGCTGTAAAGCCTCTCATTTAACGTCTTTTAGTTTTTTTTTTTTTGCAAATATATCAATTTAAATAACGACTGCTAACATATAATATCAGTGTCTCTTGTTGTTGTATATTATTGTATTCGCAACATTGAATCTTAAGATTAGTTTTTTATGCAGACAAAGTTTTCTGAAGAAATATTAAAATATTCAACAATCAATGTTTTTAATATTTGCTATACTCTTGTTAACAAAAAAAAAAAAAGACTACATGGTTCACCAGTTTATTTTCTAAAATTATTTTTAGTTTTGAATTAATTTTCCAATGTACGTATTGTAAAGCACTAACTATATGAATTTATTTGATTTATATGAAGAACGTGTCGTATGATAAAAGCTGAAACAATGTATGTATGTCTGCTATTTGTTAATGTAAGTATCTTTTAATTTCCCCAAAAAAGAGGCGTTAGTGAAGGCTAATTACCGCGCTCCTTTATTTAATAACAATCAGTATTTAAAAGCTTCAATTGAAATTTCATGCTTTACTTTAAGCTTTCTCAGTTTTCGACCAATCAGGTCGATGTCTGGGAAGGATTACTACAAGGCAACTACTTATCGAAACAAAAGTCATGCATTCTTAATTCTTGCAGAGTTGTCTCAAATATCAAATTCGTCGAAATTTTTATCAAAAACTATTTAACCTTCCGTTACTAACATGCGGTCTCATAGACCAAACACTTACTTAAAGCTTTATGTAAGCAAGAGTTGAGCTTTCTGAGATTTCGCTTCTTGTATACTTTTCGGTTGATCAATGCTCTTGTTGCTGCCGGTGCGAACAGATCGTTGCAAGTTTGTGTTTCAGTGGTTTTGTCTGTAAGACCGGTGTCACTGGTACAAAAATGATTTACCGTACTGAATTTTTAATTTTTTTTAAGTATGAAATATTTAATGAAGTTTTGGTTATTCATTTTGTTATGTTAAATTTTCCTTTAAATACAATAAAAAATTATATGAATTAAATATATAGTCCAAATAATTGCCTTTAATGTTAAAAAACTTATGTCATCTGTACTTCGGTCTGGGAGACCGATGTTAGTAGCCGTAGCCGAAACGAAAGTGTAAGAAACTGAATTAAATGATACTCATACTTTGCGCTCAAAGCTTTGAAATCATATAATTTTTGTCCGATATAACTTAAGATTTAAGTGTCTTAGAAATTTGTGGATAGCTTAAAGTGTTCAACAAATATTAGGATTTCAAATGATGGCCGCTTACAGAAACAAATTATTAAAGCGAAAGCCTTAAATTTTTTCACACGGAAATAATATTTATACTTATGGAATAACTTTTGCTAAAATTATATCACATTTTGGCACAACTGCTGCTGTTTTAGCTGTCATGGCTTGCATTTCATATTCGACATTGCTGTTTTCTGTTCTTCTTCTTGTTGTTGTTGTTACATTTTAAACTCTTTTCATATGAAAATATTGTTCTCCATAAGTTTGCTGCCGCAAAAGGTTGTGTTTCTCTACATGAAACAAAGTTTTTGCTTACAACGCGCTTATGTCAGCAGTTACTATTCCATGCATGCGTGCATGTGAGTATACGCCAACATGCGTGTAAAGCTATGTCGGTTTGTTTGTGCTATTCCTGTATTAACAAAGTCAAGGATTTTAAATTTTGCAGCTATGAAAAACAAAAGTAAACTTCCAGGCGGACTGCCACGTGAGACAATCAAATCAGTGTCGTACACGTGTGCCATGTAAATAAAACTACAAATACAAAAGCAAAAAAAATTTAAAACAAAAGTACTGGAAAGACAAACGACACTGACACGCAAGAGAGTTTAATATAAAAAATAATAAAGCAAAATTTCCCATCATATACAGTAGCTACATTAAAAAGAAACTTGAAAACTTCTTCTTCTTGAAAATTCTTGTGCTGAACTTGAAGGTGAAGGTTAACTTGTGGTAGCTACTGCTTTAAATGGCAGCCAATTGGTGAAGACACTTAAAGTTTTTGAGGGTTATGTAACTTTAAAAAATTTTTTATGATTTTGTTATAGCAGTGTAAAAAAGTAATAAATCAACAAATGATTTTTTTTTTGTTAAAATATTTAAAGTCTTTAATGCCACTTATATGATTGTTCTTACTGCATCACATTTAATGCCAAATATAATTTTTATAAAGTTTAAGACATTCGCATGACATAAGACACATGAATGTAACAAAATTGTGGTTCAAATGCTTTTAGCTCCAAATGTGTGCCATTTCCTACCTACTAAAAATAAATCTCATTAGCAATTCGGTGAGAAACTATTCTTGCTAATGTATATTGGTATGCCAACATAATGTTTAATCCTTTTGCTTTTAGACTCCACACAAGCACAAAATGTTACTGTAGCTGCTTTTGGTGTTGCTGATTCCTTTGCCACATGTCACAAAATAAACAAGAATTATCACACTACTATGACTTCACTAACACTAACAATGTGCCATTAGACAGGCGTTTTAAGTCCCACTACTGCCAATTAGATTCAACTCAAACCGTGTTGCTTTTCAGATGTGTCAATGTATTTATTTTCACATTAAAGCCAATACAAGCAGAGGTGTAAAAGTATGGCGTAGATAGAATGTGTGAGCTCATTCTATGTTATGGAAAGAGCTAATTTTTCCATCTTTATTTGCAGAGACTTTTTATAAGCGCATCCAAGTCTGTAAGCCTTGAGCATTTTTATAAATATTTTATAAGATTTTTGATAGTTCTTTTTCAACTTTTCAAATTTGCCAAAAAAATGTTACGTAAAAAATATTAAACTCTCATCACAAAAGACTTAGGGCAAATTAATTGTTAATTACTTCATGTTAAATCTTATAATCAATCCGATGTTAATATGGGTCAAACAGTAGTGCTAATTTCTATCTTATAAGGCTGGTCAATAATAATATTTTGGTTTAAGGAATGGCTGCAGAAAGTGAACGGTGTAACTTCTGGTCAAACTACAATATATTAAATATTTTTTGAGTTTTTATTCACATTTTGAATGAAATTAATATTTTGAAAGTTTTCTTATGTGAACTACCAATTTTTGGAGTATGAGTTTGATGATACTTTTATATACATTTGTACATACTTATATATCGGCACCTAACATCCAAAAAGACTTAAGCACAAAATAATTCAAATTCGAGTATTTGATTGATTACAATTTGTTTGACTAAACTACACGTCGCTACAAAATTTTTAAATCATAATAGCAATTTTATTAGCGAAATTCAAAAGAACGTAACAACAAGTGCCTGAATTTCATATAGCAAATATGCGTAAGGTTCTTGTATGAAAAGAAATGAAACATAAAATTTGAATGTTTTAGATAACGGGGCCGTTCAAGTATTACGTAACGCAATTTTCGAAGATTTTTGACCCCCCCTCCCCCCTATGTAACGCGCCGTAACGTTTTCCTCTACCCCCCCCCCTCTTAAACGTTACGTAATACCCAAGTGACCATATTTACCTAAAAGTCACAATTATGTTGCGAAAAGTACCGGAAATACATGCGTATGTTGTTTATTTTCTTTATTATACCCTACACCGAGGGTATATTCACTTTGTCATTTTGTCTGTAACGCATAGAAGAGGCCGGTGGTAGGCATGAAAAAGTATATAGATATATTCTTGATCAGCGTCACCACCTGAGTTGATTTAGCTATGTCCGTCTGTCTGTCTGTTCAAATCAGGTTTACGAAAAAACCAAGAAAGCTAATTGAATGAAATTAGCACACTCAGGTCAGACCTTCTTGCAGGCATCTTGCTATTCAAAACGGACGTAATCGGTTCATGGACACGCCTACCGCCCATACTCTATGTATATTTGCCCAATCCCATTTTGAAAAAAAATGCAGCGATTTTGATGAAACTTGGTGATTAGGTGTACATTTGAATTAAATTAAGATTAGGCTAGGTTTCAAGTTTCCAAAGATTCGCGTGGCACGGTCCTAAATTTTAACCTCTATAACACCATATCTCGTAAGCCGTGCAAGATATTGTGATGAAATTTCTTTATTTTTTCGACTTTTTCATCGATTTTAAATTGTTTAGACTTTTTCAACCTCTCTCAACATTTACATTTTGCATATATTTACGACTTTTTCAACAGTTTTCAACCTCTTAAACATTTCACACTTTTTTCGAATTATTTAACCTCTTCAACGTCTTTTTTTACTGAAATATATGTACCAACTTTGAGTGCAGTGTAGGGTATGTGAGTTTCGGCCTGACTGAAGATAACACCTTAACTTGTTCATATTGTTATTTAATAAAAATCACATATAATGTAATAAACATTTGCTTAAGCTTAAAATATGTGAAAATGGCGAAAAATTTTATTAAAATGATAAAAGTTGATAGGATCTAGAACAGCTACAGCAATAAATGAGAAAAATAGGAAATCTTTCCACGCTTACATCTCTGGTTTTGGTTAACCAATCTCGAAGATGATAGTTTTGGAACATTCTGCTTGATAAGTGCTTTAATTTAACATATCATTTATTGCTGTAAATTATCTAGATCCCATCCACTTTTATCATTATAATAAAATTTTTTGGCTGTAGCTATTCAATAAGCATACACATAAAGAAAGCGTTTCATTATACACACCTCATTTCAAATCACCACCCGCTAAAGTAGTTTCACTTCTAAAACAATGTTACGTAACGCGTTGTTCGAACCCCCCCCCCCTCCCCTGTAACGCATCGTAACGTTTCAAAAGACCCCCCCCTCCCCCCCCTAATTGCGTTACGTAATACTTGAACGGCCCCTAACTAAGTAAGCTTTGAATTTTTTCAATCTTTTTCATAAGGAATAACAATATATTTTCCAGTATAAAACCTTGTTTGTTGTTGCTCCTAAAAAGTGTGGCTTCGGCTTTAAGGATGTTAAGTGACAATGTAAAGATATGTAAAGTTGTTTTAAAGCTTAACACCAATATTAAACAAATATTTAATTTTCCACATACGACATGTTAACCGAAATTATATATGAGATTTAGGTTTATATTCGTTATTTTATGAATTTTTTATTTACTTTTCAGTTAATGTATCAATATCGCTCTTCGATGCTATTTAAAAATAAAATCTCTGCGTAGCTTTTCTTTGCTATAGCTGCTGTATAATTATGCTCAGTTTAAACAGTGGCCTTCTAGTATCCACGCCGTATCAATATTTCAAACAACTTTGTGTTGAAGCAATTTTTGAATCATTTATTTTGCACTAGTTTCTTTGGTGATTTTGTACAGCTCTGACAGCACTTGCATATAAACACACACACTGCTTTTTGTGCCTTTATCCCAGTAGCCAACAGTGAGGATAAAAGGTGATATTAGAATGTCTTTATTGAAAAATTAACATAATTTTCTAGCTCTTTTCAGACTTAATTTCTTTTTTTTTCTTTTTATAAAATGACGAAAAGGTGTATAACTTCTGTTGAAAGGAGAAAATTAGACCTTCCAGAGGAACATAGTTGATATTCCATTTAAAAGTTGGAAATTAAAATTGGTAATTAAAACAGAAGGCATGTTTAAAATTTTTATCAAAGAGAAAAAAGTTGTTATTCCCAATTTTTATGAAAAATCGCTTATTAACATGCCTATTATTTTAAGGCATATTTGCAGGAACATTTACGCTGCTTGCTTCTTAGCTAGAAGTTTTGATCAATTGTCTACTGGGCTATTGCTCCTAAAACTTTGCTTGCCTGTGTATGAGTCTGCATGCAAATGTGTTTGTTATTTTATCTTCTTAATTTTCAATCACGTCTACGTATGCGAGGCCAAGCACGAACTATACGCATCACCATCTTCAATATACATATATGTCGAAAAATCTGGCAACATCCTTCTGCTCAATTTGAGCTTCATGTTGGCGTCGTCATCGCCATCGCCATTGCTGTCACTTTTGATGCTTGTCATTTCTGCTGTCACTTGATATGACAGGCGACAAGTGAAGCGCTCTAATAAAGGCTTTTCCTATGTTCTCTGTAACTTTTTTTAGGCACTGAGTGATGTTTTTTTATATAACTTAACTGCTGGACTTCCAAGAAACATATTTTGTTTTTATTTTCAGTTTCCAAGGAATATGTAAACAATTTTATCATATTAAATTTTGTGTAAATTACGCTACACTCAAGAGAGCAATTTTTTCCATCGATATTTTTACAAAATAACATTATTAACTTGAATAATATAAAAACTTATAGCAGCATAGTCAGTGGGAATGAATAATGCTATTGAAATTAGGAATATAATATCCGTACTTTAATCAAATATAAAAGAGAAGCTCTACTTAATTGACAAAAATATAAATCAAGCAACAACAAATGCAAAAATATAGTTCTTAGTCTAGACAACACTTTAGAGCTTGAGCTTGTGAATGTACATAAATAAAAAAATAACACAACATAAGAAAATCAAGCACATTAAAAATTATTTCTTTAAAACGGTGTGTTTTGAACAATGACTGCTTCGTTAACTTGCTGCGGCCTTTAATCAAACTGAAAATTATTTTGCAGCTGATAAAAGTTAATGACACCTCAACATATTTTTAAATTTTAGCTGTATCAGAGTGAAGATATCGAATTTAGAAAAAGAAAAGTACACTTTTTGACTACAACATATGAAATTTATATTATATGACGTAAAAAGAATGATACTTGATGCATACCCTGAGCATTATACCTAATTATTATTACTATAATAATTAAATGCATTGAAATCACTTTATTCCATAGACTAGCATCATTAAAAGTTTATATTTCATCTCATTAAAGAATTACATCTCCCTAGTGTGATAAGGAAACTACCCTTTTAGTTCTTTTAATGAAGACTCTAGTAAATTACAGATTTGTTTTGAAGTCAACCCATCAAAAAACAATCTGCCTTTAGTGGCCTTTAATCCAAATTGATTTTATAAAAAGTTTGTCAGTGTTACAAAGAGCTGCTTTGATATTAAAAGTTTAACAAATATCCAACAGTGTATATGGACGCGTTTAAGTCAATAAAACATTTATTTGTGAAATGCTTGAACTCATCAGATCTTTCAAGATTTTTGCATTAAAAATATAATACTCGAAAATATTTTCTTTTCTAATTAGATATCAAAAGCTTAAATTTCATTTAATATACTGCTTTTTATACATTGAAGTTATTTGGCTCCACTTGCCGTATGTGTAACATATAAAAAATAATTTTAAAATTTTTTTGAAATTTTTAATACTTTTTCTTTTTATGCTTAGGCAATTGTGACAGTAAACATTACGCCTGTATTTTTCCCACATTTCCCGATTTCATGATTAATTGAGTATTATAGCATATTTTAGTTGAACATTTTCTCAATTAATGTTGACTTCTTGATGCGTATTCTTAACTGACAACAAATTCTCTAGTGCATTTTTATTGTACTCTTTGTTGTCATTTTTGTCACTTACTATGACAGCTTGTCAAACCAACTGTCATTTATTATTTTCTTTGGCGGCAGTTAGGCAGCAACGGACACCACCAGTATTATGTACTTTAAATGATATTTATTGTTATTATTATTATTGTCACTTCAGGTTTCACCTTTTCCCTAGTCCCCAAGGTTCCTGTGATATTTTTTAGTTATCTCTTGTTCATTTAGTTACTGCCTAATAAACTTTGAATTATATTCAAAGTGTCCACTAAGTTCTTTTGTACGTTTGGTTATTTGTGTTTTCCTTCACCTATCTTGGTATCAATCCAATAAAACATAGCAGCTGTTACGCTTGTTTCTTCATGTTACCAAGGATATCAAGGACATATAATTAATGATATTTATTTCTATTGCTGCTTACGGGCAGCACTTGTTGTAAGTTGCGTGCTCAAGCAATTTGTTATGTGGAAGCGTGCAATTTGTTGAAAGATTGTGGGTTGTGATATTTGTAGGGACAATATTTGAACATTTAGCGCAGAGTGCAGAATTTTAAGCAAAAATTATCCATTTTCTTGTTTTACATTTAAGCTTAAGGTAAGCCTGGAATTCAAATTAATAAATGAAATCAAATAAATTTCATGATTTAAATCAAAAAATACTGAAATAAATAAAATTTCTTCAATATGTGCAGATATCACCTCAGCAAACAAAAACTAAACATTCCATAAAACCTTTACATAAATCCACTCGACAATTTCGAAATCGGGTTGGCAAGCTAGAAATTATTTGCATAAAATAATAATTTGCTTTAATGCATTCATACAAACAAAAATTTCATCTGAACTCTATACGCCAAAGGATAGATTGTTCAAGCAAAATTAAGTCAGACAAGTAAAAGTCATTGTACTAAAAAATAACTCAATTCGAGAAAATAAAAAGTTGAAAATCATATAAACAAACAATATAAATTAGCACTTAAAAAAATTTTTTTTGAATAAAAAACAATTCATTTGTACATTAGATTTTTTGTACTCCAAAATAAACCTCTACAAGCAAAAGACATAATTCGAATATGCAAAAAATCAGCTGGACAAATAACACAACATTTGGACACGTAAAGAAAAAAGCTACAAGAAACTAAATATAGACATTGGTCTCGGGCAATCTTAAAATCACTTCGTGAATAAAAATCTAATTCTAAATTGTTAAAAATTTGTATACAAATAAAAAGTTACCAAAACGAACAATCAATTTAGTGAACGTAATCAGTACTGCGAACAAAAAACATTTGAAAAAGCTAATGAGACAAGCAAAAATTACTTGAAAAAGTAAAAAGTCATTTGGGCAAATAACATTATGATTAAATAAAGTGCAAGCAAATAAATTAGATTAATTTGAAACCAATAGCTTCAAGAACAAAACTCAATTGGATGAACATTAATCACATAATGAAAAGCTACATATATTTGCAAAAATTAATGTGAAAACAAAACCTTGCTCTAGAATTTATCAAAATTTACCTGAGTAAATTATAAAATCCCTTCGACAAACAAAAAATTATTTGAACGAACAGAGAACAGACGAACAGATCATTTTGACAAATATAAATTATGTGATAAAACTACTTCGATTAATAAAAAAATAACTTGAACTGATAAAATATGGCTAAAACAAACCAATGATTACTTGAACGAACAAAAATTACTTGGACAAGTAATAAATGACTTGAAATAACAAGTAAGTAATAGGTAAAAGTCACTTTCAAATACCAAAAATCATTGGAAGGAATCAAAATTGCTTTAAAAAAAAAATTCAACTGTAAAAAAAGGAATTTGAACGGACAAAACTCAGTTAAAAAAAAAAAAAAAAAAAAAAAAAAAAGTCCAGTGGTGGACAGCAAAAAAAAAAATATGAATAAAATTTGAACCAAAAATCACCTACAATGAACATGAGTCACATGAAAAAGAAGCACCAAATGACTTCTACATTAAGTGGCTAATTCAAGATGTAACGCCATTATAATTTGTAAAAATATATCTTTTTATATTAGCAGAATTCATGATCCAGAGCAGTTGACGTGACAGATGGGCTGAATAGCTAATTTGTTCTTAACAAACTTCTGTTTCTGCTCTCTTACTCTGCAAAAATAAAAAAATTCAACCCTTTTCAGCAAATCAGTTTTCATTGTCAATAGAAAACAGCTGATTGATTTGCTAATTTAGCAATGTTTACATACCTTAAATAGAGTGCTCAGCAAGTTCATTGCTAACTTCCTATTTTGAGAACATACAACAGAGTGCAGAGATAAAACGCTTTATTTTGTAATAATATCCATATATTTGCTTACATCGAGATTCGGTATTAATTACCAAACTGTATATTTGATATATGGGGTAAAACACGCGAAAACGCCAACGAAAAAATTTTTTGGCTCCGATTTGGCTGAAATTTGGCATTATTGTAATATCGATGTCCAGCAATAGAACTGCGTTCAGGAATTTGCCCTAGTATTATTTGTTGTTGAGATACGCGGGTATGAAATTCACGATTTTTGTACTTTTTCAGAATAAGTGTTTTTTTCGAAAATTCATAGCTTACAGCAAACTCTATCAATTAATAATTGGTATACCTACGATTTTAGGTTTTTCCTTGTACTTTTCGAAAAAAAATATTCACTCTTATTATAGTTGTCGTCGTCGACACGAATAATATTGACTGCGCCTAATTGGCATCGTCGTTGTCAATATCGATAACAATTGACAACTGTTGACATTTGTTTCGTATCGGCTAAATAATATTGACGTCGATGTTGAGTAGGAACGACAAGATTTCAGTCGACACAGTTTTAGGCGACGACTAGTGCAAAATTTCGTAAGTAAACCACGATTTATTTGTTATTTTGAAGTTTATTAACATTAAAAAATTCAGGAAAAAATGAAAATAACTAGTGCAAAGCAATTTGGAGCATTAGATTCCGAACTGGAAATAAACCCGAGCCTTGCAAAAGGTTTTCACAGGGGAAATATTCCACTGAAGTTTAAAGGTAAATGGGACACCATTTCGAAAAAATTGAATTCTTTAGGTCCACCAATGAGAGATGGTGATGGTTGGCAAAAAGTAATAAACAAAAGTGTATTTTCTCCAAAACGAGTGTAAAAGCAGATTTATTTAAGCGAAAATAATCAACAAATCTGTAATAAAATAATGCAATACACATAAGCTCATAGGAAACCACATTGGTCAGCAACTAATTATCATATGACATTTTTGTACATACTTATTATCCGGCAAATCAAAGATTTCCGATCTCTGCCTCATTTATTTCCTTTGAAGCCGAAAATTTTGTTTGCATTCACTTAAACTTTCACTAGTATCAGAAACAAAAAACATTTTTCGACACAAATTGAAAATAGAATAATACAATTGACGTAAATAATTCAAATATGACACTTAATTTTTTAAAATTATCGATAACATGTCAACGTCGACACAACTTCCTTAGTAAATACCGATTTAGCATTGACGTGATGTCGATGTCGACATTGAGAAAGAATTGACAACGACGTCGACGACGCCAACCGTAATAAGGGTGATTGTTTTTGAAAAAAAAAAATTATTCGCAAAAATTTTGCGAATTTAAAATTATTTTTGCATATTTTTTAAAAAACCATTTTTTAAAAATTTTTTTTTTATTTTTAAAAAAAACTTTGATTTATTCTGCGCTTAATTCCGTAAAAATTTTTATGGGGAAAAAATTATTATATTTTTTTTTTAATTTTAAAAAAAATTAAAGAGCTAAGATTTTGAAAATTTTTAGGTTTTTACTTGTACTTTTCGAAAAAAAAATACTGTTTTTGGAAAAAAAAAAATTTTCTCAAAAATTTTGCGAATTGAAAAATATTTTTGCATTTTTTTTTAAAAACCACTATATATTTTTTTTTTTTTTTCAAAAAAACTTTGATTTATTCTGCGTTGAATGACGTAAAAATTTTTGCGGGGAAAAAAGTATTTATATTTTTTTTAATTTTAACAAAAATTAAAGAGCTAAAATTTTGTAAATTGAAATGAATTTTTGAATTTTTTTTGAAAAATCCATTTCTGAATATTTTTTCGGAGAACTTCAGATTACAGCTTTATCCACAAGCTTCAAAATGATATGCCATAACATGAGGGCAAGTAGTTAATTAAAATGATTAAGCCACTACACGCGCGCTGTACTACGCGTTGAAAGGCTACTGCACTCATTTTAAATTTCAGTTTTAGTTTTCAGGTTAGCGGCTCAAACATTTTAATTAATTACTTTTCCTCATGTTATGGCATATCATTTTGAAACTTGTAGATCAAGCTGTAATCTGAAGTTCATCAAAAAAATATTCAGAAATGGATTTTTCAAAAAAAATCAAAAATTCATTTCAATTTACAAAATTTTAGCTCTTAAATTTTTGTTAAAATTAAAAAAAAAATATAAATACTTTTTTCCCCGCAAAAATTTTTACGTCATTCAACGCAGAATAAATCAAAGTTTTTTTGAAAAAAAAAATTATATAGTGGTTTTTAAAAAAAAATGCAAAAATATTTTTCAATTCGCAAAATTTTTGAGAAATTTTTTTTTTTTTTCAAAAACAGTATTTTTTTTTCGAAAAGTACAAGGAAAAACCTAAAAATGTAAAAACAAAAAAATATTCAGAAATGCATTTTTCAAAAAAAATTCAAAAATTCATTTCAATTTTCAAAATCTTAGCTCTTTAATTTTTTTTAAAACTAAAAAAAAATATAAATAATTTTTTCCCCATAAAAATTTTTACGGCATTAAGCGCAGAATAAATCAAAGTTTTTTTTAAAAATAAAAAAAAAAAATTTTTAGGAATGGTTTTTTTAAAAAAAATGCAAAAATAATTTTAAATTCGCAAAATTTTTGCGAATAATTTTTTTTTTCAAAAACAATATTTTTTTTCGAAAAGTACAAGGAAAAACCTAAAATCGTAGGTATACCAATTATTAATTGATAGAGTTTGCTGTAAGCTATGAATTTTCGAAAAAAACACTTATTCTGAAAAAGTACAAAAATCGTGAATTTCTCAACAACAAATAATATTAGGGCAAATTCCTGAACGCAGTTCTATTGCTGGACATCGATATTACAATAATGCCAAATTTCAGTCAAATCGGAGCCAAAAAATGCTATATGCGAAATACATAAATATTTGATACAAGTTAACTTGTTACCCATATCAACTAACCGAATAATATTATTGGATTAACCATATATTTGATGAAACATGTCAAATTATATTTGAATAATTACACTAAGTTAATCAAAAATTTCATAAAAATTTACACCTTGATTAAAACATATATAACATATATATGGGACATTCCATGCCAAATCACCGAGGTTTTGGCATGGCCCTCTTCGATTTTTCTTATTTCTTGATATATCTTAGTGCGTATTAAAAGCAACAATACACCAATTTGCAGTCTAGTATTCAAAACCTTTATTAAGTAATGCGTTTTTTAAATTTTATGGCAAAAAATTTTCAATTAACAATAGACTTGTAATAAAAATTGATATCAATAAAAAGTAGTGTATTCTTTTTTGTATATGAATGTAGTTTCTGAAAAAAAAAAAAAAAAAAAAAATTTAAAAAAAAAATTATTTAAAGTAATTATCAGTTAATAACGTTTAAAGATTAAAATTGCCATTTTCGAAAGGTGCGACCCCTTCGATTTTTTTTAAAAATCATCAAATACTGTATTTGGAAGCAGAAATATTGTCTTGTCACTAACGTTTTGAATTTAGGGGATAAACGATGAGCAAAAAACCGAAGGAGTTCATAAATAAATCGCTATTTTCTCTTGTCATCAAATATTTACATTGGTTGTCATTGGTATTTAAAGAAGGTAAGTTGTGTTTCACCTAAATATCTTGAGAGCTGGAAAGTATTCAAACTAGTGTGAAGTAAAATCAAATAAAATAGGACTACCAAATATATATTCAATTGTTTGGCCCAATAAACTGCACTTGAGCTTTCGAATAAGGGCATAGTAATATCTAATAAAATTTGTTGATTTTTCTCACCGCCACAGTATTGTACATTTAATTCTATTGATTTTCATTTGTCTTGGTAGATTTTTATAGGCATTTAATACCTTTGATTTCGAACAATCGCTTGATGAAATTTTGATCAAAGTTTTGCTTGCATTTGGGAAGTATTTTTCATAAATTTATTTCATTTAATTTTTTTAATGTTTATTTTTTGGGAGTACAATATATTTATGCGCGTAATCTTTCCATCTTTGGGCAGTTTTATATTTGAATTAAAGTCCAATTTGATGACCTACGTTAAAACATTTTTATACCAAACATTTTTTAACTAAAGATGAGAAGATAGAAATTCTTTGAAGTGTGCAAAATAAGCTGATTGTTGTATTAATTTAATTCTAGGAAACTTTCAATTATTTTCATTTCAATGTAACGTATGATTGAATTTAATTGCAAACTGCTTTCATTTATATTCAGGCTCGAACTGAACTATAAAATTCATTGAAATATCAAACAAACAAAAACAATTTAAACAAAAGTCCTTTCAATTAACTCTGATTATGTACTTTATTATGAAGCATTAATAGCAAACAAAAAACGTTGGAGCAAAGGATACTTTTTATTACGATTCTTAGCATTCTAGGCTATAGAAACAGCAACAACATGAGGCAAAAACTAAAACCGACAAATAATTTATTTCATTATAGCCAGTGGTATTATGGTGGTGTAAGTTTTTGTTGTGATTGTGATTTTTTGAACAAACCCACACAGCCAAGATAAGCTAATGGTAGGCCTAGCTTGCACACAAATACAACGGTTACACAAAAAAAAACATTATTATATATAAGGGTGAACCTTCTTTTTGATAAGGCTAGATTTTTGATTAAAAAAAAAAAAGATTTTGCACTTTTAACTCTACTTCAATTTCTTATTCTACTACTGCTCCTGCTACTGCTACTGCTACTGATACTGCTACTGCTCCTGCTACTGCTACTGCTACTGCTACTGCTACTGCTACTGCTACTGCTACTGCTACTGCTACTGCTACTGCTACTGCTACTGCTACTGCTACTGCTACTGCTACTGCTACTGCTACTGCTACTGCTACTGCTACTGCTACTGCTACTGCTACTGCTACTGCTACTGCTACTGCTACTGCTACTGCTACTGCTACTGCTACTGCTACTGCTACTGCTACTGCTACTGCTACTGCTACTGCTACTGCTACTGCTACTGCTACTGCTACTGCTACTGCTACTGCTACTGCTACTGCTACTGCTACTGCTACTGCTACTGCTACTGCTACTGCTACTGCTACTGCTACTGCTACTGCTACTGCTACTGCTACTGCTACTGCTACTGCTACTGCTACTGCTACTGCTACTGCTACTGCTACTGCTACTGCTACTGCTACTGCTACTGCTACTGCTACTGCTACTGCTACTGCTACTGCTACTGCTACTGCTACTGCTACTGCTACTGCTACTGCTACTGCTACTGCTACTGCTACTGCTACTGCTACTGCTACTGCTACTGCTACTGCTACTGCTACTGCTACTGCTACTGCTACTGCTACTGCTACTGCTACTGCTACTGCTACTGCTACTGCTACTGCTACTGCTACTGCTACTGCTACTGCTACTGCTACTGCTACTGCTACTGCTACTGCTACTGCTACTGCTACTGCTACTGCTACTGCTACTGCTACTGCTACTGCTACTGCTACTGCTACTGCTACTGCTACTGCTACTGCTACTGCTACTGCTACTGCTACTGCTACTGCTACTGCTACTGCTACTGCTACTGCTACTGCTACTGCTACTGCTACTGCTACTGCTACTGCTACTGCTACTGCTACTGCTACTGCTACTGCTACTGCTACTGCTACTGCTACTGCTACTGCTACTGCTACTGCTACTGCTACTGCTACTGCTACTGCTACTGCTACTGCTACTGCTACTGCTACTGCTACTGCTACTGCTACTGCTACTGCTACTGCTACTGCTACTGCTACTGCTACTGCTACTGCTACTGCTACTGCTACTGCTACTGCTACTGCTACTGCTACTGCTACTGCTACTGCTACTGCTACTGCTACTGCTACTGCTACTGCTACTGCTACTGCTACTGCTACTGCTACTGCTACTGCTACTGCTACTGCTACTGCTACTGCTACTGCTACTGCTACTGCTACTGCTACTGCTACTGCTACTGCTACTGCTACTGCTACTGCTACTGCTACTGCTACTGCTACTGCTACTGCTACTGCTACTGCTACTGCTACTGCTACTGCTACTGCTACTGCTACTGCTACTGCTACTGCTACTGCTACTGCTACTGCTACTGCTACTGCTACTGCTACTGCTACTGCTACTGCTACTGCTACTGCTACTGCTACTGCTACTGCTACTGCTACTGCTACTGCTACTGCTACTGCTACTGCTACTGCTACTGCTACTGCTACTGCTACTGCTACTGCTACTGCTACTGCTACTGCTACTGCTACTGCTACTGCTACTGCTACTGCTACTGCTACTGCTACTGCTACTGCTACTGCTACTGCTACTGCTACTGCTACTGCTACTGCTACTGCTACTGCTACTGCTACTGCTACTGCTACTGCTACTGCTACTGCTACTGCTACTGCTACTGCTACTGCTACTGCTACTGCACTGCTCCAGCTACTAGCACAACTACTACAACACAATAAAGTTTAACATTTCTAGCCAATGTGGTACACCCTATTTGACAAACAGTTGCAATGCTCTTAGAATTTGTGTTCTTGTTATGTTAAAGTTAACCATTAAATGTTGCCAATTAAATCTTGTTATTTCAGTAGGATAATATTTGCTCGCTGCTCCTAATTTCCCCTATGTTTGTTTTTGTAAATTTTGTGATTGTTGCTGTTGTTGTTATGTTCATTATTGTTTTGACTTTTTTGCCCCATTGTGATTTTTGCTGTTCGACAAGTTATGTATTCGTAAACAAGACAGGATGGGTTGTCTTGTCCTGTCTTGTTTTGCACAAAGTTTTTTTTTTTTTGATGGCGCACACACACATAAGCAACAAAAACCAAAAATAAGATTAAGGATATAAACAAATATAATGAAAACATCTTTAATAAAAGTTTGGTTTTACTATGGTATGGTCTTTCATGTTGGCCAGATTATTTGCGGCATTCAGAAACTAAAATGAAGTCTCTCTTAAATTGGCATTAGAAAGAGCATTTTGAATTTAAAAAGTCAAGGGAGTAACTAAAATTAAATGATTTCTTAATTGAATTTGGAATTTAATTTTAATCACATTTGTGATTTTCCGAACATGATTACATTTTGAAAAGAATTTCAATTAGATTTCGTTGATTTTATTTTATGGTTTGTAGCTTATCGCCACAAATCTTAAATAGTATTTTGTGTAAGGACTTAATGCATTTTTTCTTATTCCTATGAATTTTTGTTTTATTTTCGGACTTAAATAGTACCAGAAAAAGTTCTTTCGTTTATTTTTAATCTGTACAAAAAGAAAGGTGAAGTAAAATTTGCGAAATTGAGATTAAAAGAATTAAATTTTCTTAATATTTTGATTACGAAATTGAATGGAACTAATTTTTTTTTTTTTTGAGAAATATGTTTGGACGTTTTCCCTGCCTTTAGCATAAATGCAATATATTCCATGCCTTGCTGGCAAAAGTGTGGAGATACCTTAACAAGATTCAGAGATTTATATTTAGCTGAAGTAACTTGCACACGAGACATGTTCTTCATTGAATTCATCGCCAATTAAAAATACACGAGCTTACACTGATGGCTTATAGATGGAGTATAAAACTTTCTCATGTAGTGTCTTTCATCTGAAGATCGTTTGGCTAAAGTACAATGAATCTTCTTTTTGTAATGATTATGTTTCCACATATTTGGCGCCATGAACTTACTAAGCTGGTTGTGGCTAGAAGCCCACAATCTCTTAATTAGGTTGTCTGCGCAATCTAACGTTCTCTCCTGGACGTCCTGGTGCCAGGACTTAGCAAACTTTACAAAAATTATCAAAAAATCTCATAGTTCTAGAGAAGCCTGAGATTCAATGGATATTAGATATTCTAATTTGCCACCATCTTTTTGGCAAACCTGATAGCCATTTCGGTGTTTCCTTTAATGACTTCAGTTGAAGCTATTGCTGCGAAGAGGATTAGGAAAATATTGGGCATCTCCACTGTTATTGTTTTGCTCTTTACCGGAGTAGTAGTGGAGGGTATCAGAAGGGAGCAACTCTGTGTGTGTCAAACCTATCCTATTAATATTTGACTTTAGAATATTTTTATTTTTCTTTTATTTATTTTTGGCCGGTGGTTAATGGACCGACGCGTCTCTGTAGCTTACTTCTGTGTCTGACCTCACAGCAGGCCCGGATTTAGAAATTTGCCGCCCCTAGGCAGTTGCGAAAATTGCCGCCCCCCCCTCCTCAAAACTTCTTCACTTATCTTTTTTGATGAGCAAAAAAAAAAAAAATCAACAATTTTTCAAAGTTTACGCCAATATTTGCCGCCCTTTAAGTCTTGCCGCCCTAGGCACGTGCCTACTCTGCCTGTAAGGTTAATCCAGGCCTGCCTCTCGGTCTATCCCATCTAACCAGCTGCTCAACTGAGTTATAATTCGCGCTTTCCAGCATTGAACATTTTATTTTGCCTTCTTTCTTGCAAGCTTTGTATAGTTTGAGCTCTGTCATTTTGTTTTACGATTTGGCTTTTCTGCTTCAGTTTATGAAGCTACCCGCAGTGCAGCTATTTTTTCCACGGAGCTTAGAGCTTCTCGGCGATGTTGATTTTTACAACGTGTTCCTCTGTGCCGCACCACTGCGAGTATCGTATAGCGATGTTCTGTTCTGTTCCAGAGTTGATTTATATTTTTAAAATTAATTAATTAATTTTTCCTTTCGTTTCGTTTTTCATCATCTATTTCTAATTGATTTATTTATTTATTTATTTTTTCGTTTTCACTTGTCGTGCCCCAATTGTACTTCGTTATCAACTTGTACATAAGGGAATAGCAGTGCTTTAAAAAACTTTCTTTATAATGTTTTCTTGCAAAATTTTGCAAAACATTGAAAAAAAAAACAAAACTTATAAATTTCATTATAAATTAAATTTGAATTTCCATTAACAAAACCACAGCATATTGATGTTTTGGGTCTTTGGTTTTCAATAAGGTAAAATTTAAAGGTCAGCAAGCGTAGTAAAAGTTGGCTTCATTGTAAACAAAAATGAACCTATTTCTTGATTTTTGTACTGCCAAGGGTGTTAGTTGGAATTTTGTATTTTTGTTCTTATTT
Organism: Tricholauxania praeusta; assembly: GCA_949775025.1. Taxonomy (NCBI): domain Eukaryota; kingdom Metazoa; phylum Arthropoda; class Insecta; order Diptera; family Lauxaniidae; genus Tricholauxania; species Tricholauxania praeusta. The sequence goes on along the minus strand of OX459028.1, from coordinate 68,096,769 downwards.
TTCCCATATTTCTTTTATTGCATGACCTAAATTTCTTTGGAAAATATTGACACTTTTTGTGCACTTTGACTTAAACTTGAAATGTTGATAGCAAGAGTAGGTTTTTGCGCAACTTTTCGAAAAGTTTTGTTAAAAAGGTTTTTTTTTTTCTCTACTTTTGATTTACTTATTTAGCATGATCAATGCTAATGATGAAAGTTTAAGAAAATAAATTTAAAATATTTATAACGTTTTTAAAAAAGAATAAGCATATGAAAAAACTTAAGCAATTCTGTTTGTAATGTGTTGATAACTGACATAAAAATTAATTAAATAAAAAATTACCTTGACTTAATTACAAAAATTGAACCCATAGCTCATGCCAAAAGCTTCGCTATGGCAGCAATAAAAAAATGTCCCGCTCATTATGCGGCTGTCATAATTTTACCTTAAATAGCAAACAGCTCTTTAAAAAAAAATAAATTAGGCCACAACATTTTTAATGTCGCTTTTTTTTCTTTTTGTGAATTCACCTTTTTTATGTCAATACGTTCATAGTAATAAAAAAAAATTCCAAAAAAATCAAGCACAACAACAACAAAACAGCAATGAAAAAAAGAAACCAAGGCCAAATTAAATATTTACACACGCGCTGTTGCTGACTATGCTAAACGCCATAAACATCAAGTATTTCCTTGTAAGACGCCTATATATATGCAATAAAAAGTGAATAAAAAAAACAAAAAAAAGAAAAAACTGCGAAAATCCTCAATGCGTCATGTCGCATCGTAGCTATTAATTTATTTTACGTTAGCAGCGGTTTTTTTTTTTTGGCGTATCCTAAACATGGACACGGACACGGACATTATACGTAAGCGACTGTTGCGCTGCTATCAAATAATAAGCAATACTCGTACCCATAAATAAAAAAATTTAATTTAATATAAAGAAGCACAAAATTTCCCATGTAAATTAGTTATTTTTGTTTTTGTAAGGCATGGAAAATTAAAATCAGCAAATTTTTTTTGAAAAATATAACAAAATGAACCAAAACTACTGGTGTTATCTTCGGTCTGGTCAATACTTGAGCACCCTACACTTCGTAAACAATAGAAGTGCACGTGAAGATGTTAAGTTTTTTGAAAAGGGTCCTTACTAATTATTTATTTCAATTAATGTCATATCTTACTAAACAAGACGTTTTTGTATCGCTTGAATGGTGATAGTTGAGTTGGCCTTTTAGTCTCCCTTATTATCAAACTTTACCATACATCATCTTCTGAAATTTCTTACCTGTATGGGAGCTTTCACGGACTTTTATTAAATCTTCCCTCATTTATTTTAGTCATATTAAATATTTTGGAGCAGTTTTTAGTTTCGTTTCGTTTTTTTTGTGGGAGGTGCAACGCCCACTTTTCGCAACATCTTACATTTTTTGTATTGTGCTTATTTGTGTTAATATATGTTCCCTTACAGAGCTTGGTAAAATTTGCGTGCATATTTTGCTGCACACAGTATTTCGTAGTTTAAGCTTGTATGCGTGGTGTCACGCCTTTTTGTTAAATCTCATGCACTTTTTGCCTAACAATTGCTTGTGCCGTCGGACATCCTTGCAAAAGGTTTTATAAAATTTGGTCTAATAGTTTTTTAGGCACACCATTCAGAATTACCACGCCTTTTTTTACTATTTCGCTTAGTTTTTGTCTAGTCCTTGTTTGAATTATAGTGTTGGCATGTGTAGGCATTTTGCTTGCATTAAATTAAGTAACTGCCTAAGCAATTCTAAGCCTTTGAATTTTGTTGCAGTAATTTCAGAGAATAATCTCGAGATAGGTATAGACTTGTGTGTTTCGTGGACATTTCACCCATCAGCTATGGTTGAAGATGTAATTAAGGTGTCAAATTTCGACCATTTACCCCCATTGGTTTTCGCGTTTTCTGCAGAAAAAGGACAAGCAAACAGACAGACGCACATGGCTTGACTGATAATGAGAGTGATCCTGATCAAAACTATATATTATTTTTATACCTATCACGACTCTTTCTATGCATTACAAAAGATAGAAAAAATTTAGTATACCCTGTCAGTAGCGTACAAAAGAAAACTAAGGCCGTGGCAAGCAAAACAGCAGCAGGATATAACTTCAATAGGGAAATAAAATATAAGCTTTAGGGATTTTCAAGGACAATCATAAGCACGCACTTACAATGCCATACAGTTAGCAAAATATTTTATAAATTTGGTTTAAGCTTATAGTTCAGAAAATATTTTTAACCTTCCAAAGGATTCATAATCCTCAGGAAAATTGTGTCTTTGTTTGCGAATGAACTTTTTGTATTAGACATAATATTTTATGCGTAATATTTATGGCATCGCTTCAGCTTAACTTCAGATGGAAAATATTTTTGTTAAGCGTTGCATTGCACTTTTTCCAATTTGATAGTGCTACCTGAATCCATTGATCGAAATTATCCTGTTGAAATTTAAATTTACGAAGTTTCAAGTTTGATCATAGAAATAATTGCTAGAGAACTGATGTTGAATGACAAGTGACACGAATAGTACAAAATGAACTGAGTTACACGAAGAAATGTGTCAATAAATATCAAAAAAGACTCAGTCGCATATCAATCGGAAATGCGGAAATTTTTAGTTTTAAATCGATTATTTTTATGTATGCATATTTGCATGAGTGTATGCTAGTCACAATTTTGCAAAATTAATTCAATTAAATTATTTCAAAACTGAATGTGTGAAGACAATTCGATCAAAATATGTTTCAAATTAAAATTATACGAAATTTTGTACATGGACTTTTTTGATTTTTACTATATGCTATGTAAGGACGCAATTTAATTTGGAACAAAAATATGCAGGCGTGTGTGCTTTATTTTTGATTCTATCTATAAACAAAAAATTAGACGTTTTCACTTTTGAGGAAAAAAAAAATTCAAAAATTTAATTTGGTTTTTGTAAAAATTTTTTAACAAACATCAATTTGGTATAAGGTTTTGGGCTCTACTTAGCTGTTGTTTTTTTTTTCGTAAGGGATCAGTGTGATTTCACCAGCTACCCAATTGCATGAGCTGCGCAGTCATCTAACTAACAGATCACTGACTCGGCGACTGACTACGAACAGTCCAGACCACCCTGAATACAAAATTATTTTCGTTTTAAGGCACTGACAGAACTACTAAAATTACTTATAGTACATAAGTGATAATAATTATCATACTCAATACACTTGGTTCGAAAAGAGTGTTGCTTGAGCTACGATTGTGCTATGACATTGAGCTTATTGCACTGATTATAGTTTTATAAAAAATATTTATTGAACTTATATTGTAGCTGCCTTACCAGAGATTCGCATTCTAGTCTAGGTCTGACTAGAGACATATGAGGAGATTGGTAGTATTGGGATCGTGAAATTTCTTTACCCAACGATTGATAAAACTAAGCACACTTTCCGATTTTATAAAACTCAGATCAATGTGGGTGTTAGATTGCAATTTTGGCCCAATTTCAAATAATTAACAGATTAAAAATTGTTGCTATTAATGCGGATTGTATGCAATTAATGCTGTAGGCTGTATTTTTCACAAGTTTTTTTGATAATGTTATTTTCTTATATTGTAACAGATGTTAATAGGAAAGCCCGTCGATTTAGAATTAATTCTATTTTTACGTCGGATCAGTGTAGCATTTCTAATGTATTAAAATTTGTCACTATCTCTTCCCTTACGATTTTCTCAGCAAAATTTATTGTTTACAAATTTTGTTTTTGTGACTCTTTTTTCCCATACGATTCTCTCACAAGAAATCAGTCGTCCGCCGCATTTGTGTTTATTCAAACGATTTTTTGACAACGTGTAATCGTTACCGCTTTCCCGACCCCGTCCCAATTTTGTTCAATACATAAGGGAAAGAAAAATTTTAACGCCATTCGAATACTTTTAAATTTTATTGATTTTGATAGCTGAAGGTGAATAGTAAAAGTAGAAAAGTGCCTTGAAGTATACCGAAAGTAACAGGGATGCATTTAAAATATGTTGCTTTCTTATTATTAATTTGATTATGTACTTATTATCAAAAATTCGACTTGTCCTCTTCAACAAGAAGATTCGCTTTCGATTCCCTCTTCAACAGTAGGCCAAAACGGCAATCAGTTTTGTCCTCTATGTCTTCGCATAGCGTTAAATTACGATTGGTCCAAAGTACTTCTACAGCTCAAAATCATGCCTTACCATTTTTTTTGTCCTTCACTTGCAAACGTCTAAGCTGATCGAGTTTGTAATATTTGTGGCCAGTACTTTGCCTCGAAAAAAGCTACTGTAATGCACAAAAAACTCCAAGAAAAAGACTGTAGTCGTACTCACATGATTCAACCAGTTTCAATTTTGAAACGCGGACAGGGGAAAAGCCTTTGCATTTTAAAACAATCGGAGATTTTTCAAGTTGCAGAGTGGCATGACGACGAGGATATTGATATTACAGAGTTTGATTGTGAATCAGAAAATTCAATTGGTGTGCCAATTGTAGGTTCACTTACAGATTGGTTGCAAAGCGCATGGACTAATGATGACTTACGATGACTTTTTTTATTCATCTTGAAAAACAAATGTATAGTTGGTAATTTCGTGATATTTATTTAATATGTATTTAAATTAAATATAGTAATATAGTACATCACATGAAAAATACACGTTTTTGACTAGTTTCACCTTTATTATGAGTCTTACGTAAGATTTCGGAAGGCGAGGGGGGGGGGGGGGCGGGTTTGTGAGAATCTTACGAAATCTTACTCGGGGGAGGGGAGGGGGTCAAAAATGTCATGAAATTGTCTTACGCATTTTTTCTAAATTGTACCTAAAATTATCTCATTGTCAGTTAAATTTCACTAACAGCTAAAAAGAAAAACTTTAAGTTATACATTTTTTGTTTTTCAGCTTGATAATTAAAAATTTCTCACCGTGTCCCTAAGCAATTTAACGTAGGTGTCTGTTGTTGTTGCCTCTTAAAAAATGGTGGCGTGAAATTTGCATAAAAAATTTTATGCATACAAAATAAGGATTCGTAAGCAGGATTTTCATACTCATGAGAATTCAATTTAGTGTTTTAGACGAAAATTTCATAAGGATATACGAAATGGCAAAGCGAGAAGCTGAAGATTATTATTATAATGAAACAGCATCATACAGTGTTGGAATAAAATGTAACTTTCTAATTTGTTAACATAAACTTTGCATTAAGAACGTAAACATTTCATGGGCTGTAGGTATACAAAATTTCGAATTTTTCTATCGAAGTGAAAATACACGTGCATATTCTACACAATTTGTTTATTCTACATGTGTCGAAAATTCAACACAACACTTTTGCCAGCAATAACAATGAAATGTTATCTTATTTTGCGTAATTGAAATGGTAAAGTTTTTGAGCTTCGAATTCTCAATTCGTATAATGCTGATAGGAATTGTTTTGTTTCTTTGGGCCTGATCAACTGGAATGGAATGAAAGTGGAAAATTGTTGGCATCGTTGGTTGCTTAAGGCGTTTAATTCTTCTTTTGCTGAAATTTATGTATTTCATTTCATTTCGATTTTTTGTTTTTGCTTTATTGAAATTAAATAAATTTTTCATTTCCTATGAATAAACGATATGCCATCATTCAGTAGAACTCGCTCGCTCAAGAAGTTGGCAATAATTTGAGCATAAAATTTGGTAAATTAGTTTTTGTTTGTTGCCGCAGTTTTTGGCTAATTTTTTTTTGTTGGCTTTCAATTTGTTGTTGCCTGCTGGCGCTGTTATTGCCATGACATCAACGGCGTTAACATCTTCATTGATTGCCAGTATAAATAAACTGTTAGCTAAGTGTAATAAAGTAAGCTATAAAGCATTATTTTTGAATATTAATTTTAGTGAATCGCTCACTTTTATCTGCAGTTGGAAAATGTTCTATGAATTTAAATTTATGAGAAACTTAGGCTTATAACTTTGCAATGCTAATATTTGTGTAAAAAGTGACAAATAATTGTAACTTTTTATTTTTGTCAAACAGTATTTGATTTGAGCCTTGATGTTAACTATTAGAAGTGCAATTTCTCGAATTTTTTATTTATATTATGCTCAAATTTATTAAATGAAAATTGCGCAAAAAATATTCCATCCATTTTTGATCTTATTGTGAACAGTTAAAATAAATAAATAAATAATTTGTTTGCTTAACAAGTGAGAAATTTTATTAAATGCTGGATACAGCAATGAATTTTAAGTTTTTTTTTATTACCTTAGTCTTTATTCGCGCAAAAAAGTAAAGCCACAATTTCTACGCTCTAGTACAGTTGGATCATTTAATTAAATTTCTTTGTGTATTTTATGCAGTTTATTTTTCCAACTGTCCCAGAACAAAAAAAAAAAGTTAACCAATAGTGTTGAAAATTGTGCTAGTTGTTGTCTTATTAAATGGTACTTCCCACACCAAAAAGTAATTCACTTGGACAAATATGGCTTGAGGTGGAGAGGGTACAATTTTTCAATTTTTCTTGCAAAGTTCTCTTTTCAAAAGCTTCCGGATGCTTAAAAAACCTTTCTTCAAACCTTTACAATAAAGTTTTCTTCTAAATTTCAGTAAGTTTATACTATTAAAAAAAAGAACATAAGTATTTTGACGTCTAATTTTGAAAATCAAAAATTAATTAATTTTTTTTTTAAATTTAAATATTTTTGTTTCATTTATTTTAAGAGAAAAGTAAGCCTTCTTCCTTTAAGATCACCAATTTTCAGAGTGATAAGTTCATTAGAGTTTGAATAAATGACTGACGAGTTACCAAATGGCCCATAGTTGTTCCGAAGTATTAATTTTCAGTAATAATCGCACAGAGTAAAAAGTTCTTAGAATTGGAAAAAATATTCAGGAAAATATTTTTTTCTTATTGTAACAACTTTTTTAAAATGACGTCATAAATTTTTTTCGTCCAAGAGCAATTTTCATAAAAAATTATTAAGAGTTAAAAGTCAAAAAAAAAAAAATCAGTAAGGGCGCTTTGTTCGTCTTACAGTTGAAAATTGTGGAAAGTTTTTAATAGCCCTATTACCGCTCGCGAGTCGCCTTACTTAGCGACTCGCCTATTTCTTGGTATTATGGTTGGCAAATGAACAAGTTTGCCTTCAAAACAATGCTACCAAATTATAAAACAGAAATTGACGTTTAAAAACTTCAAATTTGAAGTTTTAGAAATACTCAACTTCTAATTTTTATTAGCGAAAGGTTAAATTAGCAATGCGAATTTATTTTTTGAGACGAATACGACGAACCTACTCGAAAATTTATTCAAATATTTACAGAAAATATATGAAAAAATTCTTTGTCAAGACTTGTGTTAATAAAGAAGCTCTTGTGTTCAAATGGAAAACTTATTCTCATCATATCGTAGTGAACCAATTCTTTCGATTTTGAAACTACCGCAAACAGACATGTAATACTTGTCAATTGATGATATGGATACCACACGCGGCACAATGCTCGTATTGACTTTGGATGTAGCATTATGTTCCACTGTCCCACATATCAATCGCTCAATCGAGATAATCCTCCAATAACTTAAGCATTTTCCGGAACTGCTGTCCATTGGTTTTTTCAGTCTATTAACTTAAAATATTCCAAATGCTTAAGTCAAATTAATTTATTAACATTCCCTATGTGCATTCTGACCTTATTGGTAGTTTCTTCACTTTTTGTGAAATTTTTTAAAAAATGCCAAATATTTATCACACAAAAATCTTACTCGCCTGATTTTGATATATCTGGCGAACGAAAGTTACAATAATAGGAACATTTTTAACATTCGCGCAATTTTGGCGTTTGAGGCGAAAAAACAAAGCAACTCGCAAACAGTAATTTCAATTTAAACGTAATATTACGGTTTGATCAGTGAAACGGTTCCGTAAGCTCCACAACCACTTTTTGCGCTTAACTTAGCCCTCGATTCTGTTCCTCTTTTCCAAGATAAGGTATTCCCTTTAGTGGATAACTGATCGTATTATCACATATCCACCGAACCTTAATGCCACATTTGTCAGGCTTATAGGGGATACAAGTACTGCCAAATTGATGCTCTTTCTCGGAATGGCAGCAACTGTTCGTCGATGGTTAAATTTTCTACCGATAAATAATAAGAAATAAGAATTAACAATATCCCATATGTTAGGTTTACGCGCGAATTTGCAATGAGGTCGTCGAAAACTTGGATATTGTTTGTCATCAACATCGCACATAATTCATCAAGGCAAAAAACCTGTCACGTGACTTGCTGGCTCGATAAATAAACTACCGAAAAGTGGATGCCTGAAGTCCTTATAGTCAGAAAGTCCTTGTTTGTTTATGCTAGCATTTATTAGAAGTCCAATATAACAACGCATTTCAATTTCATCCATCAGTTTCCATCGTTCATCAAATGTAAGCTGCACTTCCATATTTGTACAATTTATGATGTCAGGGATCATTTCATCGTCTATGAATAATGAGAAAGCATCAACATGCTTGCTGGTAAACAATGGAACTTTATCAACACCACCACTAATGATGTTGAGACCGTGGCATTTTCTTTATACAAAAGGTTTTCATTTCCATTCTATGCCATCCTTCCCATAAAACGACTGATCTTCAGGTTCAGCAAATAATTCCAACTACTCATCACTGTGCTGCACTCGAACTATCTGAGGGTTCTTGTAAAAAATTAATATAGTTAACCCTAGAGTGTAACTGATTTCAACCATATTCTACACACATCTATTAATCTACTTTTCTAGCATTCTGACCGATTTTCGTTGGGATTGGTCAACTTTTGTATGTACCTCCCATTCAACAGCATGTTCAAAATTAATATAGGTCCAAAATATAGGTGACCGATTTCAACTATTTTGAAATTTTTCTTAATTAGCTAAAACTAAGCAAGCATACCGAGTTTCATAAGCTTTACTCTTGTAACGAACCTAAGGCTGGGGGATCTTGACTCGCCGTAGTCCAGTGATTCGGTCACAAAAATTTAAAGTTTGCAGGACGTGGTTCTTCCATTAAGTAATGATTATTTGTTGCAATTTAAATCATTTTACTTAATAAAAATATATGTGACAGGGAAAGGTAAAAGGGACATACGGTCCGAAAATAAGTATTCGAGAAAAACGACTTTGAAGATAAGAAGTGAATTTTGATTCGCTTGAACGTTTTTTTGGCTTGAAACCCCTTGCGCTGGGTTTTTTTGGGGTCGCTGATTACGAATCTGGTATCATGTTTTAAAAATTCAAAATGGCCGATCCAATATGGCGGACGAATTTCGGATCGCTCGAAACTTGTTACTCGGGGAGTTTTTGGGGTCGCTGATTACGAATCTAGTGTCAATTTCTTAAAATTCAAAATGGCTGATCCAATATGGCGGTCAAGTAATTTAAAAATAAATCGGATTTTGTATCGCCATATTGGATCCGCCATTTTGAATTTTTAAAATTTGGTACCAGATTCGTAATCAGCGCCCCCAAAAACCCCCGAGCGAATTTAATCAAATTCAGAGAAGTTTGTCACATTGGATTTTTTAGTAGGTTTTTTTTTGTCAATCTGTTCATGTTTGAAGTGAATTTGTGAAAAAACCAATGCAGCTAGAAAAATGCATTAAAAGGGCGTAAAATCATCTATAAGAATCGCTAAAAAAGTGAAAATCAATTCTTTCGACCTGTAGGTCCCTATTCACTTTCCCTTTCACATATTTATTATAAATGTTACAACAACTACTATTCTTAATAAGCATCTGCATGCTCCTGTCTTCGAATTCGAAACGAACTCGTTTCTTCGTACTATTTATCCGAAACGGATTCCGTTACGAATTCGCTTCGAACTCGTTTTTGTATGAAATTCCTCTCGAAAAAACGGAAGGATCGAATTCGTAACGGACGTCAAATACGAATTCGTTTCGAATTCGTTTTTTGTTCATAAAACGGATCCGTAAAAATAATTTTATTTAATAATCAAATTATTTAATATGCAAATTGTAAGACATCATTGTACATAATTTTATTATATTATCAAATTAAATTTTACTTACGATTTACAAATTTCCAAAGTCAGGCTCAAACCCATGTCCCAGCGATTCATAGTCATGCGCGCTACCTACTAGGCTACCTGTCATATGATATAATATATGTCAAGGGCGAATTATATCTTTCTCTCATTTGATCCGTTTTATTTACAAAAAACCAATTTGTTTCGAATTCGTTTTTTGTTCATAAAACTGATCAAATTTTTTTGGAAACATTTAAAAATTTTAAAAATTTTTCTAAGTCCCGGAAAAATTTTCAAAAAATATTTTGTGTCTTAATGGACTTAGATATGCTTAAATGATGCTTCGATTAAGACACAAAATTTTTGTTTGAAAATTTTTCCAAAAAAATTTGATCTGTTTTATATACAAAAAACGAATTCGTTTTATGAACAATAAACGATTTCGAAACGTATTCGTATTTGAAGTCCGTTACGAACTCGTTTTACTTACAAAAAACAAAATTCGCATCGATTTTGTTTTATGAACAAAAAACTAATTCATTTTATGACCAAAAAGCGAATTCAAAACGAATTTGTTTTTGAAGTCCGTTACGAATTCGAAACGAATTCATTTTACTTCTTAAATACGTAATGCGCACAATTCGAAATTCGAAACGAATTCGCGTCCGTTTTTGTGCACATTGGGCTGCTGCTGCTGCTGGTGGTTACAGTCCGGTGGCTCGAAACTGCTGCGACTGACCCGAATTTTAGTTCTGATTCTGCTTTTGTATTTCCAGTGACTTTATTTATTTTCACCACCGCGTGGCTGTAACATTGACATTGATGATACTTGACATCGCTGGTGCATTGACATTAGATACTTAGGTTGCCCCCTGGGTATTTACTTAATTTCGTTGCAACTTATATGAAACTTCCATGCGATTATTAACTAATACTTACATATTATTTTATTTGCTTATAACAAATATATTAAATTTATTTTCTATCCTTCAGTGGTTGTCTTTTATACTTATCATTTACATATGAAGAGCTGAGATGCAAAACCCGCCAAGTCAAAAAAAATGAGAATGTGAGATATTGTAAGAGGGGACAGAAAAAATATTTGTTTACAAGCCTACATACTCTAAATTGTAAAAAAAAAACGGCGGGTTGCACTCCGGGAGTGCCGACAGAAGTGAAAACAAATCGTTTAATGGCAAGTTAGTGCGTTAATTGGTATGTGTGCGTTTTCTTTTTATATGGCAATGCAATGGAAGAGAAAAACGGAATATGTATTCAAATTTTACTCTCGCTCTCATTCTCAATTTGTCAACGCAACAACGCGGACATTGAAAGAAACAAACATGTAAGCATAACAATCGTTGAATGAGAATTAAATGTGTCAGTTAGTGTGTATGCTTTGCTTTTTGTCTTCCACTTGGAATATTTTTTATTTAAAAGAAACAATAGAACATTAAAATTTTACCATCGCATTCATGACGGGGAATCCCGATGACGGTCGGTGTCACGAGTTTATACTTTTTTACTCAGCCGCACAACGTGCCATAAGAAGTTTTCACTTCAAAAATTGCTGGAAGAAGTATATTCGGCTCAGTAGCCTCAACTGTGAATAATTAAATTTGAGCTAAGTACTCCTTATGTTTAAAAACAAAAATTTATTCTGATTGCAGTAAGACACATCATTGCGAATTATATAAGTATAAGAAAAAATCAGGTAAAAAAAGTACCTGGACCTGTGACTAAATAGCTTAAACATAATTTTTCTTAAACTTAAGATAAAAATCTGCTTCTTCTAACAGACACTATGACACCACATTTATCAAAATCGGCTTATTCGTTGCCGAGTTTTGGCTGTTAGAATATTCAAACTGCTTAAAACGCCATCATGTAACAGTTAATCATAATACAAATGACTTCAAAAAAATCTGCTTGTTCTTAAAAAAACTATTGCACCTCATTTGTCTAAATCGGTTTACTGACAGTTCATCAGTATTATTTGCACAGAAAAGTGGCCAAAAAGTGGCATGCCACTTTTTGGGGCAGATCCGGCTGAAAGTTGGTCAGAGGGTGCAAGTAGGCACGGGACGGCAAAATCCTGGGAGGGGGCGTGGCATGCCCCATTTTGTGGCAGATAGACGATGAGGCAGCGAAACTTGAAAGAAACTTGAAAAAGTTCCTCATTCAGTGGCATGGAACATTGCGTCCAAGGGTATGGTCGTCCGATGCTTAGCTGGAGGCGTGGTGCAAGTTTGGATGGAATCTGCCCCAAAAAGTGGCATGCCATTTTCGGCTGTCGGTCACGTATCCGGAGCATAGTTCGCACCTTCACCAGTCGAATGTCAAAAAAACTGATTACTGACAATAAACAATACTGACCGTGTGAGTGGTACACTGACAGTAATGTAAATACTGTCAGTAATTATACTGTCAGTAATATTGATCGTGTGAGAGCCGCTTTAAAAGTATGCAACACTTTCCGACGAATTTTAAAAATAGCACCTAAAATTAGGACACATTATCTGAAATTTTTAAAATCGTTACCTACTTTTAGGCGTTCTTTTTGAAATTTGTCAGAAAGTGTTGCCTACTTTTAGGGGCAAATTATTAATAGCACCTAAAAGTAGGCAATGTTTTATAAATTTTTTGAAATCGAGTTCATCTTCCAAGTCTTCAAAATTTTAAAATCGAGTTCGTTTCCCAAGTCTTCAAAATTCCAAAATCAAGTTCGTTTCCCAAATCTTCCAAATTTGAAATCGAGTTCGTTTCCCAAGTCTTCAAATTTCTGAAATCGAGTTCGTTTCAAAAGTCTTCAAAATTCCAATATCGAGTTCGTTTCCCAAGTCTTCAAAATTCCAAAATCGAGTTCGTTTCCCAAGTCTTCCCGATGACGGTCGGTGTCGCGAAATTATACTTTTTTCCTCAGCCGCACAACGTGCCATAAGAAGTTTTCACTTCAAAAAAATGTTCCCTTCACAAACTTTTGATTGCAATAATTTCTGATAAATTATTTTTATCAAAGCCCGCCAAGTCCACATTTCTGAAAATCAAAACCTGCCAAGTCCAATTTTTCATTAAAAAAGATTCGACTTTCATAATTGCAAATAGTTTTATGTTATTTTAACATTGAAATTATATTGTGTAATTAAAATTTCAGTCTACATTTATTCAAATGTTTTGAAATTAATTTAAGCTTAGCCATTTTTAAAAAATGATTTCGGAACCTTTTACTAATATTATTTTTCGAAACCCGCCAAGTCCCGAGGTTTCACTTTCAAAACCAGCCAAGTTCACGTTTTCAATTTCAAAACCCGCCAAGTCCAAACGTTTTTTTATTATAGTCCTTATAGATTAGGTCATAAAATGTAATGAAAAATCAGAATTTTAATAACTTTTGACAACTATTACAATGGATCAATCTACTTTTTAACTGTAGTTAAATTTTGGTGGAAAACAGTTTTTTCGATTTTCCCAAAAAACGCGAAATATGGACTTGGCGGATTTTGCATCTCAGCTCTTCATATATTGTTAAAAGGCTTATTGATGTGGGCTAAACGCGGATCGCCGACTTTTGTCGTCACACTCTTCAAGAAACCACATTAAAAGGTATCGAATAAAGGGCTGCACAAGACATCTGAAAGCGCAATCATTGTTATGACTCTAATTTAATTGACTGATGGAGTATTGCTATTGCTTTTGCTGTATTAAACGAATAATGTCTTTATGCTCTTCGCATGCACGACAACAAACGAACACCAACACCTTATGACAATGAATTGAAGAACAACACAACAGTAAACAGCATTGTCAATATTGTGATTCTAAAATTCTGTTGTAGCAATATTGAGCAACAAGAATGCATAAAGAAGAGTAAGCGAAAGCAAATGATTTGTTAAAATTTTACATTTGTGTATGTATGTATACTTTTTAATGAACAGTGTCACAGTTAAAAAACGATTAGGGCTGCAGGGGACTTCTTATGAAATGATTCTATGCGGGTGTTACTAAAAACATGAGGGAAAGATCAATTTGGTGTAGAGGCCCAATAGAAAAACTATGAAATGTCATGCAAAGCTTAATATTTGGAAAATGTGCAGTGCAATTCTTTATCAATGTAATGGATATTATTTATGGTTTTTATTGCATATAATTCTGCAATATTTTAGGAGTTTTTTTCGATTTTCCCAAAACTTTAAGATTTTGAACTGTGGAAGTTTTTAAAAACGTGTGCAGTATAAAACCTAATAAGACATATCGACCCCTTCGAAATATAATTCATACAAAGTAAAAAAAATATTTAGAAAGGTTTGAATCCCTAAGGCACCTGATCGTATCACTGTGCTTTTTTATATCGCACTTTCTCCTTAAATTGCCTCGCACTCTTAAAGTTATGCTGCAAACAATGTGTACATATTTTGCTATTCAGCTAGAAACCAATAACAACGAATTCACTAGTGTACTTGGTGCTCTTGCTGTTGCTATGTTTGCTTTTATATTGCTGTTTATTGTCATATGCTGTGGTTGACGCTGTCGTTAGGGATCAAAAGATCGTCGTGTAGTGACGAAGCAGGCAATCGGGTTTCGACACGACAATATTTATTCACTACAAACTATGCTATGACAATAATCAATACACAAAAAGTAAGTACTGAATCGAGATAAACAATGCTGTGAAGTATTGTTCTGCATAGAATAGAATGTCTTGTGCAGTGCTTTAGTATCGAATGGTGTTAAATCGCTGTTAAGCGTCTGTTTTTCGAATACACTACTCAAACAGATTTTTCACAACGTATTTCGATAAAATTTTCCACAGTAAAATTTTCCGCAGAATCCCAATATCGTGTATCGCATTAATGACAAAATTAAAAAAATGCAAAAATTTTGTTTTTTTCTTAACAAATTTTAACTTTGAAACCATCCATATGGAATTAATTTTGTGGGTTGCAATAAATTAGCCCTATTATCTTATAGAAAAATTCATTATAAAAATGAGAAGCATACATATGCTTTTGAAAAAGTCATAACTTGAGTATTTTATTAACATGCAAAAAATTTTATTTTTTTTCGCTGACAATTAAAGTTCTTACAAGAACTTATGTTTTGCCTTTTATATGAAAAACTGGAGCCAATCAAAAAAAATCATTGGGATATTCGGATTGTAAGTTTTTGCCAATTTTTGGAGTAGTAGTTATTAAACATCTCTTTCAAAATATCGATTGACTCCGCTCTTGTGTGACATGTTGCACCGTCCTGTTGAAACCGCATATTCAACACATCAATTCCAATTGACTCCACAAAAAGTGTCTAATCATCTCTCGATATCCAGTTCTATTCACAGTAATTGCATTGCCATTTGATTTTCGAAAAAATATGGACATTGACTCTTCAGAAACACTAGTGCGAAATGCTGCAATATTTTTACTAGAACGACCACTATAATGATAAATTTTGCTTGAAATGAACCAGGTTTTTTTTTAATAATAATTTCAATAGCACGGTTTTTTGGAGAAATTTCGGTTTATTCGTGTAGCAATTCTTTTAATTAACCGCAATGTATTTACTTTATAATTGAAAAAACATCGGTGTAATCTAAGTAGTACATACCTGTAAAAAATGGTCGCAAATTTAAAAAAAAATACCTCAAATTTGAAAATCGCATCTAAACCACTTGTATAAAATTCCTTATATGGAAATGTTTTGTAACGCTTTGGCGGAAAACAAACTTCACCCATTTTAGTAATTTCTTTTTTAAAACAACGTATTTTTGCTAAAAAAGATTGTTGCATACTAATATTTTTTATTTTTTAAAGTTAAATATCATTTTTTTAGGTTTAAGTTTTTGGCAAAACCTCACACAAAGATTGTTGATTGATTTTTCGTTGCTTATGCTTATGGTGCTTCTTAAATTCTATGTTGTTATTGTTGTTGTTGGTTTTCTTGTTATAACAAACCACAGTCTGTCCACTTACAACATCATTATAAAACCATTAAAAAAGTTATTATAAAAGTTAAAAAATAACAAAATAAAAGGAGGCCAAAACGATGACATTATAGTAAGAAACAAAAAAAAACTTTTTACATAAGTTTCCACTTTTGAGCAAACAAACACCATACGCATAGGGCATCTAAAGCGAGTAGCAGGAGCAATTCGTATATCAAATGCTACGCCTAAAATTATGCAGTAACTTTGACTTTCGTACTAAAAAACTAAAAAAAATTCAAGTTGTAGGTAGCCAGCATCCTTTGGCGTACGCTGTCATACTGAATGCCTTTCAGCAATCGTCTTTCCATTCTGTTCAACATTAACTTATGGCTTTTGCTTGTTAAGCAAATTAAATACAAAAGTATGAAAACAACAAGCGCCAAAAAGGGACACGCTTTCATCCTTAGCAAACCGAACACTTGCAGAAAGTCATAAAATCACAACAAATTACTCAACAAAAAACAAAAAAAAAGGACGAAAAAAGGAAGCATAAAATTTTGCAAACTTTTCGCTTTGTTGCAGTCAAATTGTGAGTCGTTATTGAGGCTGCTGTTGCTGCTACCGAGGCAGTCTTGCGCACCAAATGGCCGCAAGATAAAATGAAGCAATTAAAACGACAGCGTGAAACAAGTTAACTTGAAGCTGATGCTGCTGCTTTTGATGGCATTGCGGCGCTTTCTTTATCTTTTTCCGGAAATTGTGTTGAGAGGGTAATACGTTGACTTATGCTGTCTGCATAAAATAAATGTATCGATACTCGTTTTGAATTATCAAAACTTAATTTTTTTAAAATGCGAAATGTTATCCTCAGAAAAATCAACAATGCAATGCAACCATAGTTTAAGATCCAAAGTTGTATCGTACATAAGTTGTGTTATTATATACTTAATTTATTTGTTATTTCTGCAATTTATCAAAATAAAAATGCATACATACTTCTTTCGACATAATTAAATTCTTTGCGTAATAACTATTTCTTTTCTTTGGAAAGTCTTAATACATTTTTACTTGATTCATTATGAGGATGTTGATACATATTTTTCAAAATAAAGCATCTTCTTGTCTAACGGCGGTGTTGATATTTAAAAGGCAGTCGAAAACCAACAATCTCACCAGGCGTGTGTACAACATTTTCAAGTCTGCTACCGAAACAGCAAGATAGGCAGCCAGCCAGTTGGTTGTTTCTTCAAGCTGCCGCTCATATTGACAGCTCAAGTGCTGAATCATGTGATGAAGGGTTGACTTTAAGTAGCGATTAAATTTTTTTTTGACTCTAAGTACTTGCGTTTAGTTCTATCGCTTGGAAAAAATTTATTTTAATTATGTCTAGGCTGAAGTTAAGTAAATGCGGTAAAAATGAAACAAGATAATTTGAAATTTTATTGTAAATGTTCATATTAAAGTGCACATTAGAATGCCAGTTTAAAGCTGCCATGTATTAAATTTATATTCAATGGTACTTAACCGAAATTAAAGGATAGCGATTTATATCAACAAAAATATACCGAGAGCTGAAGAATATTTTTATATTATCAGCTTAATTAAGCAGCAGATGAGTAAATTTAATAAAATATTCGTAACATATTTTCCACAATTTGAAGAGATTGTATGCAGCAAGCAATAGAATTTGAGTTGTTTCAAACTCTTGCATAATATAATAAAAAAATAACTTCAGTCGTGTATAACTCAAGTCTGATGCAACTTTGTAACTGATTTTCAGTCACTTAAATTTAACTTTTAAATGCTCAATTGGAAAAGCAGTAATTTATTTTTGGCTGCTGATCAACAATAGTATGCATGACTATTTATTTCACTACATTTAAGAAAACACGTCGTATGAGTTAGATTAAATTATACAGACACAAAAAAGCAAATAATAATGTTGCGTAATCAGATCATATTTTCCTCATAATTTTTAGTGTACTAATACTAAACCTGGCAGCAGCATGACTTCACAATATCAGATTTTAAATGTAACTTATCTACATATACATGTCGAAATGGCCATTTAAATCCGTGTATTCTTAACTTTTCCGCAATCTTAATTAATGTTATTAGTTTTCTTAGACTTTTTAATGCTGAATGCAGAATGGCACGATGAATTTTGAAAAATCTCATGGTAAGCTTCTTAGGCCATAAGCAGTGTGCGCGCTATGAGCGAAAAGTGGCTAGAAGGGAAGACTTGCTATAAAACACTGCATGAGTATTCGAATGCAAATAGCGCAAAATGTACGGAGTTAGAGTGTTGCGATGCTAGAACTTCAGCAATAAAGCGAGCTTGTTCTGTTTTTGTAGCATCGTACACGCTAACACCAGAGTTTTTCTTTTCGTTTTTCGAGCATAAAGAAATTTAGTAGGAGGTGAAAAACAAAAATTTGCTGTTGTTTTAAAAAGGAAAAATGATAGCAGAGCCAAAGTAGCGATTAGTGCCTGTTGTAGTTTCATCACCATTTTTGTTAATTTCACTTGCAAAAAATAAACATGAGGGAAACAAAGATTGCAAGAAACTTATGCGTATGTGCTCAAAGGATCTCAAAGTAGCGAAGAAAAATCAATGCAGAGACCTAGCAGCGATGAAAAGGAAGTAAACAAAGATCAATCAATGAATTTACGCTGTAGTCTAGCGCCGTTAAAAAGCGATAGAAATAAACAGAGAATGCGAAAAAATGGGTAAAATATCAAGCAACGAACTTACGTTGCAGTGATTGTACAAAATCGATTCGCAGCTCGCTTTGCCAAACGATTCCACCCTGACCAGTACTATCAACTTGTAGCATTGACTAGCTTCGCTTCTCTCCAATCTTTGTTTTAAGCACCCAGTCTGTTTCTGGCCTTAGAAATTATTAAGTCTGATTGCTCCAACACATTGTGTTAGCCATGACGTATGAGTTACATTTAATTGCAGTGTTACAGTTTCGTAAATTTCGAGCATTGGATTTTCGAACTCATGAAACTTTTTGTGAATGTTTCGAGTACATGATCGTTACTCATGAGTCCCATATATTGAAATATAAATTTAGTTTTGACTCAATAGATTTAATGTTTATAAATATAAATATTAAACTATTAAACACAATATGACTTGTTGTTTTTCAGCTTTTGCATACTTCTCTAAATATAATGTTAAAATATCATGATTTATTAAAATATGTTCATGTTGCGTGTTGTATTCATTGTACCAAAAAGCATATTAAATTTATCAATAATTAAAATAACTCTTAGTGCTGCAGAAACAATTATTTTTTGGATTCGAATTCAAACCACAAGCTAAAAAAGACAATATAAAATAAGAACAGGCTGATAGTCACAAAAGTCAACTCTTTATTTGCTGCTCAAAAAAAATTTAATAATTTTTAAAGTGTAAGACTATATACTATCTTTTTACTTTATTATTTACAGCATTTTGTCAACCATGACGTAAGATCAACATTTAATTATTATGTGATATGAAACTTCTGATAAAATTTGTTTTATTTAGCTATAAATGTGATATGATCTGAAATGAAACTTTCAATACTAGCCACCAAATCGTAATGCCAAGTTTTATAAAATTATCTAAATAAACCAAACTTTAATAAAAAGATTAGAAGTAAGATTTTTAATATAAGACAAAAATATTAATTCATAAATATCTTAAGTTTGCGCCCTTAATAAAGTTTAAAATAAATAATTCAAATAAATTTTGTATTCAATGTTGTAAGGAATTCAAATGTTATTTCTAACACAAAAACTTTTTCATTCATCTTTGCTAACAAAATTGAAAACTTTGTATGTTACATATCAAAATCTTACGCAAAGTATTTGCAATCACAGTCACGTATTTGAAGTTGGGCTAAAAATCACATTGCATAACTTGACAGCAACAAGAGCACTGAAGTAACAACGATACTTGCGAAAACAGAGCAGCAGCAACAGCAGCGTAGGCTGTCAACTCGAGCAACTTCAATTTGCATACTTGATGCTGAAGTGTTGCCAAAAAACAACGCAATTATTGACATTTGTTGTTAACAATAGTTGCTGTTGCTGCGCCATGTTTCTCGCATATGTCACTGTGTTGCAACTTAGTTCTTGTTGTTGCAACCAAAAAGTCGCAAAAGTTTCTTAGCGACACAGAAAAAATTTAAGAATTCAAAAATTTATTTGATTTGGATTTGTGATTTTCTGAATTTTTAATTAAAAAACTAAGTAACTATTTCAGAACTAAGTTTTTTCAAAATATCAGCAAAGTACAAGAGCACGAAAAATACCGAATAATTTGCATGAAGTTGTAAGTATTGATAAATATAGATAAATGTCAAATAACTCGACAAATGTCGAATAATGTCGATAAATGATTCATTTTTCCAAAGTATTATAAAACAATTGAAGAGATTTTTCAAAATCAAATTGTTCTAAAAATATCAAATAATCTGAATTTTGAAAACAAATTTTAATTTGTTATTATTTTAAGTTAAGACCCAAAAAACATTATTTTCGGCATTTAACTTAAAATAATAAAAACCCAAAACTTATTTCGGAAATTCAGGCTATGCCGACTTATTTGAGTTTTTTTTGAAAAAAAAAATATGTTCGTTTTCGTCAAAACTTGCACCCTCAAGCATTTTTTGATACCAAAAATATTTTGAATAAAAATTTTTTTTGGCTTTTAACTTAAAATAACTAAAAACGAATTTATTTTTTTTTTTTAAATTGTTATACGACAATCTTTTGGCGGTTACGTTAGCTTTCTTTTAAAAACAAAAATTTTTGATTTCCGACAAAGTTTTTGGTCTCTAGCAATTTTTGAAACTAAAAATATATAAAAAATTTTCTTTTTTGGCTTTTTCCAAGAAACAGTATTTTTATTTTAAAATTTGGTATCCAAAAATTTGTTAGAGTCATAGTAAGCTTTAATTATAAGAAAAAAATATTAATTTCTGAAAAGATTTGTGCTGTCTAGCCATTTTTGAACAAAAAAAAAAAAAAAGTAAGAAAACATTTTTTCGGCATTTAGCTTCAAATAATAAAAAACGAAATCTTTTTTCGAAATTCGGGCTCTGGCAGTCTATTAATATTTTAGTTAGCTTTTATTTAAAAAAAAAAAATTATTCATATCCGACATGATTTGCGCTCTCTAGTGATTTTTGAACCAAAACTCTATTCGGGACTACTGTGCAGCGGCACGCAGTATTTTCAGGGGTGCGTGCAAGAGCTAGTTTATTTAAGATAGTCCGTATTTGCCTACCACTCTGAACAAATAATGTTTTAAGGGAAATTTGACGAGGAATCTAGTGGTATTTTTTTGATTTCGTATCGAAAGGCCGTTTCTTTATTAACTAACTTTAAGCTATTGAATTGTCATACAAATTGTAATTTTTCATCTAATGCCACAGATAAAAATTTTTTAAGAAGGCTTATCTTTTTCGCTTTAAAATGATATAATAAAATTATTTTTCCGTTAAAATTTACTGGAGATATGACAACTCTAATATGACCATAAAACATCATAAAACGTAAAACTTTAGAACTTTACAGCTCGGTATCTCTCGATATCTTCGATAACAAATTAATTCCCGGAACACGTGTCCTCTAATATAACTCAAAGAATACTTAAAAAAATTTGGAGCGATTTGAAGATGTGGCGGTCAGAAAGTGTTTGGTTTGTACCCGAAGGAGGTATTTTTATTTTTTTTTTTTAAATTTGCGGTGCTGTGTGCCTATATAATAGAAGAAGAAAAAAGGGTGTGAAGAAAATTCTCCCAAAATTTCAGCTTCCTAGATCAAACCCGCGAAACGCGCATCCACTTTGTTTTTTAGTACAATTCGTATGAAAAACGAAAAAGCAAAATAACGAAAATCAGAAAATTTACTAAAACGCAAAAAAAAAATCTGTTTTTCGTTGTTTCGCTTTTTCGTTTTTCATACGAATTGTACTAAAAAACAAAGTGGATGCGCGTTTCGCGGGTTTGATCTAGGAAGCTGAAATTTTAGAAGAATTTTCTTCAAACCCGATTCTATTATATAGGTACACAGGACCGAACATTTTTTAAAAAAAAAGTAAAAATACCTCCTTCGGGTATATTTTTTTCCGCATTTTTAGTCACACGAAAAGTGTGGGCGTGACTGTACAACAGTGGGTGGCGACCCCCATTCAACTAAAAAACCCAAAACGCTATATCTTGGCACCTAAAGCAGATTTTTTCTACGTTTTAGTAAGTCTGTTTTTTCGTTAAATTTCAACGAAATTGGACATAAACTCTGTCTGCGCAGTTTTCAGGTTAGAGCTAGGAAGCTCAAATGTTGGGACAATTATTTTGATTCCTCAAGCTATAATATAGGAATAAATAAACAAAATCCCTCTCCTAAAGTTGGAAAAACACCCTAATATATATGTATATATGACACAACGGGTAATACTTCGTATAATTATTCATTTATTTACTTATTTTATTTAGATTTTTTATTTGTAGTATTATATAATTTTAAGTGATACGAATGCAACTTGAACTAGAACTTGATTTTACATTGTAAGCTAAACAAAATGATTTCAACTCCTGTAATAATAGTCGTCTAGCATTCGTTGGTGTCAGAATCCTTGGTAACGCTTCTCAATGGCCTTCATCTGTTGGCGAAATCTTTCTCCATGCTCATCACTCTTGTCGCCAAGATTATTTGGGAAAAAATTCATATGAAAGTGCTAACTTAATTTGAGAAAATCTATAATATGTATACATTTCCAAATACTTAGACTGCTAACGGAGTGCCTTCAGGTAGATATATAAGCGCATATTTGCCTGAAATATCTTGCAGTTATTTCCTTTTACTGGTAACTGACAGATTGCCGAAACGAAATCGGCAACATATTTATTCCATAGAATTTGTTCTATAGTAGGTGCGTACAATATGTACATTGAAAATAAGGTCTACCGTAAACGCAAATTTTTGAAAAGGTTTTCTCACAGTCGTACAACTGTAATCCATAAAAAATCGGAAAAATAGCGAAATATGCAATTCGACCATTTTTTATTAAATTTTCTATAACTTTTCCATTTCTAAATCGATTTTCTGAGATAGTATCCTATTTTCTTCACAAATATATTGACTAAGATATAATCAATAAAATGATTTTTCAAAATTTTTTTTCCTATATAAATTTTTAGTTGATTTTTTAAGTTTTTCAAAAAAAAAAAAATAAATTATTTTTTAGAAATTAGTTTATTTCGTCGAAACTAACAAATTCACCAAAAAGTGATGAGTCATTATATATAGAAAATTTAATTACCTTTAATTTGGCGTATAGTACATTGAAATATAAATATTATTTCTTGCGATATTTGTAATTACTTAAGTGAAACCATCTTTTTTTTGGTCCAAAAACCGAAAATGACTGATATTTCGAAAATAATTGATTTTTGGAACAGCCGATTTTATAAATTAAAAGAATAATATTATTAAAAGGTCATTTTGTCTGTCAACTAGTGTTATTAGGGGTTCTGGACTTACGGCAATATTGCAATTCATGCAAACCACGTTTGTTCATGAAACATTAATTTACCTGTTTGACTATGGATAAGTATTTTTACAATGCAAAATGAAATGCTACCCTACGCTAGTGAAGACTTAAGTCATCATTATTTGCGTAGCCGATATCATTGGCTCTTTTTTGGACATCACCACTGTTTTTCCATTGTCTTGCGGCGAAGTTTTTCGTTATCCACCAATCTCGTTCACAGTTATATATATGTAAAAGTCTTATTATTTCCAAACTAAACTCGGGTGAGCACGATTTTTTTCATCATAGTATAAGTTCAATGTGCTTTCAGAACACAAGCATGTTCTGAATTATGTTAACTTACAACAATATCGGTCATTCTTTTACAAGTCGCACACCAATTTAGACTTGAAATTTAAAATTTGCACGAAATTTTGTTTACAGCTAATATACATACTAATATAAAACTTTTGTTTTTTTGATCATATCCACATACCGAATTTTTTCACACCAATCAAGCGTTTCTCTCTAGTTTTTCGTTATTTTTAAACTTATGTATTTTAACTTTTTCGTGTTTTTTTTTGCCGACTTAGTCAATCCTGTCCGTAAATTTTCGACTCATTTTTATTTCTTCTTTACTTTTTAACTCTCATTGGCTTTCTCGATACGCTTTCTTATTCACTCGATATTTTCTATTAAATTTATAGGGTTTTCAAATACTCTTTGATGCATTTCTTGCTTTTTTTTTTGTAGTTTCATGAATCTTTTCGTTACTATTATTTTACATATATTTATTACTGTTGGCAATATTTGGAATATTATAGAATGGTTTTTTTTTTTTGTTAATTTTTCTCAATATTTATAATGTTTTCATTCGACGCATTTAGATTTCAGACGAGGCTAAATATATTTTGGTTTTGGAAGTACTTCTGTCTTTTTCCATGTTTATCGGATTTTTTCGATTATTTTCCAATTTGACGCAAGTTTTGTAGACCTTTTCCAATATTATCTGTCAGTTTCTGCAACATCATTACATCGATAAATTTCAACTTTGGAAGACATTTTCGATACACTTCCGTATTATTCGTTATTTTATTAAGTTCATAGAACTTAGAAATATCCTTTAACGCTCTTCACAGTTTTTGTACTCTTATTTACGTTTTTCATACTGTTACATCTGTTATCTTTAAATTCAGCTTGCATAGTTGGAAACACCCTGCAAGGTGCCTAAGTTTCTTACGATTTATTTTTATACCCTACACCCAGGGTATATTCACTTTGTCCATCCGTTTGTAACACATAAAAGGAGGCGTGCCAGGTATGGAAAAGTATATATATTCTTGATCAGCGTCACCACCTGAGTTGTCTGTCTGTCTGTCTGTCTGTCTGTCTGTCTGTCTGTCTGTCTGTCTGTCTGTCTGTCTGTCTGTCTGTCTGTCTGTCTGTCTGTCTGTCTGTCTGTCTGTCTGTCTGTCTGTCTGTCTGTCTGTCTGTCTGTCTGTCTGTCTGTCTGTCTGTCTGTCTGTCTGTCTGTCTGTCTGTCTGTCTGTCTGTCTGTCTGTCTGTCTGTCTGTCTGTCTGTCTGTCTGTCTGTCTGTCTGTCTGTCTGTCTGTCTGTCTGTCTGTCTGTCTGTCTGTCTGTCTGTCTGTCTGTCTGTCTGTCTGTCTGTCTGTCTGTCTGTCTGTCTGTCTGTCTGTCTGTCTGTCTGTCTGTCTGTCTGTCTGTCTGTCTGTCTGTCTGTCTGTCTGTCTGTCTGTCTGTCTGTCTGTCTGTCTGTCTGTCTGTCTGTCTGTCTGTCTGTCTGTCTGTCTGTCTGTCTGTCTGGTCTGTCTGTCTGTCTGTCTGTCTGTCTGTCTGTCTGTCTGTCTGTCTGTCTGTCTGTCTGTCTGTCTGTCTGTCTGTCTGTCTGGTCTGTCTGTCTGTCTGTCTTCTGTCTGTCTGTCTGTCTGTCTGTCTGTCTGTCTGTCTGTCTGTCTGTCTGTCTGTCTGTCTGTCTGTCTGTCTGTCTGTCTGTCTGTCTGTCTGTCTGTCTGTCTGTCTGTCTGTCTGTCTGTCTGTCTGTCTGTCTGTCTGTCTGTCTGTCTGTCTGTCTGTCTGTCTGTCTGTCTGTCTGTCTGTCTGTCTGTCTGTCTGTCTGTCTGTCTGTCTGTCTGTCTGTCTGTCTGTCTGTCTGTCTGTCTGTCTGTCTGTCTGTCTGTCTGTCTGTCTGTCTGTCTGTCTGTCTGTCTGTCTGTCTGTCTGTCTGTCTGTCTGTCTGTCTGTCTGTCTGTCTGTCTGTCTGTCTGTCTGTCTGTCTGTCTGTCTGTCTGTCTGTCTGTCTGTCTGTCTGTCTGTCTGTCTGTCTGTCTGTCTGTCTGTCTGTCTGTCTGTCTGTCTGTCTGTCTGTCTGTCTGTCTGTCTGTCTGTCTGTCTGTCTGTCTGTCTGTCTGTCTGTCTGTCTGTCTGTCTGTCTGTCCTGTCTGTCTGTCTGTCTGTCTGTCTGTCTGTCTGTCTGTCTGTCTGTCTGTCTGTCTGTCTGTCTGTCTGTCTGTCTGTCTGTCTGTCTGTCTGTCTGTCTGTCTGTCTGTCTGTCTGTCTGTCTGTCTGTCTGTCTGTCTGTCTGTCTGTCTGTCTGTCTGTCTGTCTGTCTGTCTGTCTGTCTGTCTGTCTGTCCTGTCTGTCTGTCTGTCTGTCTGTCTGTCTGTCTGTCTGTCTGTCTGTCTGTCCTGTCTGTCTGTCTGTCTGTCTGTCTGTCTGTCTGTCTGTCTGTCTGTCTGTCTGTCTGTCTGTCTGTCTGTCTGTCTGTCTGTCTGTCTGTCTGTCTGTCTGTCTGGTCTGTCTGTCTGTCTGTCTGTCTGTCTGTCTGTCTGTCTGTCTGTCTGTCTGTCTGTCTGTCTGTCTGTCTGTCTGTCTGTCTGTCTGTCTGTCTGTCTGTCCTGTCTGTCTGTCTGTCTGTCTGTCTGTCTGTCTGTCTGTCTGTCTGTCTGTCTGTCTGTCTGTCTGTCTGTCTGTCTGTCTGTTGAAATCAGGTTTACGGGAAATCCAAGAGAGCTAATGGAATGAAACTTTCACACACAGGTCACATCTTCTTGCAGGCATCTTGTTATTGAAAATAGGTGAAATTGGTTAACTGAAACGCCTACCGCCCATACCCTATGTATATATACCCAGGTCAATTTTGAAAAAAGTTGAAGCGATTTTGATAAAAATTGGTGATTTGATGCACATGTGAACAAGATTAGGATTAGGTTAGGTTTCAAGTTTTTAAAGCTTCCTACAGGGGCGTAGCACAGCCCTAAATTTTAACCTTTATACCACCATAACTCGTAAGCCGTGCAAGATATTGTTATGAAATTTGGTAAACGGATACATATCAAATATATCCTGAGTTGAGATAAAAGTGGGCGGAATTGAAAAAGTGGGCGTGGCACTTTTCAACTGCTAAACATTTTGATTCCATATATCTCAAAATTGGCACAAACGATTTTCATAAAAATCTTGGAGATGATGCCGCTGAAAGCTGTCATCAATACAAGCTCAGCCACTTTATTGAAAATACTCGGTGAAGGGCGTGGCACCGCCCACAATATTTATAAACGTTATATTAAGAGAACGAACAACGTAATCGTGACGAAATTTAATGAGGTAGATATACTTGCTGTAAGGTCTATTATTACAAAACTTTTGTACAATAGTACCTGGGGGCGTGGCACCTCCCATATAAGCAAAAACTGTTTATTGTTATAAATAGTGTACTAAGAGAGTGATCTTCATAAAATTTGGTGTTTAGATGTCAGTTACTATAGGCTTTAAAAATAAATTAGTTTTGACAGAATTGCATCAGTAGGCGTGGCACCTCCCATATTAACATAAATTTGTAAGCGCTGTTTTAAGTAAACTATTGCAGCAATTGCTATGAAATTTAATGAAAGTGGTTCAGTTGCTATAGAGTATATCTGAATCAAAAGTGGCTGAAATAGCATCAGTGGGCGTGGCACCCTCCCATACAAATAAAATACGGTAAGTGGCATATTTATCGAAATCATACTAAAATTTGGTGTTAGGGGTTTGCTTATGAAAAGCTATTTCTGGATCAAAACCGGTCTGGATTGTACCAGTGGGTGTGTCACCGCCTTAAATTTTAAATTAAACTGCAGCATATATCGCAAACGATACAAGCTATTGTGCTGAAATTTAATATGAGGATGTCGATCACAAATATAATTTGTTGATCCAAAAGTGGGCGGAATTGGATAAGTGGGCGTGGCATATTTAAAATTTTTCATTTCTATTCGATTTTTTCAACATTTTCCATATTTTTTCGACTTTTTCAAGCCTTTAACTTTTTTCCAATATATCCTATATGTACATATGTATTTGTTCGACTTTTTCAACCTATTTCAACTTTCTTCATAACTTTCTTTATTTTTTTCGACTTTTTCATCAATTTTGAATAGTTTCAAATTTTTTTAACCTCTTTAATTTTTTTTAGAGTTTTTCAACCTCTCTTAACTTTTTTCAACATTTTGCATATATTTTCGACTTTTTCAACATTTTTCAACCTCTGCCAACCTTTCTAACTTTTCACATTTTTTTCGACTTATTCAACTTCTTCAACGTCTTCTTAACATTTGATGAAAAGGTACTTTCAGTGCAGTGTAGGGTATGTGAGTTTCGGCCTCGACGAAAATAACACCTTAACTTGTTAATTTTGCTCACCCTCATATGGAAATAAGCGCTGAATTTGAAATGCATTTCATTAACGTAGTCTGAGCATTCTGTCGTAGTGAGTTATTCAAATTTGAATAAGTTTTTTTTTCGTGTTACTCTTCAGATAATGAAACCTAGCCCAGTCTAATCAACTTATTAATCCAATCGCATGTGGTGACAATTTTTGGTATATTACTTAATTTTCTTGTGTGATACTTAATCTATTAGAAGCTGTTACTAACACGTATGCAATTTGCGAATCTTTGGTTTTCACTCATAAGTTTAAATGTAATGTACTTAATATCAGATAGGAGTTTCACTGATATAATTTCCTCAGATGCTAAAGTCTTAAAAATCATGAACTTAAATAGCAGCATCCACAAAATCTTATATACATAGATGCCTATAATTATAGTTTTGAGTGCTATCGTGTTAAGGGTAAAAGATTACAGCTCAAAACTTAATATAAGATTTTGGCATTAAAGAGTTAAAAAAACTCAATATTTTTTATCTAATAGAGTAATTCTATCTGAAGATACGAATATAGCGAATTACTTATAAAAGAATTTAAAGCTATAAAATTCAGAATATTTTATTTCTACACAAGGTAGTCCAGTCCGGCTCAGGAGCACCATACAGAAAAATTAGATTCCCTGGTGAATTATTATGAGTAAGAAATTGTATGGGTCGGGGAGCCTATTATAACAGGGTGCTTAACAAAGTACTTTTAGAGTAGCTATCAAGCTACCGTGATGGGCCAGGCCTATTTCGGAAATGGCCGGAAATGGGACAGTTTTGGTGTCATCAAGGTTTTTCCACACAAAAACTTTTTTTCTTTCTACACTTTGAGGGTAATTTTTTTTTTTGAGAAGGCCGGAAATTGCTTCAGTTCAAATTGTTAACCCTAAGTAGTACTTATAGGCAAAGATTATCTTATATTTTTGAAGCGGTATTTTCAGTTCAGAATCATCACTTTTTAAAGTCAAATGAAAAAGAACAAAATTATTTTAATTTCAGTTTTTAAATTGTAATTTTTTCCTTAAAACTCCATAATAAAATATAGTTTTTTTTATTTATATTTCAATGCATTTTAATGCTATCTACAACTTTATTTTAGAAAGTTTTTACCTGTATCGTGTACTTTTGAGGTTATAAATTTATTTTGATTTATACCAAAGTGACTTTTAACTCATCAATGAACTTCTTTTTATTCGAAAAAAATATTTGTATGATTTTTTGCATCAATTTTCAATTTGATCCTATAAAAAGAAAGTATTACTCACAAAAGAACTTTAAAAAAAAAAAAAAAATAATAAAAATAACTTCATTTCTAGCTAAAAAGTTACTTTTGTATTAATTGAAATAAATTTATACCTGGAAAAGTAAACGATTCAGGTAAGAGCTGTAGAGCTGTAGATTGTATTATGATGCATTGAAATATTTTTAAGAAATCCACATTTTATTAAAGTATTTTTGATTGAAATTGCAATTTCGAAAAAAAAGTTTCATTTTTTATTCTGTTTTTGGAAAACAAATTTTTTCTTTTGACTTTGACAAGCTATAATTCTGAGTTTGAAACGGTCTTTGCAATATATGAGCTAAATGCCTAACAAGACTAACGTATTTATAAAGATAATCTTAGTTTATAAGTACTACTATCATCTCATAGGGTGTGTAAGATAGATCCCCCCTCCCATTTAATTTCTTACTAACAATGAACTAGAAAATTAAAGTTTTTTGAATGGTGCTTCTAAATCGAACCACCCTATATATATGAGTTAACTATTTGCTGATTTAATGAGTATGTGACCTTTTAGATATCAAGCAAGCAAAAACAACAACAACAAAAAATTCCAACTGAATTTTTAAGCAATGAATTTCAAATAATATAGCTTAATTTAATTTAAAACATCAGGCTGAACTAATTAAAGCTCACACCATAACGAATTTATCGGTTGCCGATTTTACTCACTTAAACAAAAGCGGCATTTATATAAATGGTTAGTTCATTCTAAGACTCACTAAAAGTTTATAGCTTAGACGAATATAGTCGATCAGCAGTCATGAAACAATATAATAAAATGAAGATAGCGACTTTCCTTGCTGGTATCGCTCTAATCTGCAGCTTTCAATTCCAACTTGCAACAGCGTTGTCCACAGTAAGAGATGCAACTTTGACGTGGAATGCAGGAGGATGTACAAGTATTAGGATTGATGCGTTACCATCTTGGAATCACGCAAAATGCCAACAAGATTGTTGCTATAAAGGATATTGTAATGGCAGCTGTAATACGGTTGGGACTTGTGTTTGTCAGTATAATGGTTCATAATTCAGGGTGACTCTAGAAAAGCGAATAAATGAGAAATCAAAAATGACTGATTGTGTAACTGAAATTGACTGTGAAATTGATTTAAAATAAGTTTTACGTAATGAAAGTCTACAATAAAATTATGAAAATAAATTATTACAAGTGAATCGCGATTTTATTTAAAAAATTTTTTATTTCAAAATTGTGTAAACGTTTTTTTTTTTTTAAAAAGCGATTGTAAAAAAAGTGGCTTTCTTTAAGTTATAAGACATAGCGTAACCAAATATATACTAGAAATAATTCAGACGAGTTTTAAACATAAATTTCAAAAAATGGGCGTGGCACCCCCATCAAGCGAAAACTTGGAAACGCTATTATGAGCAAAATGTCTGAGGTTATGAAACCAAACAGTAAATAATTATATGGATTTGACACTCTGAGCAAGAATTTTTTCAGATGGAAATATTTAGGGGTTGTTGTTAAATTTAATTTTTAAACCGAAAAAACCGAAATTTTTAACTGCGGTTCGTCTTAAAACTACACCTTCCAAGGAGTTTTTTTGGCTCACTTACTCGCTGTTATGTCTACTTTAGATAAATGGTACAAAAAGGTCAAATAAAAAATCGAGGGTTACTTATAAAAATGTGGTGTGACAACAAAATGACACAATTCCAGTAATAAAAAAAAAAATAATCATTTTTCCAATTTAAAACTTGAGTTAACGTGGCTGTCTTATACATGTCAAATTTGTCAAAGAAAAAAATTAAAAACAAAAGAAACGGTTTTCAGCCATTTTTACGAAAAATTTTGAGATTTAGATGAAAATGATCTCGACAAAAGTTGTAGACTTTCTTATTTCCCACAACTTTTGTGTTAAACTTTTTTTTGATAGGATGCACAGCTTAGCCAGAAATAATGTAAAACTTTGTTCGACCTCTAGAAATGCACCCCATTCAACCCCGGATAGCTGATGTCAGTTCGATTTATCTTGTCCTCTTTTACAAGAGCTTGTTCGACAATATTCTGCTGTCAGATTGCTGTAACGAACTATTTTGTTGTTGAAACCCTATTTTTGCTGGACTTTTATGTAGAAAAGTAAACAAAATTCAAGGAATATAGAGTTACAAATCTCTATATATCGTTACCTTAATATAGAAAGGCCCTATCTTAAATTTTTATTATTTTACAGGAGAACGAAAAAACTTAATAAAAATTAAAGTTTTTGTGAGTTAAAGTGAGTAATGCCTTTTTTTATTTGCTTGTAATTGATTTATTTTCAATCGTAGCTCACAAATTTTTTTGTCAATGGTGTATTAGTGGGTGACCTACCGAATTCTATAAAAATCTCGATTTTGAAAAAAATGTTAGTTAGGGCCTTTCTATATTAAGGTAACGATATATAAAAATAGAGCGCCGTTCGTCTGTCTCACCAAAACTCGCGAACCGCTCGACCAATTTTCATAATTTTTATTTCAAAATGTTTCTTTTGGTCTGCGGAAGGTTATAGGTATAGTTTGGTTTGGAAAAAAAAGGCGATGCCACGCCCCCCCATATAAGAGAAAGTTTAAATTCATCATATCTCATTCAATATTGGACGCATATCAATTAAACTTGGTACATATATAAAAAATACGACCTTAAGAAATTTTAAATAAAAAAATGGGCGTTACCACGCCTCCCGTAAGAGAAAAAACCAAAATATGTTATATCTCAGCACCTATTTGACGCAGATGAATAAAATTTTGTACATTTCACATGTTTCTTATGGTTTATGGAAAGTTCTTAGCATAGTTTAGTTTGAAACAAATAGGCGACGCCACGCCCTCCCACATAAGAGATAAATCAAATTCATCACATCTCATCAACTATTAGACGCAGACGACTGGGACTTGGTACACATATACATATATAAAAGATATGGTCTAAAGTAAGTTTCAATGAAGAAATAGGTGGTACCAACCAATATGAGAAAATTAAACGTCTTTCATTGTGTTGATTCGCTGCGTGCTATTTATCCCATTCCAGTTGCGAATTTACTTTAATTGAAGTAAGTTTTTTTAAAGTAAAGTTTAGAAAACAACAAAACACGTGAAAAGCAAATATTTCGATATTTTTCTTTACGTAGAAGATTCTAAATTTCTATGCAAAGTTAACATCTTGCACTTTGTAAAAATTGTGTTGAAAAGTATGAGGGACGAATGTATAACGGTTGTTGTATGCAACTTTCTGTATGTTGACGATTTACTATCACCACGTATAATGCTTCGCATTATAAACCAACCACGACTTTGCAATGACACCAGACTTGCCGTGAAAAAACTAATGAAGAATGTCATCAAAGCAACTATTTTGAAAGAAAAATACAAAGGCGATTTTGATGCCTACCGATTTTCCATTTTCGCCTTCAATTTCCTGTTCGTCTTGCTTTTTCGATCACCATTAATAAGTCTCTAGGTCAATTTTTGGAAACCTGCGGTATCAACTTGGAGTATCCGGTTTAATCACACGGACTTTATGTTCGATGCTTGCGAGTAGGCAAACCATCAGCATTGCACAACAAATGGAAAAACAAAAAATTATTATTTACCAAAAAGAATTACAATAAACTCAGTTCGAAAAAGTAATAAAACAATTTTTTAATTTTTGAAAAAAAAGCATTTTAACTGTTCGGCCAGTCGACAAATTTTTTTTATTTGACAACTACGAATATTATTTTCGCACGCGTAGCAAAGGAAGCGAGGGTCCGCTAGTATATTAATAAAAATTAAGTCAAGTGCGATCCATATTTTTTTTTCTCAACGGAATACTGTACCTTATTGTTTGTTACATTTATATATATTTTTTTGGAATTCAATCGGACAGGGAAGGCTGTTTTTTAATAACTTTTAATAAATAAACGTATTTTAAACACTGAAAAAAACATCACTTAAAATTAAAAACAATTTCACTTGTACTCTAATTCAATATAAATCGAACATCGTTAAATTTATAAAAATCGTCAAACTCGTTCAAAAGTTATAAGTTTTTGAAAAAATTTGGTACACGAATTTCAATTGCCTATAACAACAACAAATAAAATAATAAAAATAAAATAATATCACAGTTCAATTTCTAGCATAAACCACTATCTAAATAATAAAGTTTGAGAAATTCTTACCCATCTATCTACATAAGAAATTTCATCAAAATTGGTGTAGTGGCACAGCCGTGATACCGTTTTTTCCTATAAGGGGCGATGCCACGCCTCCTTTAAAAATTTGAGTATTTGGAAATATTTTCTAGGGTTCAGTCTATATCATTACAAAATTTCATCAAAATCGGTCCGTTAGTTTAGTAGTAACGACGTATTTTCCTGTAAGTGGTGTGGCACCGCCCATTAAAAAAATATATTTTTACTCAAGATTCAGTCTATCTACATACCAAATTTCATCAAAATCGGTGAAGCGACACAGCCGTGATACCGTTTTTTTCCATTTGGGTCGATTCCACGCCCTCTTTAAGAAATCAGTTTTTTTTAGAATCTTTTTAAGGATTCAATCTATCTTCACACAAAATTTCATCAAAATCGGTCCATTAGTTTAGGCGTGGAAACGTTTTTCCTCTTTAGGGGCGTGGCACCGCCTACTATAGAAAAAAAAGTATACATGTTCTTTCCCCTTTATCTTCACAACCTTTCCAACAGAAATTGAGCGATTATGTTGTGCTATGGCTGAGAAAAAGTGGTGTAACCGTTTAGACATTGCCTATTTATATATAGATTACTTTTGGACCAAAGTTCACTCCTGTAGCCTGATACAAGTAGTATCCTCAGTATATAGAAAATTATTGCAATATGAAAATATTTCTAAAGGATTGCCTATTAACGCTCAATTAATATGGCTTCGAACAAGTTGGAGTGAGAAAAATCCAGAGGTGTAAAAAAGTTTCATTTTCATATCGTTTAAAATAAATTTTTTATTCTTAATTGATGATATGTACATATGTGGGGCTCAGCAGTCGCCAAGTTGTGAGCATTTACAAAAAAGCATTTCTCTTGAATGACTTGATAACAAAGTATAAAAAAATCATGGAGGATAGGTTGTCTCAACCGGTAATGGCGTCAGATTTGTCGTGGAACGCGCCATCTTAAGATCACTTATTTAACTGCAAAGAAAGCGAGTTTTTCGGTTCAAAAGTTGCAGATTTACGGTCAGAAATGAACATTTATTGTTTTGAATTTAAGTTAACCGTAATTTCAACAAGCTACAAGACCGAATTTTGAAAGAAAAAAGTTAGGTTTTTATTATTTTAAGTTAGAGGCAAACAAAAATAAATTTGCTCAAACATTTTTTGGCTCAAAAATGACTTGAGATCACAAACTTTGTCGGAAAATAATGATGCTTATTTTTTATATGAAAGATTACCAAAGTAGCAACAAATCCTTGGAATCAGAACTTAAAATAAAAAATCGTTTTAGGTTAAAAGGCAAAAAATATTGTTTTAACTTAAAACAATAAAAAACGAACTTTTAATCCAAATACGAGCTATGAAGATATGTTGAAATTTTAATAAGCTAACATTTAAAGAAATATTGTTAATTTCCGATAAGACTTGCGCTCTCTGGACATTTTTGAGCCAAAAATCTCGATTTTAGATCAATTATTTTCAAATTTTTTCTCAATTTTCAGAGCAGGAACTAATTCCCAACATTTTATGTATAAACAGTTTTTTGAATAGAGTTGATATTTTAAGAGATAAAAAACTAAGTTTTTAATATTTATTTTTTTTTTATTGTTATAAAAATATAATATCATTTGAATTATTTAAGTATTTAAATAAAAACTAAAAACATATAATATATAAATTTTTAGAACAATTAATAGTAGTCAAAAAGTTTTTATTTTGTAAATTTGTAATTTCTTGTGTCGTGCGATATTTTGAGTTATTATTAAACTTAAAAATTGGCCCAAATATCGCCGCATTTAATTTTTTTGTGCCTTCGGTTTTTACAGAATATTGGAAAAATTTTCAAAAAAGATTTCAAATTTCAAAATCTAAAATTTTTTACTTTTTCACGTTCATGTCGAAAAAAAAGTACATTTTCGCTCTTCATTCAGTACATTTCCACAAAACCCAAATGCCATCACTACTCCTTAGTCCCTTAATTTTTTATGCGGAATATTTTTTTTTGTCTAATAGGGAAATTAAGGATTTAGGAGTTAAAGTTTTCACTTTCCTCAGAAAGTTACCACTTTTTAGTTTTTTTATGTGAATTTGAAACTTTGAAAGCAAGAAATTACTCATATGAGCAGATCCGATTTCAAGTGAAGTGTTATCGGTTACTTTTGATGCCAAAGAACTGCTTACCGGCAGTTCCTGGTGTCGTCATTTTCGGCAAACCTGTTCGGTCTTCTTGAACACTGTGTCCTATAATAGAATAATTTTGAATGTTTTTAAATTATGTAACATTCCAAGAAGGTTCTTTTTATATTTTTTGAAATAAAAGTTTAAAAACAATTTCATATTATGAAATAAAATATATATTTTTTTTTCATTTATAGTTGCCACACCCACTGCTACGTAATTGAATGATGTCATGAAGATAAAAACGAAACAAACGACTTGTGTCGCTGCTGCCGCTAGTGAAAAAATGAAATCCGCCATTTTATATCCATATGGACCTTTAACGGGAACAGGCTGTTGTCGTATGCTGCATGCCAAAAACTTGGCTATAACTAGCGCCATTTATACAATAGTGAGTGTGATGAAATAACTAAAATTTTAATGAAAATATTGAGAGACTAAAATTGCGGATAAGCTAAAACGAAGTTTCACATAATAAAGTAAATTAAATGTTGCTCCAAATCAATGAATAAAATAACATAAAATTTCATTAAAAAAAAATATTTTTTGATAAAGAATGTTTTCGAAGTAATTTTTAAGTAAAAACGTACTACGTAAATTTTCTTACGTCTTTTGCAAAAATCAATTTAGCGCCATTTTTGCTTTAAAATTTTTAAGGTTTCTATATCGATTAAAGGAGGAAAGTCAAAAAAAAAAAAAAATGTCCAAAAACAACGGTAATTTTTAGCATAAGTAAAATGCAAAATAATTTACATTAGGAAATTTTTAAATTTTTATCAAATTTTTTCAAACGATCGCTTTTTTGTTTTTCTTTTTTAATAACATGTGTTCTTACCACTCTGCGACTGCGAAAAGTATTATTCCCTGTTTTTATATCCTACAAACAGAGTATAACTCTGTCACTCTGTCTTTCTTCATCTGTAGCGCATAGAAGGAGGTGTGACAGATAAATAAAATAATATACCATAGATCTCATCGTAACAGGAAAACAAGGCGGAATAATTTGATTAAATTTAGTAAACTCGTTGCGCATCAATTGCGCTTCGAAGATTAAAAATGGGCAGCTTCGAATCATATGCACACCTAAATGTAACAGAATATTAAAAATAACAAATTTAATACCAGAAACGTATGTGGTTCCCTATTATAGTTGAATTTCGACCACTGGGCGAACACTGGCTAATAGTGTCGTTAGCAAATTGATAATAATAACTTGCATCTCATTTGAGAGATGCTTTTTAGTTTTTGTTTTTTTACGTACAAAGTCGGTTTCACAGTTAGAAACATGCCCCGACGCCTCCTTTGCGCCACTTCTACAAGCTCCAACCAAAATAAATTTTAAATAAAAACTTAACACTCTTCCGCATATATCTACGGTTAATGCAGTGCAGTAAATTCAAGTTTTAGTGAGGTAAATGTTTTACTTTACAAGTTACATGTTTTTTCTTCTTTCAACTATCAAAACTCTATGAAAACAGCGCTGTAATTTACAGTAACAATTTTTGTGACATTTACAATTTGCATGCAGCGCGTGTCACTGCTACGACAGCATTTATTTTGTCATTTGCATAAATCACTCATTTGTAGACAACATTTTATTTGCTGCTGTTTTTGTATTCCACTAATTAATGGCAATTTAAATGCTACGAATAACCACGCAACAACAAAATAAACCCAACACAACTAAATTAAGCATACAAAATACTGAAACAGAACTAAAACTGTAACAGAGTTTTTTTGCGTGATTTTATTGCTATTCTTTTTTTGTGACATTTTTTATCATCTAATTATGTAAAAGCAAGAAATGAACTGAAACTTATTTAATTAGTCTTATGAATACCTAAATAAGATTGTGAATAGGTACGAAGTTAAACGCATAAAATTTTCTAACAAAAAAGGTGTTGGTACCTTGAAAATGTTTTAAAACTTGAAAGTTTAAAACTTTTGTTCACATTTATATCATCAAACTCTTAGTAAATATTTGATAATGCAAAATTCGAAATACATCGACTGATATTAACCCAAACTAATTTGGTATTCCTACTGAGTTGGGGTCTGCCGTAAAATGACAAAAATTCTCCATAGGAGATCTAAGAAATGGTGCTGGAAGGGTGATGTGAATGTAAAAAATGTTTTCCTTTTTACGAAAAACAACTCAGACATCAAACCTCACCGACATGAAATTAAAAAAGTCGTAGACGAGCGTTTGGAACAGCGGAAAAATCAGGTTAATTTACCGATTTCTCGAAACGCTGACGTAAAGGCCCAAGCTTATGTAAGTCGATGTTCCTTTAACATTAAGGTCTAGTTTTTGCGCACTCATACGACCTGTGGTACTTATTTATGTTTTATGATTACTCATACGACCTGTGGTACTAATTTATGAAAAATTTAGTTTTATGAACAAGCAGTTGTAGACGACTTTTCGAGTTTATCATTATAGCATCAGTATTAAAATATTGTAACAAATTTTTAAGGCTAAGTATCTCTTATGGGAGCGCGCACATAGTACTCTTACTATAAAAATACCATATTATTTGCTGAGCTTAATGTTCGCTTTGTTACACAAATTTAAGAAATTAAATGAAAGCATTCACGATCAATATTCACATAAATTTATAGTTTTTTCTTTCTAGAATGCAGCTTGGAAATATTATTAATGAAAGGCATTTAATATTTGTGAAGCAATTTTCAGAAAACAAAAAAGCCTCAGCTGTAAGAATAACTAACTACATCAATTAGAACATTATATTCCAACAAAATACGCATGTATTAAGCTTAATTTCAATTTATTTTCAAATTTCTGGTGTACTTTCACCACTGCTAGCTCTAATAAATCGCAATCGATTAGTTCAATTTTATGCTCAGTTTTCAAGCAATCGAAGTCTTATTTCCAAAATAACACGAAATAAGCTATCAGCTAATAATGTAATTTCACATATTTCCAAAAAATAAATATTCCAACGACGTTAGGTGTTGGAGGTCAATTCATGTGGCGATTTCATTTATATGGAAATTTAACATATCGGGCATTTCACACGAAGCGGACAGAGGAAATGGGGTTCATGTTTCCAATTTCAGATATATTTCAATATGTTTTACCTGCATACATATGTCCTCGTCCCAGAAACAAAATATTTTTAGAATAGCAATACTGGTTTACAAAATATGGGTCTTTGAAAATGCTGGTAAAATGAATTAGCCACTGGATTTTATACTTCATTTATTGGCCTTTTTAACCTCATAATTGGATTTTAAAAATAAAAAAAAATGAACTAAAAAAATGGAAATATTTTTTTATCGTTTTTGCAATGTTCGCCTTACAAAAATTTTTTTAAGTGCATTAAAAAAAAATTTAAATTATGCTTACAAAGGGTTTTTCAATAAGAGCGCTACAAAATTTTTTTTAAATAAAACAAAAACGGTTTGAGATATCAATGAAATTCTTCGTGCCGAGTTTGATAATGGTCCGCCCAGCCATTTTGCAGCTACATGCATTGCACTGTCCAAATCCGAGTCAAGTCAGTTGATATTCATAAATATAACTTGCTATTTTTATGAATAACTTGATATTTTTAAGAATGTCTTGATATTTTTCATGAATATCAACTGACTTGACTCGAAATTTTGTGAGGCGAACATTGTGAAAAACGATGAACAATATTTCTCATTTTATTAAGTGTATTTTTTATATTTTTAAAATCCAAGTATGAGGTTAAAAAGGCCAATAAATGAAGTATAAAAACCAGTGGCCAATTCATTTTACCAGACTTTTTTTGAACTGAATAATGGCATTTGAAATAGTACATACCTTAGGATTTCTCAAATTTTCAAAGACCCAAATTTTGTAAGCCAGTATTGCCATTCTAAAAATATTTTGTTTCTGGGACGAGGACATATGTATACAGGTAAAACATATTGAAATATATCTGAAATTGGAAACATGAACCCCATTTCCTCTGTCCGCTTCGTGTGAAATGC
The DNA here is from genome assembly GCA_949775025.1 of Tricholauxania praeusta. Classification (NCBI taxonomy): domain Eukaryota; kingdom Metazoa; phylum Arthropoda; class Insecta; order Diptera; family Lauxaniidae; genus Tricholauxania; species Tricholauxania praeusta. Next base: position 68,056,965 of record OX459028.1, on the reverse strand, counting down.
CCGATATGACTCAATCGCAATTTCTATTACACTACAAAAATCATTCGTTAGATAAATTTAAGGTTCGTTGTCAGAGACAAGGAAACTCCATAAGTTATAGTCTTTTTTAACAAATATGATTTAATAATCTTTTATCCTATCTACTTCAAAAAATGTTCAAAAACGTCAAAAAAACGAAGTGTGCAGTCATTAAAAGAATGACCGATTTAGATTTCGATTTTTTCAAAAGTTTATTTTTTTTTCACGAGACTTAACGTGTGCCTCCACTAGACATGTTCAATATAGCTTCATATTCTAGAGATCTTCTTGGCAACGCTTAAAATCCGATAATATACTAATTTTGAACCGCATCCCCAATCAAAATAGATAAAAACCTTTTGTTTAATAGCTCAAATCTTTTGCTAATTTCACTAAATTCACTTATATACAGTGTAGATACAATCAGTGGCGAGAGTATGTGGATCAGTGTTGGCATGTTACAAATGTCGCGCGACATTTACGACGTTTACGAACGTAGGTCATAAACGTCGTAAACCTTCGAGCCTTTGTGACACAACTTGAGTTTGTGACAAAGATGAATTCTTGAGCTCATACTAAGCAAAAATTATTTATTCATAACTTGATTCAGATCATCATATTGTCTGTCAAACCTATTCAAATTCTCATCAAACTACATAGAATTTTTTGTTCGTCAAATTTTTTCAAATTAAGAAATGAATTCTATTTCAGAAATCTTTCTACAATTCGGCTGAGCCTGCCTTCTGATGTCATTTGAAACGTTTCTGAATATTTTTTAATGTGTCATCGGACTCTTTTTTATACCGCGTCACTTGCGTTGTTATTTTATTACATTTTTTAAGGGAACATTTTTGACGTTTCTTTCAAATTTTTTTCTCCAACTTTGTTGCAAGAAATTAAAAAAGCGTAAATTTTTAATTGTATCTAATATAAAGGTGTTTGACATATTTCAATATCTAACAACACTGATATAGAGCAATTGCGCTCAAAGGAGTACCAAGCCATGTATATTACTTTATTTGAAATTTTGTTTTTCAAATGTAGAAAAAATAACACAATTTTTGGCTTTCTTCGCCAAGATATTGAAAGAGATTTCACTACAGCAAAACCCTAAAAGGACATCAGAAACAAAATAAATTTGTGAAAAATTTCGAATCATATTAATTTGTAAAAAAAAGTAAATAAATAAAAAGAAATTAAGAGCAGGGTATATTGTATGACTTGAACTCATTTTTTATTTCCCAAATATGTATGGTATGTATATGAAATATTTTTCCTGAAAATACCGCAGCAGTTTTTTCAATACTTTATTTGTCCATTTATAAAAATTACTACAAATTTAAGGTTAAATTTCAATGTCTGTAGTATAATCGCAGTGTAAAAGTTTAATATGAGCCCTTTGGTTTTGAAATGAAACTCACTGAAATTACCTTTAAATAAATGCTAAAAAGACATTGAAGAGGTTGAAAGTCGATGAAAAAATCGAAAGAATATGGAAAATGTTGAAAAAATATCGAATAGAAATGAAAAATTTGAAATATATAACGCCCACTACTCCGATTTCGCCTTCTTTTGGTTTAGTAAATTATATTCGTGAAAAACATCCGTATACCAAATTTTGGCACAATAGCTTGTATAGTTTGTGAAAAATGCCGTAGTAAGTCTTAAAATTAAAGGCGGTGACATACCCACCAGCTTAATCCAGTCTATTTTCGATCCACAAATAGCTAAGACCAAATTTTAGTGTGATTGCTCACATATTTTAATAAATATACTACTTAACGTATTTTATTTGTATGGGGCGTGCCACGCCCACTGATATTATTTCAGACATTTTTGATTCAGATATACTCTATAGCAACTGAAACACTTACATTAAATTTCATGCCAATTGCTGCAAAAGATCACTTAAAACAGCGCTTACAAATTTGAGTTAATATGGGAGGTGCGACGCGCACTGATGCAATCCTGTCGAAATTTATTTAAGATGAAGATTACTCTCATAGCACACTATCTATAATAATAAACTTTTTTTGCTTATATAGGAGGTACCGTGCCCACAGGTACTATTGGACCAATTTTTTGTAATAAGAGACCTTATAGCAAGTAGTATATCTACCTCATTAAATTTCATAACGATTACATTGTTAGTTTTCTTAATATAACGTATAATTGTTGTGGGCTGTACCACTCCCTTCAAAGAGTTTCATCAGAAAAGTGGCTAAGCTTGTATTGATAACTGCTTTCAGCGTCATCATCTTCAAAATTTTTATGAAAATCGTTTATGTTAATTTCAAGACATACGGAATCAATATTTTGAACTGTTGAAAAGTGCCACGCCTACTTTTACAATTGCGCTCACTTTTGTCACAATGTAAGATATATATGAAATGTATCCGTTTGCCAAATTTAATCATAATATCTTGCATGGTTTACGAGATATGGTGGTATAAAAGTTCAAATTTAGGGCTGTACCACGCCCCTGTAGGAAGCTTTGAAAACTTGAAACCTGGCCTTATCTTAATCTTATTCACATGTACATCAAACTATCAAGTTTTATCAATATCGCAGCACTTTTTTTCAAAATGGGCCTACATAGAGTATGGGCGGTTGGCGTGTGCATAATCCGATTTTGCCCATTTTTAATAGCAAGATGCTTGTAAGAAGGTGTGACCTGTATATGTCAATTTTATTCAATTATATTTCTTAGTTTTCTCGTAAACCTGATTTCAACAGACAGACAGAAGAACGTAGCTAAATCAACTTAGGTGGTGACGCTAATCAAGAATATATGTACTTTCCATATCTGCCACGCCCCCTTCTATGCATTATAAACGGAATGACAAAGTGAATATATCTTCTGAGTAAGTTATAATTAGGATGTGAATGCGTTATAAATTTTTTGACGAAATCAAGCACAAAGCTCTTTTTATGACTGCTTCACAGTTACCCTATTGAAATCAAACTATTTATTTGAATTATATTTAGATTAGTTACTACAATACAAAAAGTCAGAGAAAAATTTATTTCTTTCAGAAGATCAGAAGGTGCTATATGAAATGCTTTGGAAATGCTACATTGTCATATAATAAAAATTTTTTTGAAATATTGGTGCTTTTCTGCATCACTATTCAATCTATGTTTTTAATTTAAATGATTTGGAAATGAATATAAACAAATCATATTAAAAAATATACTGTATATATAAAGTTTTCGTTAATTTTTTACGAGACAAAATGCCTTCTATTTCAAGCCCACACTTTTTAATATTAAAAATCACACAAAAATTTAAGTATACATCAAACTTAAACTTTAAAGAGGAAATAAAATTTCACATTACTCATACGACATGTAATCCAAATTAATGCTTAGCTTTCATTCTGTTTCCACTTCTCATTACAGAATATATCGATTTTAATTGTGCTCATCTATGCTTGGCGTATCAGCGTAAATGTGCGAAAATCTGGTGACTTAGAAGATGTTTACTATGGTGAGTTTGACTGCAACAACAACAAAATAACATAACACCTACGGAATGCCAACAGAAATGCGAGAAAACCATACATAAATATTTACAAAACTTTTGTTTGAAAGAATTCCAAGCATGATGAAAATCTCTGCCTGTTTGTTATTTTTTCGACACACCACACATACACTTACTACAACTGTCATACGCATATAAAACAAATAATACACAAGTATCCTTTTTCATTTGATACAAAGTTATTTTCTGATTGTTATCTTTGTTTAGGCACAAAAGCAACGAAAAAAAAAAAATAGATAGACGCCAGCAAAAACACAAAAACGGAAGGCTTCGAATGTTTTTGAGTTTGCGGCTTTAACAAATTTACGATTTGATTTTAGTTGTGTTATTGTTAGTGCAAGCCACATTTTCGGGCTAAATAAATATGATACAACAAATACACGCATTACTGTAGAAAGAAAACCTTAACTTATTTAATTTAAGGCTTTTGCTTTTGGGCATGTCCCTATGACGACCCATCAGTAATGTGCTGGATTAACAGAACTTAATCTGATCTGTTAGCGTGTTTGCCTACGCACAAAAATACAATTAACGTGTTCTTTGTACATGTCTGTGTGTGTGTGTGTCTTGATATTTGTGCTGTGTGCGGTCGTGTGCATTTGACATGGACACACCTTCAATGACGCACATACGAGTGCTTGGTTGCTGTAAAGTCAATAGTACGTTTTATTAAATATAATACAGTATGTATTGCAGATGTTGAAATAATTTCTTTTTATAAAAAAATGCTTAAAAGAAATAAAACAAGACATTTGACTAATTGTATGATGGTTTTCCTCTATTTTATCTGTACCAAAAAACTTGTTTTTGAGTAAGCATTTGATTAAAAATGAAATTACTATCTTTGAAAAAATATTCATATATTTACTATAAGCAACGGATTTCATGAAGTCGAATAGGCAAATCACCTACAGGTGGTCCTGGGGAAGTAAGCAAATATTAAATTAGTGATAGAATAAATTTCGTTCGTTTGCGATCTAAGATCTTAATCCACAACGAATCTACTTAATCCCACTGCACTTATTATTATATTGTCTTTAGACTCAGTGAGTGGTTGTTCAACAGGCGCAGGACTGTTCGCTTCACAGTGCTAAAAATAAACATGAAACAATTGAAGATGAACATGGATAAGACATATCCGAAAATTACCAATTTCCGAATCAAGGCCTGGTTTAACATATTTACTGCTCGATCAATTGCTTCGAATGATTTGTCGTTCAACAAGATGTCTGGATCGAAATCGAACGGCACAAAAATCTTGCAAATCTCTTCATTAGAAAGCGACAATATCTTTTGACTTTACGACGTTCTATTGTGAAGACCAACAAAGGCAGGCAAACAAAATATTCAATACACTAAATATATTAAGTATAGAAAAAGAAGAAGTACTTATGGTGAATTAAAGCCGTCTAAAGACGGGCCAGGTACTAGAGGTGAAACTATCAAGCTTTTCTTATTGAGAATTTGATTTGCCAGAGTGTCGTCTTTTTATCTCGTATGTTATATTAGATTATTTAAATATTAAATCTTACTTGAATTTGGTGGTTGTTATCAGCACCTAAGTCTCACAAAAAATATTTTCTTTTGAACGCTGCCACGTCAGTAATGTTATCCTATGCGGACTTAGTTTATCGAAGTGGTAGTGTGCTCTGTTTTTTTTTCGTGAGCCAAAAAATTAGCTGTGGACAGATGCTTTAAAATTTTCAATGAAATAACCTAAATGCAGTTTTAATATTTGAGCACAGTGGCTCAGAATAGGTTTTCGTTGGCCAAAACTCTATAACTTTTGACAGATAATTCCTTGTTTGTTTTTACTTTAATTAAAATCGAGATCGGAGCTGATTGAGGAATTCAAGGTCAAAGTTTTTTAAAATTTTGGTTTGGTTGTTTTTTGAATTTTGTTTATTTATTAACAAAAAGTCATAGGTGAATAAATAAATCATTTCACTAAGAAATAAAAATATTTTCAATAACAATGCGATTAAGCGATGTCCGTCTGTCTGTCTGTCTGTTTGTATGTCTGTCCGTCAGTTGAAATCAGGTTTACGGTAAAACCACGAAAGCTAATTGAATGAAACTTTCACACGCAGGTCACATCTTCTTGCAGGCATCTTGCTATTGAAAATGGGCGAAATCGGTTTACGGACACGCCTACCGCCCATACTCTATGTATATTTACCAAGGCAAATTTTGAAAAAAGTTGCAGCGATTTTGATAAAACTTGGTGATTTGGTGCACATGTGAACCAAATTAGGATTAGGCTAGGTTTCAGGTTTCCAAAGAAACATACAGGGGCGTGGCACAGCCCTTAATAGTATCATTTATACTACCATATCTTGTAAGCCGTTTAAGATATTGCGATGAATTTTGGTAGACTGATACATATCACATATATCTTGATTTGAAATAAAAGTGGGCGGAATCATTACAAGCTCAGCCATTTTACTGAAAAAACTTGTTGAAGGGTGCGGCACCGCCCACAATATTTGTTAACGTTATATTAAGAGAACTACCTACGTAATCGTTATAAAAAATTGTGAGGTGGATATACTTTCTATAAGGTCTCTTATTACACAAATTTGGTCCAATAATACTTGTGGGCGTGGCACCTCCCATATAAGCAAAAAACGTTTATTGTTATAGACAGTGTGCTGTAAGGGTAATCTTCATAAAATTTGGTGTACAGATGTCAGTTAATATAAGCTTTGAAAATAAATAAATTTTGACAGGATTGCATTGGTGGGCGTGGCACCTCCCATATTAACATAAATTTGTAAGCGCTGTTTTAAGTGAACTATTGCAGCAATTGCTATGAAATTTAATGTAAGTGGTTCAATTGCTATAGAGCACATCTGAATCAAAAGTGGCTGAAATATCACCAGTGAGCGTGGCATCTCCCATACAAATAAAATACGGTAAATGGCATATTTATCGAATTATGTGAGCAATCACACTAAAATTTGGTATAAGGGGTTTGCTTATGGAAAGCTATTTCTGGATCAAAACCGGGGTGAATTGTACCAGTGGGTGTGTCACTGCCCTAAATTTTAAATTTAACTGCGGCATATATCGCACACTATACCAGCTATTGTGCTAAAATTTAATATGACGATGTCGATCAGGAATATAATTTATTGAACAAAAAGTGGGCGGAATTGGAGAAGTGGGCGTGGCATATTTCTAATTTTTCATTTCTATTCGATTTTTTTCAACATTTTCCATATTCTTTCAACTTTTTCAACCATTTAACTTATTCCAATATATTATCCTATAAGTATTTGTTCGACTTTTTCAACCTCTTTCAACTTTCTTTAAACGTTAATTTATTTTTTCAACTTTTTCATCAATTTTGAATTGTTTCAAATTTTTTCAACCTCTTTCAACTTTTTTAGAGTTTCCCAACCTCTCTCAACTTTTTTCAATATTTTTCAACCTCTGTCAACCTCTCTAACATTTCACATTTTTTCGACCTATGCAACCTCTTCAACGTCTTTTTAACATTTATTTTAAATGTACTTTCAGTGATGTGTAGGGTATGTGAGTTTCGGCCTGGCCGAAGATAACACCTTAACTTGTTTTGTTTTTGTATAAGTTTTGTATAAGTCTTTTTCTCATTTGCACCATCATTTTAAAACTTAAATTTTTCTAAATATCAGTAATTTTTCCTCATTATGAAAAATTTTTAGGTAACTTATTAATAATTTCGTGCGTGCACCACTAAACTATTCCTCAAATATAAGGCCAACATTTTTAGTAAAATTTTCTTTATGGTATGATATAATAAATTTTTCATTAGAAGATGGAAAAGCAATTTTTTTAAGTATGCAATATATTCATTTAATTCAAGAATATCTTTTTTTTAGTAAACGGAAAGTTTTGTTAAAAAAAAACGTTTACTGAAAACGATTTAGCTTTGTCTACAGCAGCAGAGCATTTTAGGAAAGTTTCACAGCATCAAAAAATGCTTCCTTATTTCAAGGAGATATGAGCCCTTTATTTGGAAAGTGTTGCTTCTTTGAGAAGAATTAATTTAGTAACTTCATTATTTTCATTTTTATTAAATTTACTTACATACATATATGTTGCAGAATTATTTTCTACTCATTGTGTAAACTGAGTAGCATAATATTGATAACTAAATGAATTCAGAAGCATGAGCGTTGATTCGGAATTATTTTTCTCAAATACATGATCTTAGCACATTTTGAGTCATAATATTACCACAATTTAAAAAATACTTGATTCTCATTCTAATTACATTTTGTATTTGATGTAAAGTTTTTATTTATTTTGACAGGGAATTTATTTTTAATTTATTTATATATTTAAGTATTTGTCATTGTTGTTGTTGCGCTGTTTCAAGGTTATTATTTCATTTGTCTCCTTCAAAATACTTATTTTCTCTCTCTCTCTACTTGCAGGTGTTCAAATTGCATATTTTGCCATCATCGGCACACAAATGTCCATGATCGTCCTTAGCATCATGTTGATGTTTGGCATTTATAAGGTAAGCACATTAAGCCAACCGAAACCCGAAACAGGCTAACCCTAGGCTATTGGGCTGAAATCATGGTTGTGTAAATATTGTTATATTGTTTTCTTTTATTTTTTGTATAACTCTCTCTCTCTCGCTCTCCATTTAGGTGCTTTACTGTGTTAAATTTGGCGAATTAATGCTGTAGGCACTTGTATAAATATTGGTTTGTCTGAGTGCGTATGTAGCACCTACATACATACATATGTGTGTATGGGTTAACTTGTAGTTTTCAATTTATTTATAAAAAAAAGATTCGAAAGCTTTTAGTATCATTCGGCTAATATATGTATATACGGCTTTTGTTTGTATGTTCAAAAGTGTGTATTGTGTTTATTTAGGTCCTGGCACAAGCAGGTGTTAAATTAAATTAAATTTTTATTTTTGAAATTAATGTTATGAAAATATTTGTGCATTCAAGAGGATTAAAATTTTCAATTTTTCCCATTTTGTATTTTCAGTGTCATTATTGTCATTTTATTGAGCATTTTTTATTGAAGCATTTAATTTAAATTGTTTATAGCATTGTGTCAGCTAATTTATCGTCCATTTCACGTTAAGGGAAAACAATCGGCTACGTCAGTCATTTTTCTCCGTTGATTGCCAATTATTATTTTAAAACACCGAAACTTATCCTCTACTCATTGATAAAAATGTTGTCAAAATGTGTACTTCAGTTTTTAACGATTTGTGGTAGATCAATTTAAAGGTATTTTTTGATTTCTTGCATAAAAGTTGATTTGATTTAAGTCCCAAATTTTTATAAGCAAAAACTTGAACCTTAAAATCTTTAATGTAATGCATTTAATTCTCTTATCTTTTTAAATTCGTTTAGCGTCCCCTTTGAGTTTCATTATTTTTAGATATAAGTATTTATTATTAATAGCATACCTTCTTTTTGTATAAGTTAGTACCACAATTCAAAGTCGTTTTTCGTAGCAAAACTGTGATGTATGTCTACATATACTTCTGGCCTGTACACCATTAGTTATAAAGAAGTAAAATTTAAGCACATCATCTCGTCTTTGAATAACTGTTCGTTTATGAGTTACAGATCGACAAAGTTTGGAAAAAAAAATTAATGTTCTGCATTATTTCTTAAATTATACTCCAAGACATATAATTCTGAATTGTTTTTATATTTTTGAAATTTGTTCAGGACGATAGCCCCACAGACATAAATTTCTAAAGGGAAAGTGTTCAAATTTTGAAAATATGAACAATACTTGAAATGTTTAGTAAACGCCACTGAAGACGCTTGTTGAACACTTTCGAATTCGTTTTATTTTAACTATGATTTAATTCTCTTCACTTTGTGATATATAATTTTCGGTTATTAAAAAAGAGGTATACAGTATCTGATAAGGTGTGTTATAAGAGTACATTCTTACATTAGCAATTAAAATTTGTACACTTTCCATCAAAAACATACAATTTGTTTTTTGTAGATAGTCAATTTTGCTTGTAGGCCGACGATGTCTATGTACATTAAGGCTGGGCAAATTGTTCCGCGACCAAGCGTCTAACGAAAACGTTGTCTACGCGAAATTCTAAGAAAATTTGACATTGAAACCATGGGTCTAAAATCAATATCGAGCCCCCGATTTTTAATGAGAAGATTTTAACGTCTTACGTCTACGTCTACGTCTACGTCTTCAATACGAAGAAAAATAATGAAATCTTCTTTTTCTTGTTTAGATTTTTGGAAAGTACTTTGAAAACACTATATTTAGTGTAAAAGCTGGGAGCTGTCAAAATAATGGTCCTTAGATACATGCAAAGACAAACAAAAAACAGTAAGGTTCTTTTTGTCCGAGCTGTTAATACAACTTATTTTAATATGAGGTGGCAGTGACTTGACGTTGCAAGCTTAGAAACTAAAAAAAAATGTTTTTTTTAACACATTTGTGACGTCAGCTGAAAACAAAAATTCAACAACAAAAGGTTAGCAAAGTTTACTTTAAAATTGAAATATTTTTTTTAGAAATTGTCAAAATGTACTAAAAATGTACCGAATGTACTGAAAACTTGTCAAATGAGCTGAACACGATTTTTCAAAATGCATATGTACCGAAAAAAGAAAAATGTAAGGGAAGGTGGGGCTAAACCGGACAGTTTTTGTCTTTTTGCAAAAATAATGTAAACAAATTATTCGAAACCTGGGGTGTTATATATCATTCGAAAGCTACATCCTTTAGCTACAAATCGCATATCGTTTGATGGCTTAATATGTATTCAGTTTGGCGTGAGCTCATTCAGACGATATCAACCTCGAAATCGAAAAAGCCATAAATGGTGGGACTTAACCGGACAGGGGGTGGGGCTAATCCGGACAGTCGCGCCAAAACCAAAATGAGTAACAAACATGAAGGCACATTATGTTTAAATGTTATTTTGAATCTTTATTGATGTATTTCGATGTGTTTCGTACAAAAAAAGATTGTATTTGATTGAAAAAATGTTGATTTTAAGTGCTAAACGCAAAATGATGATGAAAACAATTTTGGATAGAAAAATGAAAATATTTTTTTTCAACGAAAACTTAACGGAAAATCGGAAAATTTTGAAATTCATTCAAAATCTTCATCTGGTTTTATTGATCCAATCTGCCAATGTTGCTCGCTTAACAACATGCAATTCGACGTTTTATCACGAATCACCGAAATAACAGCTAATTTCATTTTTTCCTTATCGACTGCAGGCATTTTACGTTTGTAATTACGCACCATTTGCTGTGAATAACTTAATTAATATCAATGTTTATTGTGCTTTAGTTGTGTCGTAGAAACATTCAATGTGCTTCAGAAGTGTTTATGAATAACAAACACGAGTTTAAAATGACAAATAAGGTGTCTGGTTTAGCCCCACCAAAAAGTGTCCGATCTAGCCCCATCGTGTCATTTTTTTAACTCGATCGAAAAACATTAATGAAAAATATTTTATCATAAAAACCACTAACACCATTCGATTCAGCACATCTTAATTACCTAAAAACACTCACCGAATATTCTGCACACTTGTATATTAATTTCACAATCCAAAAATTTTGAAAAAAAAAATTTTTACTTTAAGCGAAAAAATACATGTGTCTGCACTCTTCGACGACTGACGGTAAACTAAATGATGAAATAGCATAGACACTTGGGAAAATAGTAGCTTATGACATGGTGCATTCATCGCGCATATGGTCGTTCCGATATTCAAAGTAGTTTTTGATTAATCGCGACTGTCTGGTTTAGCCCCGCGTCCGGTTTAGCCCCACCCTCCCCTACCGAAAAAAAAAAAATTTTAAAAATTGACTTCGTTAATAATCGCTAAAATGATTAACTATTCCACAAAATATGCGTGATGCTAATGTATCCTTGAGAACATACTCCTTTTGACTGAATGGCTATTTTGCAGTCTTAGTATATCAGAAACACGGATTTAGAAGACAAACTTGTAACATTTGAAACAATAAAGAGAAGTTCGTATCCCAGTCGTCGTTGAAAATGTTTGAAATATCTCACTGCTTGTATTCAATTCCAGTTTCAAGACCTTCACGTGCGTATAAATGTATGTCATATTTAAAACGGACCGAAATCCCTTATGAAAATCAGCTATACTACACACATGAATACCATCGAAGTACCAAAATAAATAAATTTCCAAATATGTATATTATGTGTGTGTATTTTTTCGGCACAACTGTCATAAAAACCAAAAGACACACAAGCAATTTCATCGTGGTTTTGTAACATTTCTTATTTTTTTTTTGTAATATTCCACATTTTGTATTTGTCCTAAGGGTCTACAAAAAGAAAATTAAAAAACTACCATGACAGAAGCGCAAAAATATAATAAACTCAGTCGCGTGTTTTTTTTTTTCAAGGATTCAAAGGAAGTCACATATGCAAAATACTATGATAATCAGAACATGGCTGACAGCACGCGTTCATCAATTCTCTGCCAAAAAAAAGGGAAAAGCAAAAAGAAAGAAGAGAGGAAAAATAATATAGTATGAAATTTGAAGCATGCAAACAATAAGCTGGCAAGAAATTGCATAGAAAAGTAGATCTATTAAGGATTTGTGTTTAATTAATGGAAAAGGAATTTTTCTTAAGACATAAATTTGTGCAATTTGTGATATGCAAAATATATATCAAAATGTAAAAGATTTTATTAATATTGATATTGATTAAGAATCAGCCAATCAGATTCATATCTTTCAGTTAAAAGTTCTTCAATTGTTCAAGCTTTTAATGATTCCTCTTTGGATATATGTAGTTGAGTTAAAAACTTTCCGGGATCGGAAAATTTCTTCATGTGTGTGAAGTTTGAAGCTATTGCACTAATTCAAGGCTGTTCACAGTTTGATGCAATGTTACCGTCAGTCATTGATGGTTTGCTAACAAAATTGAACGGGTTCAACACAATCGGTTAGATTCTTTTTACTATCCGGGAGCCATTTTTTGTTCTTATATTATCGTTAATTCGCATTATTCTCAATAGCTGGCAGAAAACATATACATTTCTCATTGGTATAATCAATCCGTACGTATGTAGATCAAAATACACATTAACTCTTTAAAAAGATACGTACATCCAAAGACGGATTGTTAAAAATATCGATTTGAAGGCAGATACATTCATTCAGGATTGATTGAAGAATAACATAAGAAAATGGTGCCGTGACATAGTCCCCATCTTCGGTATGGGGCTTATGTCTGCAAAAATTTCTTACATAATCCCCATAAAACAGTAGAAATAATTCCCAAATGATAATGTACGCATAAGTTTTGGACATAATCCCCATAAATATTATTTTGATATTGACAACTGCTCAAGATTTACATCGTCCAGGATTAGTACGGATCAGTCTATACTAGTGATACCAATACTACCGGGATCCTGGAATCCCGAAAATCCCGAGATTAGTTCCATTGAATCCCGGGATTAATTAGATATGTATAAAAACAGCCACTATAGGTCTAAAATTTGCTTCGTTATTGGATGAAGAATTCAAAGTCTTAAATTAACGTATTTCGAAGTAAATTTACCTCAACACATTAAAGTACCTATTGAAGTCATATATGCTCGTGATATGAATCTATATAAATTCGACTTAGCATTAAATTTCATGCTAGATGAAATCAGGCAAAATGAATTTCCTTTTAGCAATCTTTTATTTAATAACATTATAGAAAGAATCGAACAAAGAAGAACAGATTTATCTGACATTTTTTTATTTTTATTGAATCCTGACAATATTTAAAAGCTTAAGTTTGACTTTTCCAAAGCCCCATCACTAACAATTATAAAAAACAGTTAACTACATGGTATTTCGTTCAAATTCGAAAACGAAACGAAAACTAACTCGAATACCGATGATAACGATAACACTAAAATAAGAAACTTTAATCCACCCGCAAATTTAAATACGTTTTGTTCTAAATAACACTTGGCAAAATTCCTTAAAAGGACAAGTTAATCCGTAGTTGATGTTCCAAAAAAAAGAAAAAGATACATTTTGTAATGGTGGGGACAGAGGATTCCAATAACAAAAAGATTTTAACTTCTTGGCAACAATTTAGCCAACAAGTGCTGATGCAGAAAGGTGCTTCTCATATCCCGGGTATATGTATTTATGAGAAATTTAGGTCACGTTTGGAAGATGATACACTGAATGCTTTAGTATTTTTAAGGACATATTTTAAAAATGAATAGTAAGTTCTTACGTGCAATTTAATTTTACAAAAATATTTCCTCATAAAGAAAAATTTGATTACTTTACCGTATGATAATGAATGTTTTTAAAAAAATTTGTGATTATTTTCTCGATCGAACAAAATCAAACAAATTTGTGTCGAAAGAAAAAAAATTATCATAATTTTAAATAATTGAATATTTATTCTAATATCAGCCTATAAGTGTGACATCTAACGTGCTGACTTATAACACTAGTTTACAAGAAAAAAGATCTGGTTTCTCATACACTTTTTTCGATGTATTTTGGGGCGTAGATTCCAAAAATGGCAACCATTTTTTTTTCTTAAGAATTGTTTTCGAGATATCCCCAAAAAACCCCTTTTTCGGCACTTTTTTCATTTATTTGACTATATCTCCATGAATTTTTTTTCGACTCAAAAACGACTTTCAGCTTTCGAAAGATATATGTATTTCCTTTCTAACGATATGCTTTTTGTTTGAATCGGATAATATTTGATGGAGTTACAAGCGGTCAAAGTTCAAAAAAACTGACTTTTTTGGTCTTTTTTAAAAATCACTAAATTTCAATTGCTCCATTTGAATGAAAAATTTTTTCTTTTTCATATTTTTAAAATTTTTAATGAAAGACTATTCTTTTGCAAATATTTTAAGTATAATTTTGCGAAAATCGGACAAAAAATGTAGAAGTTATTCGAAAAAACACTAAAAAACTTGCAATAAAATTAAACAAAAATTCATACGTTTTTTACTTAAAAAGAAACGGAGAATAAAAATAAATCACCACACACAAACACAATCGTATGTATTTTCGTTTAATTTTATTGCAAGTTTCTTACTGTTTTTTCGAATAACTTCTACAGTTTTTGTCCGATTTTCGCAAAATTATACTTAAAATATTTGGAAAAGAATAGTCTTTCATTAAAAATTTTAAAAATATGAAAAAGAAAAAATTTTTCATTCAAATGGAGCAATTGAAATTTAGTGATTTTTAAAAAAGACCAAAAAAGTCAGTTTTTTTGAACTTTGAGCGCTTGTAACTCCATCAAATATTATTCGATTCAAACAAAAAGCATATCGTTAGAAAGGAAATACAAATATCTTTCGAAAACTGAAAGTCGTTTTTGAGTCGAAAAAAAATTCATGGAGATATAGTCAAATAAATGAAAAAAGTGCCGAAAAAGGGGTTTTTTGGGGATATCTCGAAAACGATTCTTAAGAAAAAAAAATGGTTGCCATTTTTGGAATCTACGCCCCAAAATACATCGAAAAAAATCTATGAGAAACCAGATCTCGAGATCAAGCCCAAATTTGTAAACTAGTGTAATCGCCGAATTTAGAAAATGCCGTGTGTTTGCTTAGCAAGGGTTGAACGTAATCTTCAAGATAACAATAAATTTAGATGCGTCGCTTGTAGTGAATATTTCCACTGCCATTGTGTGAACATAAAGAAAGCTGATTTTGGGTGCTTGAAAAAAAAACAAACAGCCATATATGTAAATGTGCAAAGTGTCTCTCCGCTCGTCGAGAATCGATCGTCCGCTCGCGACCAATTAAGGCTTATATAATCTCGGCTGACACAGGCTCTAGTGCAGCCGGCTCTATTGCAACTAACATACGTATAGTTATGTTTCTGCCCCTCCTGTAAGTGTCAGCAGCAGAGATGTGGGTGAAAAATATTCAACTTCGACTTTGCTTACACTTATTGAACCAAAAGTTTGAGAAGCAAAGTGAAAGGTCTTTCAAAGTATAGTGAGCTGATCACCTCCCAAATTAGAGAGGTGCTCAACACTGCAATACAGAAGAGTGAGCAGAGAGTTCTAGCTGAGCTGCGTCAAAATTTTTCTGATAAACGTAGCGGCCTGCAAGCGGTAACTAGTAGAGTTGCGCTATTAGAAAATATTGCTCTGGATATAGGCACGTTAAAGAAGGATATAAGTTCTTTTAAAACTGAACTTGATACATTAAAGGGACAGCTTATTGAAAAACAAGGTACTGCTGGAGATGTTTTGCCTTTTCAAATGGGTGAAATGGGTGAATGGAATTTGTCGAGCTAAAATCTCAACTCGCAAGACAAGATAATGCAGCTGCTGCTTGTGACTTCCGTCTGAATGGAATGCTTTTTTCTGAAGGCAAAAATCTAAGAGAAATTTTATATAAAATTTGTTTCGTCGTAAGCATTAGGCCTTCTAGCGTTAAGAACTTATTCCGGTTTAATCAAAAAGTGCCCAATAATAACAAAGATTCAACAATAATCGTCAAATTTGAAACGCCTTTTGAAAGAAATTTTATTTTAAGCTCTTGTGCAAAACTTAGGCGAGAAAGTAACGACGTAGTACGTCTGCAACATGCGGGTTTCCAATCGACTTAGCCCATTTATGTAAATGAAGGTTTGACAAGAGCAAATTCAAATATTCTGAAGCATGCGCTTCGTTATGAAAAGCAAAATCTACTATCTACTGCTTTTACACGTCGTGAGATCGTTCACATTAAGCTCCAGGGTAACGATAATGCTTTATCTGTTGAAACATTGGAAAATGCTATGCTATTGAAACTCACAATGCTGGCCATGATCCTGGCGTTTCTGATTAGTCGCATTGTTTTCGTGACATCACGAATCAGTATCGTAATTTTTGTTTTCATTAAATTTAATTTTATAATTTTATATGTTACAGTAGTGAAGAAAGTATGTTTTGTCATTAAGCACGCATTAATTATTATACCTTACTCGTTACACTTTGAACTACTCAGGACTTACATCCTCCAATATATCCAACTCCGGCTATGTCCGTACTTAGAAGTTGTCATAGGCCCAAAACGAAATGGGGATTATGACCGAAAAAAAAAACGGTCATAAGGCTCAAAATTTCTTAGATTAAATACATATTTTGGACATAGCTAGGACTCAGGACTATTTGTTTATTTACTTATTTTATTTATTTATTTGCTGTTGAAAATCCTTATGCACGTAAGATAAATCTTTTTTAATGTACATAAGCCGTGTTTACAATTTAATGATTATTCATACTTATAACTAATAAAGATATCCAGTTTAGAAAATAAAAAGTAATAATAACAATAACAAAAAAATTAAAAACTAAAAATTACTGTTGCAATATAAAAAAATGGCGGACATAAGCTCCATACCAAAAATGAGGATTATGTTCGTGAGCATTATAACCGGATTTCTAGGAAAATCCAATAAAAAGGAATGTTACGAAAAAAAAATATTTTGAGAGAAATTTTTATAAATTTTTAAAGCTTTTAATAATTCATAGTAATTAAATGATAATTGAACTTTCAGCCAGTAAGCAGCGATCAAGGTTAACGTAAAACTTTACATGTTGCTCCAATTCTTTTCATTTAACAAACTTTGATGATAAGGAGGAAAACAACCAATAATTCTGGAATATAGCCATATGTTTCGATTCGTTAAGTCTCATCAGTATATTTTCAGTTGATGTGTACGTCAGCATTCAACTTACACCCACTCTATTAACGCAATCATAACGAGAAAATAATTTTTGACTTAGAGCAAATGTGACAAGCTTCAGCTTTAAGCTAAATTGCTAAGAAGGCTAATATCTTTAGTAGCTAAACTCTATTATTATGGCTGTTATTGTGATTTTGTTTTCAAGTCATTTGCTCCTTTAGATTGAGAATTTTATTTTTGTTTTCTTTAGTTTGCATGCAATTAGCATGTCGCATGTAAAAATTTTCATCAAAATTAGGTATTTTTTCACAAAATATTTATGAGTTTCTTACCAGGTAGATTTATTATTAACATAATAAATTTAATTGAAATATTGATATTTTGAAATAGCGATTTATTGATGTCTTGATATATTGATACATTTTGTATTGACATATATATATTAGACATGTTGAAAACAACCTCATGTTCTAGAGATTTTCGGGAACGCTTAAAATTTGTTACTATTTGAGCTGCAAAGTCTTCATTGTTCAAAATTTGAGTAAGCAAATTAAGAAAATGCAAATGTTATTCCTGAAAATAAATAATGAAGATTCTATGATCGGTGGTTTTGCCTGGGTGATAGTCATTTAGAGGTTGCTTTAAAAAAAATTTAAGTTATATGGATGTGATGTCACCTTTTCGACTGCCAGAGCTGTAAAAATCAGTTGGATTTCTTAATGGCCAATAATTGGAAAACATGTCGAATGATTGATATTAATTGCAGCAAGCAGAACTCGAGATAAGTCACACGCCCGAATTGTTTTGCGAATTTTAAAAAAGTTTTGCACCGGATATCTGCATAAGTATATATTTATAAGCTTGGATTTCGCCTTAAGCATAAAATGTTGTCAATAGTTCTGCGATTATATCAAGTTTCTTCAATAAACTAAGAAAACTTTTTCAACATTCACATATTTTCAATACATAAATCCTATATTTTTTTCTGAATGGTCCACGCTGGCAGAATTCATTTCGGTTCTCTAAGCACAAGTCTTCCATTTCATAGTTGTGTATTTATTTGCTGTAAATAGCCTTGCAGCAGAGCTTACTAAAAAAGCAACTGCTACAGAAACAACGAATAAACAGCATCGTGTATTAAAATTGAAAACGAAAACGAACTATGAAAAACTATAAAAGCAGTTCCAAATACTTAAAAAACTATTCATAAACAAATCACAAACACAACGAGCGCAGCAGTAGCAGTAACATAGCGGCATCGGCATCGGCAGAGTAATGAAAGCGAAATGTCGTGAAAATTCTAATTTTCTTCAATTCATGCGCACATGTGTACGCGTATGTGTAGGATATTTTCTTGTTTATGTGTCAAGTGTTTGCTTGCAAGTCATAGTTTATGTACCGGGTGGCATATTTGTGTGCGTGTCATTGTAGCGTAAATGAGTTCAGCGTGAAAATGAAGCATCTCGCGTTGGTCGTGGTGCGACGTTCCTTCACGCGTTCTGGAATGCGTTCTTTGCATGCGTAAGGCATTTTCGTACTGTTGTGTGTGTGCGTGTGTGCTGCTTCGCGTACACTCAAATGACTAAGTGACTTTTATATGGCACTCGCCCAAATACACATCAAGCACTCGCATACATGTACGCATTCTTACACATGTATTTGTGCGAATTGGGTAACCTCTGAAGAAATGAAGTTTATTTGCCACGCTCTGTCAGACTTGACGTGCATGTGTGTGTGTATGTGAGTGTGCTTTTTCTCAATACACTAATAAAAAAGCCTGTATTCTTGGGAATATGCTGAATCATACCATCAAAAATACTTCAAAACTAAGAAAAAATGGATCCTAAATATGCAAAATGTTTACAATTTGCATTGCATACTTTCAGTATAAATTTATCTTTAATATTTCTCAGTTCTGCGTTCGGCAAATATTTTCAGATTACTCTATTAAATTATGCGTTGGAAAAATTCCCAGATACAATAATTTTAGATGGCTTAGCAATTTTCTATAATTGTATCGCGCAAATATCACGCCACACTTGAAGCTATATCAAATTCTGTATACGTAAATGAGTCAGTCGGTGCAGGAAAACAAAGTCTGCTATATCCGTGCAACTACTTTGAAGATTACAAAGTCTATTAAACTTATCGTCTCGGACGTAAACTACTTTTTTGATTTAATTTAGTGTTTAGTTTATTTAGTTCTAAGAAAAATAATCACTTAAACATTTTAGTATTTAGGGAATTTTTTATAAGAAAAAATAGCTGAAATCCCAATCATTCGATATTGGCAAAGAAGGCCTTGTAGTTGTAACTAGTTGTAACTAAATTTGTTTTTTTTGTTTTGAGAAAAAATAGCTCTGATAATTTTTTTTACATTATTTCGTTGCCACTTTATATTGTTCCCTTTTATTTTTGTACAATTTTTTCTTTAAGTTTGGTTAAATTTTCTTTTTAGTTTTGGGCCATTTATCATGACACAGTTTTTGGTTCTTATACAACTACAAGCTCTAGTTTCTGGTCATACCCAGAGATTATATCAGGTACATGCAAAAGATTGCTTTTGCTAAACGCTTTCAGTTTCTTACAGAACAAAATTTTGAGATATCCTTAATTAATTTATTAAATTAAATACTGGCTGCTTGCCAGCGTAACATTTATTTTTCCATAGTATGTATTAATTAATAAATGGAGTGGATTTTAAAAAATTAATTTTGAAAATTCAAAAATTTACATATTTTCGGCATCATTTTAAAATTAAAAAATAGTTAAAATTTTAACTATTGTATACTTCCGTAAAAACAAGATTTCTAGTTTAATTTTCATCACCTGAAACAAGAAATGTTTGATCCTGCGATGTACCACTTTGTGACAGGGCAACGTATAGCTAACCAAGAGAAAACACTTCGCTACGGAGATCTACACCAACAGCATTAAATATTTGCCTTTGTGACTTATTAATAGTAATGGCAAAAAATGATCTAATTGGAAACTGTATTCGCTTAAAAGTAAAAGGTAAATCGGTACGTATCATTGGCATCCTTAGGATCATGGTGGTTTCGCCTACCGGTGGACCTGCTTAGATACGCGCGATTTGGTATCTTATACCATTGCATAAACTGGGTGGCTTAAGATTACATAGAAGTAGAATTGGTGTACCAATTTTAAGATTTATTTCGTGTGGTGGGGTTAAGAGAAGACCAAAGACTTATTAATTATGGATTCAGTTGAGATTCTTTATGAAACATAATTGTTTATCTCTTCTGCGGCCGAATATGTGGAAATGACGATAACTCGCTCGCAAAGGCAAGTGTTGTGCTTATGTTGCAATTTTTCAATATCCGAATAAACATTCTCAATCGTTCTAACGCTGAATCCTACAACAAATGAGAGCGTAATGTAACCATCGCTGGTTATGGAAGTGGAACCATCGCCTATTTTTAACAGGTACTATGCAAACTGATTAGAATGATAATTTTCATAAAGATGCACGTGCATATTAAACAGACAAATTTAGTTTTTGAATATGAATAAGGCCAAATCTAAGACATTTTTAATCACGCTTTAACAAAATCAGCACATGTACCCATAGGAACCACCGGTAAAATTTGTCTGTAATTTCCTGTGAACACAAAAGTAACTCCGCCTATTGCCGCCTGAGAGGATCTTATATCTTTAAATGTTGAGTTGACGGCATCGGTATGAGACTTGCGTGACATCGTGCACTCGTCCCATATTATTCGCGATTTTTTTGAAGAACATTAGCAGTGGCACTGTTTTCTTCTTTGTTTTATCGAAGTGGCAGCTTAAAAGAAGAATGAGCTATGAGTATGCCTGATGACATGGTTTCCACTTGGAAATTTTTTCTTGTACCAAATTTCTCGGAAACAAATGTACCAAATAGGAAATAATGTATCAGCAATATGTACAGTTAAGGGCTGCTCATACATTACGTTAGGGAGTTAGGGGGTTGGGTAAATGTAACCGGGAGAAGGATATTTCGAAAGCGCAACGTAACGTATATGCTGTTTCCCGCTGTGTCTTGCACCTGCGGTTATCACAGTTGAAAACAAGGAATTCACGGCCCTCCTAAAATAAAATATATTTTTTTTCTTAAAATAACAGGAAGTTAAATTGTATTTTGAGAAAAACCTGATTACATTTTTTTTTTGCTCAGCAACATTAAAATGTTCATTTTTTATAAAAAAAAAATAATTTTTTTGTGTGTGGGAAGAATTTGATGACCTGGTTTTAGTTACTAAATTTATTTTTGAGGAAAAAGTTGATAGATAACCTTCATATCTGTTTTTAAAGTTCTTAAAAAAATGAAATACATGTAACCAAAATCCTCTTATTTACGGTTTTTTTTCCCAAAATTTTCAAATTCCTACACAGCCCCGGCTTTGACATGCAACTAACGGCTTGAAATACCCATATTTGGCATATTAAGTTTTGTGGCTAAGACGTGCTAGCAGGGAAGAGGATGGTGTATATGTGACATGTTGTAACAGAGGGATGTGGGGGTCAAAAATGTCAAAAATCAGCCTACATAATATATTAACAGCTCCTTAACACTTTTATTAACATACTTAAATGAATAAATTCGGTAGAAAGTCTATCTGAAAAAATGCCAAGCAAACATCACTAAAATAAATTCAGCTGGACGAACTTATTTTCTAAAGTTATACTTTTTTTTTCGTTTAGGAATGCAATAATTTTCCACTGATCCCATTTTAAGTCAAGATTTTGGGGCCGTTTCAGATGGAACAATTAATTGGTAAATTAAAGATTTCTTGCAAAAGTGCTAAATCAATTTCGTTTTTATTTGCTAGCCATATAAGTTGAGATAGCTTTTCTGATTGATAAGGAGCATGTAAAGTATAAATTTATGAAGCGAAAATCAAATTTCATGTATTTCACATGCCTTTCTCTTTGTTCTGTTTCGTTGTCTGAGGTAGACGCAAATCAGGAAAACAATTTCATTTGGCTCTGCGAAGTTGACTGCCAAACTTTGGCGGGTGTTCAAAATCTGATTGAATGTTCTTGTAATGTATTTTATTATGCAAATTTAAGAATTTTTCGATGCATACTTCCCAATAATAAAATGTACCAAATCAGAATATAATAAACCAGTGTACCAAATGAAAATAAATGTACCAGTTTTGGTACAATTGTACCAATTGTGGCAACCGTGCCTGAAGAGGTGACCGCAACAGCAATTTTGTTTTCGAAACGAAAAAAAATCGATCACTTTGATCTATGATGCCAATTTTTCTTAGGCTAAAAAAATAACGCTGAACGGCGCTACTTAACACACAGCTCATGCCAAAAGTGACATTTTGCACGAGCAATTTATGGGCATGGACATGCAAAGGCAGCGTTAACTGGTCACCGAGATCGTCAGATTTGACCTTGTTAGATTTTTTCCAGTCGGCTTTCCTCAAGTACCGGACTTATGCCAATAAGCCGGAAACGACTGGTGCACCCAAAGCCAACATAACCCATGTCATCACTCAAATTCAGCCTGATCTATGCACTGGAGTCATTGAAAATTGGATTTATTGGCTGCACAATGTCATATTTGTAACACCATCAATACGCCTTACACACAACTTGTTGTATTCAAATTTTTAGTTTTCATCTACCCGTTCCTATTGAAAAACCCTACATATGCAAAACATAGAAAAATAATTTTAAAAAATAATATCATATTATATATTATATCAGTTGATAAAGGAAAATACATTTTAAAATTATGTCCTGAGCGAAACAATGCGTCTGAAGTCTTCAACGCTAAAATGTATCCATATTCCTTGTGATACCTAAAGAAACTACCGGGATACAGGTGAAAGTGACATTTAGGGCAAATACATATTAATTATCATATTATCCTTCGCATTTAAGTAAATAATAAAAAAAAAAAAAATAGTAAAATTAAAAATAATAAATGTAAAATAAAGAATAAAATTTCATAAAGTTTATTTACTTATACTTATTGACGACGATCACTTAAAACATTTGGAAATATTGAGTGGGAAACATATTGCAAAAGTAATATTTTGTCAAATGAATTCAATTTTGGGTGATTAAACCTTTCAGCATATTAATACACATATTCAGATAATTTCTCATTTTAATTTTTGATTAATTTTAATATTTTATTCAGACGCAATTATTGTTTGTGTTGTTTATTTTTTCAATATTGCTTGAATATTTTGCAGCATTTTTCATTTTAGGATTTTTTTTCTTCCTATTTTCAAAAATGGAATATTATAATATCTATGCAATAAATTTTCTTCAAGTGTATTTTTGTAAGTAGGCATTGGTGGTGGGAATTCGTAAATCTGTTTGGCTGTTGTAAGCATTTTATTTTATGTCAAAATATAAAATTTGCATAAAGAATTCCGAATGATATGAAAGACGCGTAAAAATTACATTCTTCGGAATTCATTCTTTTTGCTCCTTCGTTGACTTCGTATTGAATACAATTCGTCTATCTTAAGACTTTAGCATCGTATGGTCGTACCATTATCGCCTGTTTGTATTTAAGAAAAATATATATAAATATATTTGCATAAATAAATAATGCGCGCATTTATACTCAAACACTTGTACATAAACAATTTTTCAATTAAGACGAATCAATACAAAATTCAATTATACATATATAGGGTGATTCACAAAAAATGCCATGTTGAGTTTCCTTAATTAGATTCCCTACTTATTTCAAAATTTAAATAAAAACAACGCCGCAAAGTGGCGCCTTTTGCGATTTCGCGTTGCTAAAATCATAACTTTTAAACTCATAAGTATTTGAGTAATGTTTTTTGATTTTGGTTGGTAATTTTTGTAGATATGACATATATAAGATTCAGGTTTGAGGCTTAGCTATAAATACTTTTAAAAAAAGGTGAAAGTCCAAATTTTGAAATTTTTGATTTTTAGTGGTATGAATTCATAAAAAAATTTTTGTTTAATAAATTTTAGTGCGCTTTATTCAATTAATGAACTTTTAATAATTTAAAAATTTTTTAAATACTTTTTTAAAAAAAAATTTTTTTAATTTTTATTAATTCATTATATGCATTTATTTTTTTATCTCTAACATAATTTATAAACAGTCTTTCTCAAAGGCTAGAAAAGTTTTAAGTAAAGGGTTACAGTAATAAATTAGGTAATTTCTTTAAAAAAATCAACAACAATCTACAATTCTATAAAAATATCATCTTTATTTTGGATATCTAAGAAACTTAAAACAGTACTACAGAATTTATCAGTCAGTTCTTTTCGTGACCTAACGTTCCTATGTGACGAAATCAAAGTAACTGAAGATGCTGAAAGTATATTGAACAATTCGTCATTCTGTCGAATACGTGAAATTTTACATGTATTGCTATATCTGTGCTCCTTATAATCTTTGTTTTTAGACTCTTGGGCTTCTTCTGGTAATTCTCCTATTGGTAAGGCTTAATAATTGATAATTTGTCCACTATGAGCTAAGATCTTATGGACAGAGGGTGTCAGTAATTTTTGGCTGTATTTATGTTCTAATATATCTGCAGTTTCCTTAGTATACTTTTCAAATTTTTCTACTTTAACGGGTTCTCTACAGGATAGTACGTTTAAAATAACTTGTAATCTTTTTATCCCGTCCTCATCGACTCCCGTTATTTCTGAAGTTATTTCTGGTTTCTGGATCTTATCCTTGCGTGTAATTGCGAAATGCCGTACTCATACTTGTGTTCATCGTTGGAGTCATCATTACTTCGGAAATATTTTTGTGAACGCTTACATATAGCACAAGATCTAGTAATCTAGATTTGGTGCCAGTTATCTCATTAAGTACTTTGCCGTCAATCATTGTTAAAAATAATTCGTGTCTAATTATAATTTTTTTGTCATCATTTCCTTCAAATATGGTGGGTTGAAGTTCATTTATTTGTTGTTTTATATTGCTGATGGTGATTCTTATTTGAAGATTCTTTTGCCTACTTAAACATTATAGGTCGACAATAAAGAACTGATGATGGTCAAGGGTTTTTCACTCCTTATTCGAAGTGGGGCATCTGAAATATTTTGTCCATCTTCTGTAGAATTTTTTGTTTATATGCACTTAGTCCAGATGATCCATCACAGTCCCAATTTGTTAACAAAGAAATATTATCAGGGAACGATTGTATTTCATGGTTGCTTTTACTGCTCAAAATTCGCTTAGCGGTATGATCTAGTAAATCTTGGAGTCTAACTTCAGCTGATGTTTCTGTCACCGTACATTTATCAGGAACCGCTTTCTTTTTAGCTTCTGGTTCAACTTTGTAGCTGGGAAAAACATCTACGTTGTGGCTCTTAATGAATTTCTCAAGTTGTTATATTTTTCCATTGAAAGCTCCAAATCTAGGAAAAGCGCTAAAGCACTGGAACCATCATATTTTATGGGATCACGTTGTGGAGTATGAATACTTATTTTGATTCGATCGACTCTTGTTGGGAAATTAATAAAATTCTTTTCGTTATTTCTGCCTTTTTCATTTCATGATCTTTGTTGTACTTCATGCTGAGCGCATCTGCTAAGTTCTCTTTTGAAATGTTTCCAGTGGCGACTGCTATTTTTCTCTTTTTCGTAAATTTCCCACAGTTTTCAATTTGTTTTGCTGGTCTTCCTTTGGAGGCCTGTGATGTGCTAGGAATATCATCAAGTGATAGCTCAAAGTCCTTTTTCAGAAAGTCTGCATACTTTATATAAAAATACGCTTTGGTTCTCTTACATGACACCCAATATCTCTTTGTGTTGCAGTAAAAGTTTTTTAACTTTTTTGTATGCTCATCCTTAATATGTTTCGGGTATTTGTTTTTTACCGCAACCACAAATGAATCTCCATTTTCGCTGTTTGCAAATATTTCAAACAAATTTTCATTAGATATACTCATTTTCCTTGGAAACTTGCGTAGCTCACACTTTAAATAGTCAGAAAAGACTGAGTTATTGACGCTTAAAATTTGACTTTTATACAAATACCGGTACAAAATATTATGTTACAAACCTCAAATATAATACTTGTTCAGCGAAAAAATTTAACTACCCAATAAGCTAAATTCCTTGTATGATATCTACCGTAACAAAACAGGTGTCTATAAAGTTGGCCTGCACTAGAGTTCACTGTTATCAGAAGTGCATCTACCTGTATTCTATAAAAAAAATACAGCTTTAATCTATTTGACATTACTAGATATTTTTAAATTGCATTAAAAACTTAGATATAAATATCTGAGGCAAGTATTACTATTTCGCTATACAAAAGCGAATTTTCTTAAAAAGAGTGGAATGATTTGGAAAAAGTGACAAATCTAGCGTTTTGGAGGTGGGGCAAAGCCCATATTATATGAACTGAAGTTTTCTAGGTATCATATCATGTCACATAAGTAGCCATAACTTCTAAATGGGCAAACATATGCAGGTAAGACCCATTTGATTTTTGTTGGCAGATATGTCAACTATAATTTCCCATTCACCAATTCTTGATTGACATTGATTTGTGGATTATAGGCCAAGGTAAATTTGAAAAACTATGCTGGAAACGACCTTTTTTAAAAAATTCATGAAAATTACTAACTAAAATTTTTTTTCTACATCTTGTGGAAATTATTTATTTTAAAATACCATAAATTCATAGAGCGTACTTCAAATTCCCATGTTTTTTCAAACTTTTGAAATTTTCCATTTTTAATATTGCGAAAAATGTAAAAAAATGCTATTTTAATGAACGATAACAAGTTATCCAACTTTGAGCACCCATAAAAACCAAAATACTTGTCATAAATCAAAAAAGTTTTCGGTTTTGGAACCTTTGGTCAATTATCTGTCAAATAAAAAAAAAAGTTTCGAAAATCAGAAATCGAAAATTTCATTTTAGCAATCACTTTTTGAAAAAGGAACCACTGTGCGCCGCTCGAAAAATCAAAATCGAAATTATGGCGATAGTCAATCTTTGACTTTTTCTGAAAATTAAATTTCTCAAACTGAGTATTCAATAAAATTAATTTCTTTGTTTCTACATAAATGAAACTGTACATAAGTTCCGTTTTCTATGAAATTTAATTTGTTGTGTCGGTTTTATTTAGTGTTTCACCGAGGCCGAGGCGAGGCGAGGTTCTAGTTGATCTCGGTCTCGCCTCGTTTTATAAATTTAAGTCTCGCCTCGCCTCGGCCTCGGACGAGATCTTGCCATCACATACCTCGCCTCGCCTCGCTTCGCCTCGTTCTCGGCCGAGGCACCTCGGTAAAAAAGCGAGGTTTTTATTAAAATAAATAAAAAATTATATATGTATCAGGGCTGATAGGCTGATCAAGCCTCAAGAAATAAAATGAAATATCTGTGTTTATTTTTGGTGAATTGGATGAGATATGATGAATTTAATTCTTTTCTTATATGGGAAGGAGACGCATTGCCTATTTTTCCAAGCCAAACTAAGCTATGAACCTTTTACAAACTATAAGCAAAATATGTACCAAATCTTATTTATCTACGTCAAATAGATATTGAGATATGATAAAGTTAATTTTTTTCTTATATTGAAGGCATGGTACCCACTTAGCCCATTTTATTAATTGAATCTTAGTTATGCCTCTACCTTTTATAAATATACCAAGTCTTATTAATCTGCATCAAGTTGTTGATAATATATGATGAATTCTGTTTTTCTCTTATGTGGGGGTGGCATCACCCATTTATCGTAAACTATGTTACGAAGCATCCCAAATCATAAGAAACATATATGTATGTCAAATCTTTCGTCGGTCGGTTGAATGGTTTAGGAGTCCATTAGCAACGAACATACATATATTGATCTTTATTTATATACTAGCATTACCCTGTGCGTTTCGCTTCACCTTACCGGTTCTTAGAAAGACTATTAGAATAAATCAATTTCAATGTAGTGTTGTCAATCATGCAGTTTTGCTTATAGCCTTACATAGCCTTACATGCTTCCCTAACTGATCAATCGAGGCGAAGTCACATAGAAGCTGATGCGATCCAAGCACTTCTGTGCATTAGCGCTTGGACCAAATCTGAACTCGTAAGAAGCACATGCGGATTAAAAATAAAACAAAGTAGTTTACTCAAAATAAAATACTAAAATATTAGTTAAATATAGATTTTATTATAAAAATTACATTCATATTTTGAATCTGCATATGATTCTTACGAGTTCAGATATCGTCAAAACGCGCCTCGCTCTTGGTTTCGAAAACGAGGCTAGGGCGAGGCGAGGCCGAGGCGAGTACGAGGCGAGGTGCCGTGTGATCTCGCCTCGCCTCGGTCAAGCGAGGAAAATTTATTTTTCCATCTCGCCTCGTTCTCGCCTCGGTCTCGCCTCGTTCTCGTAGTCAAAAACGAGGCTGCCTCGTAGCCTCGGTGAAACACTAGTTTTATTAAGAAGCATATGCCTTAATTAAAAAAAGTTATCAAGACGTAATGTGTTAACTAACTTTTACCCTAATTTCTGTTATATGTAGGAAAAAAAAAACAGATATGAAAATATAGAAGATTTTGAGACTTTTTCAAAAATACTAAAAATGTCAAAATTAAAAAGGAAAATAAACAATATTCAGATAAAAAGCAAAAGCTGATATTTTACATTAAAAAAGAACATCCTTCTTTTCAAACCCTATTCTCCGAAGAATAGGGTCATCACAGAACCCTGCCAATGTGTACAATATGTAGCGAGTGCCTTCAATTTGACCATTTGTTGACATTAGAAAGGGTCCAGGGCCATTTTGATAATTTGACGTAGAAAATTGCTGGTGAACACATGTAAATTGTGTGGCAGGTTGCTTTTGGTTAACCAGGTTCTACGACCGCACAAAAGAACTGCCAATGCGTTTGACTTAAGGACTTTGAGCAGCATTGTCGTAAGCAATAATGTGAAGCTGCCAGACATGATGCAGCCAAGTGAAGATACCTTTCGCTTTTTTTATTCTGGCATAGATGTCCATTTCGGTACTGACATTGGTAATTATTTCGCTACCGAAGAAAGTAAAGTTATCCACTTCTTCTATGTTAAATTCGCCTATTATGAAACAATTGCTGCAACAGATTCAGTAGATAAATATGCTTTTTGTTTATGTTATATTTATTTTCATCCCTCCTCTTCTTTCGAAGAAGAGGAGTAAAATTTTCTTCAGCATTGTAGTTCAAAAATAGACAAAGAAATTCTGTCGTGTCGCGATATTCCAGTATTTTTTATTAAAAGACCAGAGTAATAGAAAATTAAAAACCCTCAGAGATAGGCCAAAATTCAAGCCTAGGTTAGGTTAGGTTAGGTAGGAGTGGCAGTCAGTTACAAAAACCGACTCACTTAGACCAAGTTTGGTCCATTGTGATACCACAGGGTACTTGACTATACCCTCTCATTGAACCATCCAGATTTCGTTATGAAACTAAATAACTGACCTATGCTAACATGTCTAAGGTCCTCCAGGTCATCAAACAAAAACGAGCCAAGTGTTTTGTGGCGTTTTCTAGCAAGTGCAGGGCAGGAACAAAGAAAATGTTTAATGTTTTCCTCCTCCTCCACATCCCCACAACTTCTACAGTAGTCAAAAGACCGAATACCTAATCTCTCCGCATGTCTGCCGATAAGCCAGTGGCCAGTTATTACTGCAACAACTGACGAGACACTGTGCCTAGTGCGGGATATCAGTTCTAGAGATCGCTTAGCGTTCCATTCCGGCCAGATTTGCCTTGTTATATTGCAAGTTAACCCTTGGGTCCATCTTATGTTAGCCTTTTTTATCATGTCTTCTTTAAGCAGTAACTTGCAGGTAGCAAGTGGCATGCCAACACCTTCCTTGTCTTGAGGAATTTGTGCAGTAGTCCCCTGCCTAGCAAGTTCATCAGCTTTGCAATTGCCATCAATGTTCCTATGCCCAGGCACCCAGATGAGGTGAATGTTAAAATGCTGAGCCATCTCATTTAGAGACGAGCGGCATTGTTGGGCCACTAGTGAGTTTAGGAAGACTGATTCTAAGGATTTAATAGCAGCTTGACTGTCTGAATAAATATTAATACCCTTCTTGGATACCACATTTATTCTCAGCCAGGATGCTACTTCTTCTATTGCTATAACCTCTGCCTGAAAAAACACTACAATGGTCTGGTAACCTCGCAGCAATACTTATCTTCAGTTCCTTAGAGTAAATACCATAACCCACTTGGTTATTTAACTTGGAGCCATCCGTGTAGAAATTAATATGGTTCCTTCTCCCCGGGATTCCTCCCTTCCAGTCATCCCTAGATGGGATATGGGTTACGTAATCTCTCTTGAATGAGATTACTGGAATAGTGTAGTCCAATTTAGAGGGTACGGAATTCAAGCTATTAAGGATAGTTGAGTGTCCTGTACTTCCCTCGGACCAGCAAGCAGTTTCCCTGAGTCTAATGGCGGTACATGCTGCCATTCGTTTACCAAACAGGTCAAGGGGAACGAGATGAAAGAGGACCTCCAAGGCATCAGTCGGTGTGGTCCTCAGTGCACCACTGATGCACATGGAAGCAGCTCTTTGAACCTTCTGCAATTGTCTGTAATAGGTGACCTTGTCTAAGACAGGCCACCACAACACAATGCCATATAACAGAATCGGTCGAATTACCGCTGTGTAGAGCCAATGAATAATACGAGGTGATAGCCCCCATCTTCTCCCCACAAATTTTTTACAAGAGTATAGTGCTACAGTTGCTTTCCTAACTCTCTCAACAACATTTATTTTCCAACTTAATTTCCTATCCAATATCAGACCAAGATACCTTGCACTACTTTTTAAGACAAGTCTAACGCCCTTTAGCGAAGGTGGTACTATAATTGGAAGTTTGTGACTCCTAGTAAAGAGTACTAGTTCAGTTTTGTTCGGATTTACGCCTAAATCAGCCTCATCTGCCCATGAGACGAGTCTGTTTAAAGCATTCTGAAGAATTTCACACAGTGTGTTTGGGAATTTACCACATGCAATTAATGCTACATCGTCGGCATAGGCAATAGCTTTACAGCCCAGCCTTTTCAGTGACATGAGCATCTTATTTATTGCCAGATTCCACAGTAGAGGAGATAGCACTCCACCCTGCGGCGTTCCTCTGCGGACAAACCTATTAGCTTCAGAAATGCCAAGATTTGAGGTAATGGCTCTGTTTGTCAGTAGCTTTTTAATCAGCTCAACTATGGAACTGTTGATACCCAGTTTCTGCAGTTCATTAATAATAATACCTGGGTCAACGTTGTTAAAAGCTCCTTCAATATCCAGGAACGCCGCCAGGGCGAATTCCTTACATGCAAAGGATTTTTCAATGCTGCTCACTAGTGTGTGAAGTGCGGTTTCTATAGATCTGCCTTTCGTGTAAGCATGTTGAGAAGTAGACAGCAGTTCAGGTTTGATACTGCTGCGAACATAGATTTCTATGAGTCTTTCCAAAGTTTTTAAAAGAAAAGAGGAAAGACTTATTGGTCTAAAATCCCTTGGATTTATGTAAGAGCTCTTCCCAGCCTTTGGAATGAAAATGACTTTAGTCATCCTCCAGGTTAGAGGAATATAGGAAAGGTTAAGACAGCCCTTGAAAATAGCTGTCAACCAAGGTATAATTAAGCGAGCAGATTGTTGCAGCTCAATTGGTGTCACACCATCAGGTCCTGGTGATTTATAGGGTTTGAAGCTATTTATCGCCCATCGAATTTTGGTTTCCGAAACAATGTCCCCGAGAATAATTGAGGACATCTGAGGTTGAACATTCAATTCCTCTGGTTCATGCAATGAGTTACCAGGGAAGTGAGTATCTAGTAAGAGGTCTAAGGTCTCTTCGCTAGATGTTGTCCAGGAGCCGTCAGGCTTTTTTAAAAGACCTAGAGTAGTGGGCGAGGTAGATAAAATCTTCCTTAGCCTAGATGCTTCTGAAATCTCTTCAATGTTTCCACAGAAGTTCCTCCACGAGTTACGTTTAGCTTTTCTTAACGAACTCTTGTAAATTTTGAGAATAGATTTATAATCATTCCAGTCATTGTCCAAACCTGATTTTTTGGCTTTGTTAAATAAATTCCTACTTCTTCGTCGAAGAACCTGAATTTCATTTGACCACCATGGGGGTTTCTTCTTTCC
This sequence comes from Tricholauxania praeusta, assembly GCA_949775025.1. Lineage (NCBI taxonomy): Eukaryota > Metazoa > Arthropoda > Insecta > Diptera > Lauxaniidae > Tricholauxania > Tricholauxania praeusta. The sequence continues at coordinate 68,024,588 of OX459028.1, read as the reverse complement.
TCGAGGTTTACTTACAGGACAAGAAATCTCCAGGGATTTATTTAACCCTCCCGTTAAGTTTTGAACCAGCCTGTCTATGTCATGGATAGTTGACGGCTCTACGGGGGTTGAGATAGGCAGATACTCTGCTATTTTCCTGTTATATATTCCCCAGTTTGTCCTTTTTACATTTCGGTGAATAATCGGTTCTGGGGGGTTAACAGTGAGAACAAATTCTATATAACGATGATCTGAAAAAGAGTGCTCGCTTGAGACTATCCAGTCAACGATACAATCAAAAACAAAGTCCGAGACCAATGTTATATCCAAGACTTCTTCCCTGTTCCTTACTATAAAGGTTGGCTCACAGCCTTTGTTGCAGATAAGTAAGTTAGTGTTTAAAATGTATTCTAGAAGTGACTCACCTCGATCATTATCATCTGTGCTACCCCAGACAGTGTGATGCGCATTTACGTCACTGCCTATGATTAGCCCGGTTTTGTTTAAGCGGGCCTGCTCTACAGCCGCCTTTAAATATGTCGGTGGTAAACCACTCGCCATGTCGTGAGCCATGTAACACGATGCTAACCAAAAGCCTCCAGCTTTTATCTCCAGGCTAGCAACGACTGTATCTAGGTCACTGTAATTAGAATGCAAAAACAAGTTAAGATTAGTCTTTGCCAAAATGCACGCTCTGGGGTTACCTTCCACATTTGCCACCAGTAGCTTATAGCCAGGCGTCCTCAGACCACAGACTCTCCCGGCATGAACCCAGGGTTCCTGTATGAGGACTACATCATCTCCGCTTTTACTTAAGCGGATCAGTAAGCCGGCGGACGCCGCTTTTGAGTGGTGGAGATTAATTTGGAGGACCCTCATCGGATTCCAAATCACCTCCCCTCTCTACGACTGTTATGTCCGCCTCGTCTTCATCATCCTCTTCTAAAAGAAGAGCTTCTTCCAGGAGGCCCCCTACCTCCAACGACCTATCGGAATCCACGGATTCGGCTTCTTCAATGGACGCCTCAGGTTGACCGCTTGGAGTGCAGTTGTCCCCCTCTGGCTCTACCTCTTCATCCCCAACCTCCATCTCCACTGGCACTGGTGGTGCAGTGGCGATGGTCTCCGGGGAGGGAGAGATAGCACCTTTGGAGGCCAGCTCTTCGTCCTTACGGTAAACCTTGAGCGTCACCTTGTTGAAACCATACTTGACGACCCCCTTAGTTGCCGCCAGTAACTCCACGGATTCCTTGTTTAACAGGACCATGGCCTGCATGGATGGTCCGACTGGTGCTTCTAGCTTCCCAATCTTCCAGTTTTGAGTTGGAAGATTGGGATTGCATAGTCGGAGCATCCGCAGAACTGCGTCCTCACCCGACGGTGTGCTCGGTAGCCAAACGCGAGCCCGGGGCCTGGTAGGAATTTCATCCTTCTCCACAGCCTCCAGTCTCGCGCCTGGATACACCTCACCTAGCCTACTCACAGCTACCTTGCACAATTTGGCAGACCGTTCATCATCACAGGAGATGAGTTTAAAAAGGCCCTGATGCCAGCCTGCCTCCTCACATGATGGCACAGGACCAGGAAACTCCTCTAATATCTGGAAGAGGGTATTTGCCAAGGCAGCGTCTACCCACTTCCATTTATCCCGAGGAATTGCCCCGTCCTCCGCCGCCCTGTCAAGCACAGCCAAAACTCTCCCCTTACAACCTTTTACAACGTCACTAAAAGACAGAGATTTACCAGTAGTCTTTTGACGTTTAGACTCCAACATCTCGTCCTGGGATCTCTGCCTTTTAGGTAGTTTTTCTAAAACGGCCTGTTCATGGCCTTTTTGTTCAAGGACTCTCTTCGCCCATCGAAGGGAGTCCTTGTCCTCCTTGGACAGAGAGCTGGGATCAGCAGCTTCCATACGACGACGAATTCTATTCGCCGCCTGCTTGTCCGCGATTTTCATTTTAGAGGGTCTAAGACCCTTAAAACCCTCCCCTAAAGGATTCTGTTCCTTCTTGGACTCCCCAGCCGACTTTAACTGGCTTAGCCGTGAGGCTGTGGCCGATGCCGAACTGGTTTGTCCTCGATTTGACAGCGAAGATCCCCCCTCATGTCTGGATTCCCCAGCCGACTTTAACTGACCATGCCGTGAGGCGGTGGTCGATGCCGAACTGGTTGGTCCAGAAATGGGCATTAAAGCCCCCCCTTTTTTTGAAGGGTTGGTAGGGTTGGACGTGAAGTCCAACGCCCTTACCTTCCCTCCCACCTTCAAGACAGGTCCAGCCACCCGAAGGCCAGCGCCAGTCCCACCTGAGGTGCTTGCGATATCGCGATTGCAGTCATTATGAGTCTCTGACTCAGAAGTCTTTGTTTTAACATTAGTTTGTTTGTTTGTTTGTTTGTTTTGTTTATTTTTCAATATATTTTCCATATTTGGTCCCACGAGTACAGGACGAATATGTCCACCCACACAGAGGTCCAGGTGCGTGGGTAAGGCTACTTAATACCGGAGGGCGCCAGGTATCCGGTATGCTCCGTTAGCGATTGGGTTAATTTTTATGAAAACAGGGCTCCCAACCTAAACGATCCTCAGCACGGGTCGCATAACACTTTGATCCAGCCCTCGCAAGGAAAAAGGAAGGTCCATCCTCACAGAGCCTGCATGTGTGGATAAGGCTAGGTTAAAACGGAAGTTTGCCAGACTATCCGAGTCCGCATATTATCGACTAGATAACCCACTAGCCATTCATCCCTTAGCATATGCTGTTCCACCTTGGATTGGGGGCATTTCTGCCTGAAATACCTTCAGGAAGATACCTCAGGCATTTGAGGAGCTAACCAAACCCCTAGCCTAGCTATGCTAGCCAGCCCTACAGTCAAGAATTAACTTCCTGGAGAGCCGTTTCCAGTGGCCACCAGCTTGGAGGTCATAGCTACACTACCAATTATCACTGATTGTGGCACGACACGCATGTACTAACTGTTAATCATGGTGTAACGCTTTGTTCCACTAATCAGTGCAATCGGCTGACCACCAAAATTCAAGCCTAAATGAGATAAATTTTTAAAGGTCGTTTTCCGAATGTCTTTTGGGAATTATTATAGGGTGTTTTTTTTTTAGAGGTATAGAGCTTCGAATTGAAATAAAACACAAGAAAATCGTTTTAATGTCCATCAATTTGGCTTTATTGGAAGGAAAATTTTATGCCATTAATGTTAAAATATGATTTCGGGCATGTGGCCGCCGCGGCTGGCTCGAATAAAGCCAATTCTACAGGTCCAATTTTGAACCACTTTTTCGAGCATATGGGGCCGTGTGTCGGCAATAACGCCACGAATGTTGGCTTCCAAGTCCCCTAACGTTTCTGGTTTGTTGGCGTAGACGAGCGACTTCACATATCCCCAAAGAAAATAATCCAATGGTGTCAAATCACACGATCTTGGTGGCCAATTGACAGGTCCATTCCGCGAAATTATGCGCTCATCGAATGTTTCCTTCAATAAATTGATTGTGACGTGCGCTGTGTGGCATGTAGCGCCGTCTTGTTGGAACCACAACTCATCCACATTCATGCCATCCAATTCGGGAACAAAATAGTCGGTTATCATGGCTCTATACCGGTCTCCATTAACGGTAACTGACTCTCCAGCATTATTTCGGAAGAAGTATGGCCCAACGACTCTACCAGCCCATAGAGCACACCAAACAGTAAGTTTTTGTGGATGTAATGGCGTCTCAAGGGTCTCATGTGGATTCTCTTCACTCCAAATGCGGCAATTTTGCTTGTTGACGTAGCCATTCAACCAAAAATGAGCCTCATCACTGAACAAAATTTTGCGATGAAAATCAGCATCGAGATCAATCTCATTTTCGGCCCATACACCAAAATCACGACGCATTGCATGGTCTCGCGGCTTTAATTCTTGCACAAGCTGGATCTTGTAAGGTTGCAAGCCAAGATCTTTGCGCAAAATCTTCCATAAAGTTGATGGACAAAGCTCCAATTGCTGTGCACGGTGGCGAATCGATTCATTCGGGTCCTCTTCAACATTTTGCTCTACAGCGGCAATTGTTTCTTCGGTGCGCACTGTTCGACGTCTCTGCGGATGCGTATTATCACATAGAGTAAACGTAGTGCGAAAACGACCCATGGTTAACCGAATTAATTGCTCTGATGGACGATTATGTCGACCATAAAATGGACGGAGCTTGCGGTAAACTTCGCGAACTGAACCATTATTTTCGAAATAAATTTGCACGATTTGCAAGCGTTGTTCTTTTGTCAACCTGTTCATGATGAAATGGCAAACCAAACTGAACAGAAATGACGTTAGAGTTGCCAGATTTGACCATAAAATGTCAATTTTATCTCTATTCGAAAAACAAACCTCTAAAAAAAACACCCTTTATTATTTTGGAATATTGCTTAATGATATTTTCAGGGCTTGATTTTTTTACATTACACCAACTCATATAAGCAACATAGAAATCAAAATTTAATTTTTTTTTTGGTCACCCTACTGTACACATATTAGACATTCAAGCTAACGATATACAAAAATTTGTTTGAAATGAAAAAAAAAAAAATTAAATTTCTCTAAGCCAATACGATGACTTTTTTTCAATATGACATAAAACTCTTAAGACTTAAGATGATTTCTCTTTATTTTAGGAAAATCCTGGGTTAATAGTTCCTTGGATTATTGGATATATTACATTTATGGCACTGGAAGCAGTCGCAATGGTCTACTCGAACGTTTTACGTGATCATGTTAATAAGGTAAGGTTTAAAAAAAATATGTCGCGAACTTATTCCAAATATTTAAGTTAATGCTGTTGTTAATTTTTGTATCCAGCTTAATTCAAAAGTACCAGGAGACCGACCATAGTACGGTTTTTCGTTTTGAGATTGAAAAAGTCGAAAAAATGTAATGCAATAAAATGAGAAGTCGGAAATATTTAAAAAATATTGAATAGGGTTGAAAAGCTGAAAACAAGTTTAAAAAAATTAAAAAAGTATCTATATAAAATGTTGAAAATGATGAAATGTTGTTGAAAAACGTTAAAAGAGGTTGAAGCAGATAAAAAAGGTTATAAACTCGATAATATATGAAAGTGTTGTAAGGGCTGAAGAGATTGAAAAGCTCGAAAAAAGTTGAAAGTCACGAAAAAACTTGACTCCACATCATACATCGAACCTACACTACGTTTGAGGTGAAGCGCAGCGCACAGGGTAATGCTAGTATATATATTAGGGTATTTTTTTCAAACTTTTGGAGAGGGATTTTATTTATTTTTTCCTATATTATAGCTTGAGGAATAAAAATAATTGTCCCAAAATTTGAGCTTCCTAGCTCAAACCTGAAAACGGCACGGACTGAGTTTATGTCCAATTTCGTTGAAATTTAACGATAAAACCGACTTGCTAAAACGTAGAAAAAGTCTGCCATTAGTGCCAAGATTAAACGTTTTGGGATTTTTAGTTAAATGGGGGACGCCACCCACTGTTGAAAAACCACGCCCACATTTTTCGTGTGACTGAAAATGCGGAAAAAATACACCCAAAGGAGGTATTTTTATTTTTTTTTAATTTGCGGTCCTTTATGCCTATATAATAGAATCTGGTTTGAAGAAAATTGTCCCAAAATTTCAGCTTCCTAGATGAAACCTGCGAACTGCGCATCCACTTTGTTTCCTAGTACAATTCATATGAAAAACGAAAAAGCAAAACAACGAAAAACAGAAAATTTACTAAAACGCAAAAAAATCTGTTTTTCGTTGTTTTGATTTTTCGTTTTTCATACGGCTGCGCTATAGACCTCCCAAAAGTGCTTGTTTTTGCTAATTTTAACTGCAAATTTCGAGCCAAAAATTTTCATTACGGAAGCGAACCAGTAAAGTTTTTTACGTCACAAATTAATTACAATTTTAATGCCTGTCGACATCTACAAAGTCATTGATTCGAAAACACAAACTTGAATACAAAAGTGCTTAATTATTAATTCAGTATATCATCAAAGGCTATTTTATTGTGGAGATATAAGCCCGAAGACAATTATAGCATTTTTTTTTTTTGATGTCGTACCTATCGACAAGCCAGCCAAAGTGCATAATTGTGTAACCAATGCCTTAAGAGTTCCAAGTCATCTTTAATATTGCAGTTTAAGTCCTATGTATATAAGTAGAAATAGCTGTTAGAAAGTGCAAGCTATATTATCTACAAAGGCTTGATAAGCAAATCGAATTAATATCAACAAAAAACAGAAATGGGCCAAGCACAGATCCCTTGGAAACACCAAAGTTTATGTTTACAAATTTACTAAATTTTTCATCATATCTTACTCTCTGAGCTCTACTTAGTAGCTTAAAACTAAACCTGCTTTGCGTAAAACATCTAAAGCCTAGTGTTTCACCGATGCCGAGGCGAGGTTCTAGTTGAACTCGGTCTCGCCTCGTTTTATAAATTTAAGTCTCGCCCTGCCTCGGCCTCGGACGAGATCTCGCCATCACATGCCTCGCCTCACTTCGCCTCGTTCTCGGCCGAGACACCTCGGTAAAAAAGCGAGGTTTTTATTAAAATAAAGCATCAAGATATAAAATAAAATACCTGTTTTTATTTTTGGTGAATTGGATGAGATATGATGAATTTAATTCTTTTCTTATATAGGAAGGAGAGGCATTGCCTATTTTTTCAAACCAAACTAAGCTATGAACCTTTTGCAAACTATAAGAAAGATATGTTCCAAATCTTAAGTCAAATAGATATTGAGATATGATAAAGTTAATTTTTTTCTTATATTGAAGGCATGGTACCGCCCATTTTATTTATTGAATCTTAGTTATGCCTCTACTTTTTATAAATATACCAAGTTTTATTAATCTGCATCAAGTAGTTGATAATAAAGGGTTTTTCAATAAGAGCGCTACAAAAGTTTTTTTAAATAAAACAAAAACGATTTGTGATATCAATGAAGTTCTTTATTTTTGTAAAAGAACATTTGATGCCATTGTCATCAATTATCGTCAATTTGATCTTATAAGGATGTAGGTCAAGGTCTATTCGCAAAATTCGCCACAACGATGTCACAGAGATGCCCAACGCTTGAGAACGAGGTGTGAGAGACTGATTTGGGTCTTCTTCAATTGATGCGCTAGCGGCAGCAATATTCTCGACACTACGGGCACTTCTTTGTCTCACTGGCACGGGAACAATTTGTACTGTGCCTGTGGATTCAAATTTTTCCACTAGACGCTCAATTGTTGATCTGACAGGACGATTATGACGACCATAAATTGGACGTAGCGCTCTTAAAGTTGAGCCCACGGTTTCCGAATTTCGGTAGTAAATTTTAATAATTTCGACTCGTTTTTGGATCGTATATCTTTCCATGATGAAATGGCAAACCTTTCTGAAGAGAAATGACAAAAGAGCTGTAAAAAATATGGCGTGGTTTGCTGTCCCTATTGGTCTACTTTTGTAGCGTCCCTATTGAAAAACCCTTTATATGATGATTTCTGCTTTTCTCTTATGTGGGGGTGGCATCACCCATTTATCGTAAACTATGTTACGGAGCATCCCAAATCATAAGAAACATATATGTATGTCAAATCTTTCGTCGGTCGGTTGAACGGTTTAGGAGTCCATTAGCAACGAACATACATATATTGATCTTTATTTATATACTAGCATTACGCTGTGCGTTTCACTTCACCTTACCGGTTCTTAGAAAGGCTATTAGAATAAATCAATTTCAATGCAGTGTTGTCAATCATGCAGTTTTGCTTATAGCCTTACATAGCCTTACATGCTTCCCTAATCGATCAATCGAGGCGTAGTCGCATAGAAGCTGATGTGATGCAAGCACTTCTGTGCATTAGCGCTTGGACCAAGTCTGAACTCGTAAGAAGCACAAGCGGGTTAAAAATAAAACAAAGTAGTTTACTCAAAATAAAATACTAAAATATTAGTTAAATATAGATTTTAATATAAAAATTACATTCATATTTTGAATCTGCATATGGGTCTTACGAGTTCAGATTTGGTCAAAACGCGCCTCGCTCTTTGTTTCGAAAACAAGGCGAGGCCGAGGCGAGGACGAGGACGAGGACGAGGCGATATGCCGTGTGATCTCGCCTCGCCTCGGTCAAGCGAGGAAAATTTATTTTTCCATCACGCCTCGTTCTCGCCTCGGTCTCGCCTCGTTCTCGTAGTCAAAAACGAGGCTGCCTCGTAGCCTCGGTGAAACACTACTGAAGCCTCATCTAAATAATTTGCTATGAAGTAAGTATTTCGTGATCGATAGTATCGAAGCTTTCGATAGGTCTACAAAAAGGCAGCACATAAATTCCTAATTTTGAGTCTACCATTAAGAAACTTCGAAAGCAACGAAATGCTAGTTCCAGATCATTTGACAAAACTCATTCACAACGCTAAAATAACTCTTGCAATACGCTACTATGGCTAAATCATTTTCTATTGGGGAGAAAGAAGTTTTGTTGAACTTAGAGACGGCAAATCAAGCTTAAGGAGGATAAGCAGGGCTCATCAGGACTTAACTTACACTAGTGTGCAAAAAAAAAGCAACAAGTTACCGCTTAAGCTTTGAACTTTCGTAAACTTTCTTTTACTTGCTGCTTAATGAATCTAATAATGGAAAAAAATGTCCATATTAAGTGAGAACCAGAAATAGTTTTTGTTTGCACAATAACAATTTATAATATAAACTAGATGTTCCGGCAGACGTTTTTCTGCCCTCTCCGGAATTAGTCCATTTTTCAAGTGAAATTAAATTTTGTCCCTACTCTTTTACATACATAACATATAGTATAGTATAGCAGACATGTCAGACGTTGCGATGAGTTTAATTTATTATAGTTTTTGTCTTTATATAATTACCAAGTCCCATTCATCTGCATCGAATAATTACTGATATATACAAAATGTTGTTTTATTCGCATATGAAAGGTGTGGCACCACTCATTTTTTCATTGAAACTTCTTTTTGTCCGTACTTTTTATGTATGTATCTAGTCTCATTCATCTGCATCACAAATTTTGGTATTTCCTTAAATGAGAGGCGTGGTACTACCCATTTTTTCTATGAAACTTACTTTTGCCCGTACCTTTAATGTTTATATGTACCAAGTCCCATTCATCTGCGTTCAATAGTTTAAGAGATTTGATGAATTTGAATTCCCTCTTGAAATGGTGGGCATAGCAACGCCCATTTTTCCAACTAAACCATGTTTAGAGCTTTGCATAAACCATATGAAACATACATATGTACAAAATTTTATGCATCTGCGTCAAATAGTTGCTAAGGTATAAAAAGTGTTGGTTTGTTCTCATATTCTAGGCGTGGCACCATCCATTTCTTCATTGAAGCATTGAAGCATTCTTTTGCTCGTTCCTTTAATAATTGTACCAAGCCTTACTCATCTGCCTCAAATATTTGATTATATATGATAAATTTGACAGTGGAAGGCGTGTCATTACCCATTTTTCTAAACCAAACTTTACAAAAACCTTCCATAGACCATAAGAAGCATTTAAAAAACAATCACAAAAATGCGTTATATAGTTCGCGAATTTATATGTGATAGAGAATTGGTTTTCGTACATGAGGGTGTAGCAAAGCCCACTTTTTACCTGTGTATCTTAATGTTAAGGCCACGTGGCGTAATTTCAATAAGAATCGATTAAGCGGTCTTCGAGAAAATGGAAGAAATGGAGAAAATGCTATTTTAAAAATATTTTTGTATGAATGCCGCCCTTAATATGCACCCTAAATAAAAGTTTTATAGCCTACAACCTAGTCGAACCGTTTCGGAGGAGTTCGGTAACAAACAATGTGACACGAGATTTTTATTATATATTAGATTAAGATATATTAAAAAGATGTAAAGTAGGATTCAAAAGCCTTAAGTGTTGCTTACACTTTATTTTTTTAATTAAAAGACTCAAATTTGTCAACATTGGTTATTGGCTGCCTTGTATTCTGCTAATCCGTTTTCATTTAAGTATCTGCAGACTGTAGATGAACCTCAATTTGAAAGGAATTTTTTTAGAGCCTTTCAAATTTGTCGGTCCTCCCATAAGCACATTTTTATGTCATTATAAGCTTTATATTTTTTATCTGAGATGAGAAAGTTATTTTTTTGCAATTTCAGTTAACTTGTATCGTGCCCTTAAAAATTGAGATCCTTAGATATACCCTTATGACCAATGTCACTGCAAATTATCTGATTCAACGTGCAAGCTAATTTAGTTTTGAAATAATACCTACTGTTATACACATTTCTTTCCAAAACATTTAACGCAAAACTGCTGTTGCTTTAGTTTTACACAGCGTGCTTGATCAAAACATTTGATTTCTGGCTCACACTTGATATGGAAACATTTTTGCACTATTAGAACTACCTTCCTGGGTTCCAAAGTCCGAAAAGAAGAACACTTGAAGAAAACTAACTGATATAACAACAACTTCGACATTTGAGATGGTCATAGCCCAATAATTTTTCTGGATTCCACAAAGACAATTGTTGGTGAACACTTGTAAATTCTGTAACAGGGTGCTGTTTGTGAAACTGTTGGTAGTACTTATTATGCTTCAAAAATTTATAATTGAAAAAAAAAATAAAATATTTCAAAGGTTAGACTACTTTAGGGTTGAAGTGTGAATGAGGGGAGTTCTGGTAACTTTTTTGAATTATTGAAGCTTTACTGGATCATTACCAGCTTTTATTTTTGAACTATGCATTCTAAGACGTATGGCTCAGAAGTTATTTCAAATTTTGAATGGCTTTGTTCCAAATAATAATGCATAAAAACTGACACTCCTTTTGAAAACTCTTTTTTTAAGCAATGGTTTTTTGTTTTTATTTTTCAACTCAATGTTCTGTGCAACTTAAAACACAAAGCATTTCGAATCAAAAGAAACATAAACTTTTCAGGTATAACTTAAACAATACTTGAGAAAACCAACGCTAACAAAAAATAAGCAAAATTTAAATAGAAAATGCAATGCATTAATTAAATTCACCGCATGGTGGCGCTATATCTTACAGCTTGTGAAACAAAGGCTTTTAAGGTAAAACAGAAAAAAATAAAACGAAATAAAACAGAAGAAGGAAAAACCTCCTTTTGCATTTGCAATAAATAATTCATGAAAATGAAGCTTTGTGCAACCAACATTTTTCTCTAGCCAGAGAACAAAGAAGCACTGGGTGATGAAAGATTTTTTATAGATTCATTTCAGAGCAAAAAATCTCGCACAATATTCGATACCCTACACTAAGTGAATGAATTCGTCATGAGTATTATGCTATATTTCTATGAGAAATAGTACCAAGGAGACGCATTGTCATTTATTTAGATATCATGCCTTTGAATGGTTATGTATGTATAGGATGCAGTTGTAGCGTATTTATACTTCGACCAGACCCATAAAAAATAACATTTGTTTATGAATTTAAAATTTTCCTGTTTTTGCTATGCGCTGTTGACATGCCGCCAAACGCTTGATGGCATGGTGACATTCTGTAGACGTTTATGTATTTTTTATTGTTTATCCGTTTTTATTTCGCCTCTGTTTTGCCGTGTTAACCTCAATTCTATTCGAGGGACTTTGTGTTGTTATTTGCATTTTTTGGTTTTGGTTTATTTGTACATTTTTTTATATTATGTGTCACTGGCTACGGTGCCATTTTGTGGTCCTGTTTTCATAATATAAACCAAATTTTTTACAACTTTTTTATGGATATCTGTTTCACGCTTTATGTATTGTAATTTCACATTTGCTCGCTTGGGATATTGTTATGGCAATTCCTAAGCTGAAATAGCACTTTAGTTTATTTTTAAGGTGTAGTTTAATTAATTAAAAATTAAATTAATTGCAATTATTGCCGTTGTTTTCTTTATTGTTATCATTGTCTTCATTGGTTATTAATATTCTTACTAAATTTTGTTACATGGGGTGTTGAAGTTTGAGGTATCTTTTTAACTCATTTTCGGCCGATAAAATTTTTTTTTATCGAAAATGCAATTCCTTTCATTGACTTTCTATTATGATCCCATATAACTCTTAAAAGTAAAAGAAATAAAAATATGTTTCGTCCTTTATCCTGTAGGAGGTGGTCGAAAAATCGACCATTGGCTGTTACTGGTAACAAAAAAGAAAAAAGCTGAATTAGTTTTTTAGCAAAAAAAAAGGTTTTTAATAATTTTTTAAAAGCACAGTTTTAATTTTTTATGGACAGAATGCAAAATAAAATGCTTTTTGTGAAGATTAACATTAGTAACCGATTACACATAGTAACCGTGTTCGATGTTTTCCATTTGGTGCTTGTTTCCATGTTGCTTTTCTGAAGGGTGACCGTCGATATCCGAGATAACTTCTTCTTGATTCAGCAAGTAGAATGCGACTTCACTTTGAAATTCTAGTTTTGACATAACTTTTAAAGATTTGTGTTATGCTTCAAGAAAATATGACATATTTTCTAGGCTTGTATAAGAGCGTATATTCAAGCATAGATGATATTCTTACCGCGTATAGAAATTCTGTAGATAGCGGCAGCACTATCGTATATATCAACCAGGCCCGTGCACAAGGGGGGGGCGGATTTGGGGGCTCAAATATATATATATATATATATATTTAAATTTTGTATTATAGTTCACGTGACATGTGGATAAAAAAGTTTAACTTTGGCGTTATCGCATTGTCGGGCAAGACATCAAAAATTGTCTCGAAGCACTGGATATTTGCAATGAAGATGCGTTTCCAAATGTACATCAAATTCTTCGTGTTATGGCAACTTTGCCTGTGACAACAGCAACAAATGAACGCTCCTTTTCAGTGCTGCGTCGTCTATTTCAGAACAACTATGTCAGAAGATAAGCTGAAGGGCTTAGCCTCGCTAAATATACATCGCGATATTGAAATCAATGTCGAAAGAGTTTTGGACGAGTTTAATCAAGTACCTCGCAGAATTAGCTACTAACGTAGTAATATTGAATCTTAACATAAAAACCTGTATTAAATTATAATTAAAAGTCTATTAGACCGGGTCGAAATTTATATTCAACCAGACACCGACTCAAAAGTTAGAAGGACCTTTAAAAATGATTTCTGTGTCATTTTTTTTTCGTTCCGGGAAAAACTAATAGAGCAATTTTGATTCTCCTAAAGGTCCTTTATGTCTAAAAAAAACGTGTATTTTGCTCATAACTTTTATTCCTTCACAGAATGGATACCTGAATTTAGTCGAAAAATAAAGATTTCGGTTTTTTTAGTTTAAAAACCAAATTGAACAACAACCTTTGAATATTTCCGTCTTTAAAAATTACTGCCTTTGTGTATCACTGAAAAGTATCTTTTGCCCAAGTTTCAGCACCACAGAAACTTTTTTGTCAAAGAAAAAAATTAAAAACCAAAAATCCGGTTTTCAGCCATTTTTTCGAAAAACTTTGAGGTTAAGGTGAAAATGATCAGGACAAAAGTTGTAGATCTTCTTATTTCCTACAACTTTTGCGTTAAACTTTTTTTTGATATGATGCACAGTTTAGCCAGAAATCGTGAAAAACTGTGTTCGACCTCTAAAAATGCACCCCATTCCACAATGGATAGCTGCTGTCGATTCGATTTTTTTGTCCTCTTTTACAAGAGCTTGTTCAACAATATTCCGCTGTCAGATTGCTGTAACGAATTATTTTTTTTTTCTCATTTTCTCGACTAATTCTACTGGACTATATGTCAATATCAGTTGTATTTAGTAATGTTTGGAATTTAATCATGGAGAGAGACACGCCTTGAAATCGTTTGAAAAGCAACATATCGCGCTTTTCTTACAATTTATGGTCACCATAATTGGCATAATATGCTCACTATTCGTGATAGCTTTGAGCGCAATCTATCGCTGCACAATGTTCGTCTCTAAGTAAGACAAAATCTGGTCGATATGACGAAAAAATTAATGTCATTCAGGTAGTGTTGATGAAGTCCCAACTTTGGCGATTCTATGGCGTTCTCAAAAGTTTGGAATAATAAATTGAAAAAAAATTTATGATATTTTTATTAAGTTTTCACGAAAACATTATGGTAGAGTTTTTAAAATGACAATAGGTCCATAATGGTCCGGCTCCGACACGGTCATAACATCAATGTTCATAATCCCTAAAACAATTTTGGGCCATATGTTAATTTTTTGCGGCCACAATTCCCACTTCTTTCTTATGCTTATGGGCACTTCTTAAAACGGACAGAATCCCCAAAAATAAAAGGACATAACGCTAACAAGCCACATTTAAAGTGGACATAACACCGACTTACCCTAACTTTTGTGTCGAACTACTATGGCAAACGAAGCCAGAGTTGGACAGTTCATAGGCTGAACCACGAAGCCAGTGTTGGATATATTAGGCATTGTAAATCCAGAGCCTTGGCCGCTTGCCGCTCACTTACCCTTTTTCATGTTTTATGTGGTTTACTGTGGCTAGCGAAAACGGTATTTGATAGAATGTTAATATGATTTTGAAGCTAAAAAAAAAGTATAAAGGTAGCCCGAGTCCGTCCTGTGTACACCCAGTTCTGTTTTTACACGGTTGATACGTTCCAGACAAAATTGTGTAAAAAAAACCGTACAAAAAAAAAGATATGAATTTTTAAAACTCAAAAGTTGACATTTTTTGCCCTATCCTTTTCAGACCCAGACGTTAAGGAAACTACTTATATAAAAGTAATGTTAGATGTTTTTTAGACCTTTGAGATGGAGAAATAAAATACAATAATTTTTTTTTATTTATTTTATTAAAAATTAAGAGATATAGACATTACACATGTGTGCTCTTGAGCACTTGCACATTTTGTCTGCTAGACCTAGAACTTGAATTGGCTGTAGATGTACAGGCATGTTCCATAAACTTGTTCGCTAACTTTTCCGCTATCATGTTTTACCATCGCGTAACTAAATTTGGTCCATATTGGAGAAGACCCAGCTTGTCTTTGTTTTCTACAATTTTTTCTATGTTGCAGCGAATGCACATTATCCAACAATTCACCACGTAAAGATCCATAAAATAACTGAAGTTAAAAAATTCGTCACGGAACTTGAGATACAGCAATTTTAATATCGCCATTTTTTCGAAATTCACGTTTTTTACATTTTCAACTGGCTATATCTCCGTTCTACATAAATTTTTTTTATCGCATCCCACCTTAAAACTTGTTTTTAATAATTCCAAAGTGGATCCAAAAGTATGGAGTTTGGGAAAGACTCTCCAGCTGCGCTATCGAGCTCCCAAAAGTGCCTGTTTTTGGAAATTTTTACCGCGAATTTAAAGACCGAAATTGTCTTTGCGGTCCCTGACGCACACCGACATACATGAAGACATTCAGAAACACAAATACGAATTTCGAAAAAATGGCGATATTAAAATTGCTGTATCTCAAGTTCCTTGACGAATTTTTTAACTTCATGGGTCGTATTTTGAAGGGCTGAAAGAGACAATAAAAATAAGTTAAATAAAAGCGATTTCATCAGAATGTTTCTACTTGGCGTCACTTTCAAAAAGGGTTGTTATTCAGTTTCGATGATTCTGAGAAATGAGATGGCAAACGATTTTCCAAACGCAGCAGTATTCTGAACTTTTTTTTTATCAAAAAGTTGAATAAATACCAAAAAAAATGAGACCCATATAGTTGAATTTTGAGCTAAAGTTCCCGAGATACAGATATTCGAATATAGGGCACAAAACGCCAATTTTTGATTTTCAAAAATTCATATCTTTGCACCAAGGGCATTTGAAAGGCCTACAATTTAGGGATCATAGTTTTATATAATGTACTTCAATATCCCAAAGTTTTGAACGAAATCGGAGAACCCACTGCGGATGATTTTGCTGAAAAGTAATGGAACTACTCGTACATATATATACTCTTGCTCAGAATAACACTAAAAATTAAATGGTCAAAATCATTGGTGACATGCATCGTTTTCCGAATATTTACCAATTATTTTAATTTATTGCATATAACAAAAATAAATGAATTTTTAAAAAAACATTATACTTCTCTTGTATTTCCCAGTAAAACAATAGTGGTCATAACACCCAAGGAAATTATGTCCATTCTTATGAGTGGTTATAATACCAAAAACTATTTTGGGGACAATGACTGTTTTTCAGGTAGACATAAGACCCAACATTTTTTGAGCATTATGATCATTCGGAGTATGACATGGCACCGTCCATAGTATAACTTTCACAATAGAACATTTTAAATTTTCATTTGTCAGATTTGTCAAAAATGGTCATTACACCCAATGTGCATGGCGTTATGTACATCGTTAGGGCTGTGTATTTCCCACAATTAATACCATTGAAACAAAAGCTTTGAGGTAAGAATACGGCAGTCATTATGAGTTTATGTAGGTGTAATTAAGTTTGAATTAATTTCAATTTTCATGATAAATTTAACATAATTTCTGTCTCCTTTTTTTATAGCAATTCGATGCAATGTGCAAAGCTGAAGTGGCCTTTTTTATTGCAAGAGCTTTCATTAATGTAAGTAAACAATAAATTTAACAAAAAAAAAAAAAATATAAAGCCTTCAACAAAAACCCTACGATGTTATTTAACAAAATTAAATAACTTCGAAGAAAACCCAATTTTATTTCGCAACCCAAACCATTGAAAATTCTTTGAAAAGTTTTAAAAAAAACCACAAAAAAAAAAAGGACAAGAAAATTACAAAAAAACCAAACAAAAATATCACCAAAGTAAATTAAGCCACAAACGCAGACATACACAAATCCACGAATATTGCCATTTTCACCAACACAAGCGCACACCGAGTCAGCAATAAAAGCAGGTCAGTAAGTTCATGTAACATTTGTTGGCTTCCGGTTGCAATAAGGATGTTAGAATACACACATACAAAGACATCACGATAACACAACAACAATACAGCACGGGAGAATCATCAAAAAGAGAAAAAAATAAAAATCAAAGACCGCCAAATTACTCTTCGACTATAACAATAGCAATAGTAAAACAAACAAAAAAAAAAAAAAAACAAAAAAAAAAAGCAAAATAAAAGCAAAAAAAAAACTACAAGAATAACAATAAACACGACAACAGCAACAAATACATAAGCAAATTACAAAATGCAATGTGAGTAACTACTCGTACATATCTAATTTAAAGTAACACAAACAAACAACAATAAATGGTTTTTGAAAGCGTTAAGCCGTAATGGTGTTTCTTTTATGTTTTCTGTATCAGCTTACAAATATCACAAAGAAATTGATATGATAGAAACTGAAAAGAGCGACTGAAAATAGTTTACAATCAGCCTGGTCGAGAATTAAGGCTGATTGAAACTTTTGCAGTTTGTTTCCATCTTTATAATAAACTAGCGAAACCCGGCGGGAGTTGCTACGCCTCAAAAAATAAAATATAAAGTGTTTTTATTTTAGTTGGATTAAATAAGTAAAAATTATTTTTGTTGATATTTATCTTATTGCGAGTGGATAAACAATGTTGTATGTTTTTCTATTTGGCTCATAAATGAACAATTGATTTGGCGGAAATCAATGGAATGCCTAGAATCAGCACCTTTGAATGAGATTAATTTGGTAATAGTCCTTGTCTTCTATATATGTACCGAGTCTCATAGTCATAGTCTTTTCTTATTTTGGAGGCATGGCACTACCCATTTTTTTATTGAATCTTACTTTCTTTCTTTATGGCTCATTTTTTCCAAACCAAACTATGTTAAGAAATTCTTACAAACAATAAGAAACATGAGTACCAAATCTTATCCATCTGCGTCAAATAGTTGTTGATACATAAGAAAGTTGATTTTTTCGCATATCGAAGCGTGGTACCGCCCATTTTTGCATTGACTCTAACTTCTTTCTCTACCCTTTCTATATGTACCAAGTTTCATTTATCTGCATCAAATAGTTGATAAGATATGATGAATCTTATTTTTTTTTAGATAAGGGGGCGTGGCATCACCCATTCTATTCTAAGCTGTGCCTGTTTATATAAAAGCCACGTGCTGTGAATTCCATGAGAACCGATTAAGCGATCTTCGAGTAAATTATGTTTAAAAAATATTTTTGTATGAAGGCCCTAAACATGCTCCCTAAATAAAAGTATTGAAGCTTTATCTACGCCTCTTAATATAAAAGTTACTTGGTGTAAATTCGGTATGAATTGATTAACCTGTCTTCATGAAAAAGATATTTAAAAATATTTTTGTATGAGGACCACCCAAAGTGTGAACCCTAAGTAAAATTTGTACTATCTAATCTGTGCCCTTTCATATAAAAGCCATGTGGTGTTAAGATTATGAGAATCGATTGAAAGGTCTTTGAGAAAATGATCTTTAAAAAAATATTTTTGTGTGAGGGCCACCCTAAATTACAGTTTTGTAGCCTAAGCTATGCTTCTTAACATAAGAGATACATGGCATAAATTCGGTGTGAATCTGTCTTCGTAAAAATTATTTTTAAAAATATTTTTGTATGAGAGTCACCCTAAGTATGCTCCCTAAATAAAAGCTTTACAACCTTGTCTGTGCCTTTAAATATAAAAGCCATGTGGAGTAAATTCCATGAGAATCGATTAAGCGGTTTTCGAGAAAATGATATTTTTGAATCAGGACCACCCTAAGTATGAACCGTAAATAAAATTTTTACTATCTAATCTGTGCTTTTTAATATTAAAGTCATGTGGTGTAAATTCCATAAGAATCGATTTAGCGGTCTTCGAGAAAATGATATTTAAAAATTTTTTTGTGCGAGGACCACCCTAAATAAAAGTTTTGTAGCCTAAGCTATGCTTCTTAACAAAAAAAAATACGTGGTGTAAGTTCAGCGTGAATCGATTAACCTGTCTTCGTGAAAATGATGTTTAAAAATATATTTGTATGAGGGTCACCCTAAGTATGCACCCTAAATAAAATTTTTACAATCTAATTTGTGCCCCTTAATATAAAAACCAAGCTGTGTAAGTTTCATGAGAATCGATTTACCTGTCTTTGAGAAATCGCTATTTTTAAAATATTTGTGTATGAGGGCCACCCTAAATAAAAGTTTCATCGTCTTAGCTATGCGTCTTAATATAAGAGACATGTGGTGTAAATTCCATGTGAATCGATTGAGTGGTCTTTGTAAAAATGCTATTTTGAAAATATTTGCGTATCAGGGCCACCCTAAATTAAAGTTTTATAGCCACCACGCCCCTGGTGTCTTTTGTGAAGTGCTTAACATAGGCTATGTGCATCCTGACACCGAATTTCAAGACTTTTGCTATCATATGAACCAAGATATAGCGAGTTAAAGGTTTTAATTGCATGCAAAGTGCCACGCCCCTTGCTTTTATCAAAATAAAATATAAACCATGTTACTCAGGAATAGTGTAGCTTTTTATTAGTAGAAGAATCTTTGGAATCGGTTCTGTAGCTCCAGAGATTACCCTGAACATACAAACAAACAAACCTTACCTCTTTATATAATAGTATAGATATAGTATGTGGAATCTTGGTGTAACTTCATTGTGTTATCCAAAAAAAAAAATACTCAAAATAGTGCATGAAAATATGCTGGTGGGCATGGCGTAAGCTACATCACTTTTGAGCACTGACATGTGAAACTTATGACTGTCAAAATAATGTTTTCCAACCGTCTTGAGACTGTAATTTTCCACTAAACTAAGTACATGCTGACTCGTTTGACTATTCGAACCCACAATGAATTTGGAAACATTTACTTAAAGTGCTCTGCTGGTGTAGGATTTCAAAGCTTATGCTTGTATGGGGGGTGCCACGCCTTCTTTCGAAAATGTGCCAACATTTAGTCAATGTATTTCACCTGCATTTAATTCAGATATACATATGTACAATGTACATACCTTAGAGCAAGTAAGCCACCTACATTAAATTTCATACCAATTGCTGAAATTGTTCACCAAAAATAGCGCTTACAACTTTATTTTAATATGGGAGGTGGCACTTCTAATATAATAACTGACAACTACACCAAATTTAATTAAGATTACTCTCATAGCATACTATCTATAAGCTTATTCCCCACGAACATATGACAAAAATCTGAAATAGTACGCTAGTTGCTGAGTAAAAATCGGTCTTATAAAAAATTAAAAACAGCATTTTTTTATATTAAATTTAAATTTTTTTATTTTTTAACATACTCGTATTTTATCTACCCGTAATTCAAATTCACCATTCTATGTATCATTAATTTCTGTATAGAAAGAATTGCATCCATTCCTCAATACTCAATCATCTCACGTAATTACTCTCAGTTACATGAAACACCTAGTTACAAAATCATATTTTTACTGTGTTCAAAAAAAAAATTGGTTTGATGAATTTGCTGTCATCGCAATTCTTCAGGTATAAAATGATCATCAAATTAAATTTGGCATTACAAAAGTTTTGTGGCATGAAGTTCTCCTTCTTGATTCTTGTTGAATTCAATGAATCAAGACAAAACAATATATGTATATGAAATATTTTTTTCCTCTATCTATCTGATTTGGTTTCCGAAATACATAATAAGTTATAATTCTTCTATATAGAAAGTTTGAATTTACATCCGACATCGACGTAACTGCAAAACTTTCTAGCTTTTTCATCCTGAAATTACTTAGCGACTGGCCTACAGTTTAATAATGATGACTTGAAAAAAAAAAAAATACTAAAATTCTGTTGCTGTAAAGATGTTATCTTTGGCCTCGCCAAAACTTAAATATCCTTCCCCGCGTTAACAGTAAAAGCTCGCGTATGTCTTAAATTTTCATTTAAGTGGATTTTATTCACCACACTACTTGCTGGCTGATTTGACTTAACCTACTCACATTGAGTTTTACAACACTATGGGCTCGCTGACCACTTTTGTTGGCCAAAAGTCTGAGAGACTCTACAAGGGGGTTTTCATAAATTCAAATTCAATTCAATTCAAAATGACGGATCCAATATGGTGACAATGTCAAAAATTAAAAATTATAAGTGACGACTTCAATGTGGCATCCGGTATCTTAAGTCCATATTCGATACTCTATTTCAAAGTTTTGGAATTTGGTATTAAGGTCGACATCAGCGGCCACTCCCTTTTACCAAGTCTTGTAGAGTTCTAACTTATTTTGCTAAATTAACCCAATCAACCCATTTGTTAAAAAAATAAATTTTTAAAATGATTTGTTTTTAATTCATTTTAGTTTTGAAATTCAAGCATATTAATTAATTATTGTATAATATCCAATTATTTTCCAAAATTAAATTTTCCTCTTCAAAGTCTTCTTCTTCATCGTCGTCATCATAATTTTTTGATTTTCAAATGCTGTTGTGAAGGTAAGCCACGTAGCACTTTGCGCTTGAAAAACATCCATCCTTTTATGTCACTTTTCCAATTTTACAGTAAATATTTCGGAAATACATCTCCAATTTTTTTCAGCAGATAGTTGATAATACAGGCTTTTTTTCGTTCTTTTATATGCTCATTTCGCCAAACTCGAAAAAGCACGGAATTTTTGAAGCCGAAGTTGTCTGGAAAAAAAAGTTTTTTTCTTAAAAATCGCAAAAAGTCGCAACACAAAACTCGATTAAATCATCTTATATAAATTTTTTTCCCCCTTAGGCTGGGCAAACTTGGGAGAAATTTTCCAAGCCAACACAAATTTAAGAATTAAAAAATCACAACAATTTTATATATTTAAAAATATATTTAAATTTTATATTTAAAAATTGATTTTTTCACTGCATCAGATATGTTTTAAAAAAATGCATATAATTATATAGATTTAAGAACTTGCCATCAGCTTTATTTTCCACATACTACTTTTTTTAGATTGTTTTTTTCAAAACAAGAATAATATTTTAATAACCTTAAACAAAACGCGCACGTAATTGTATTCATAATTCTATTCAGAAAGCTCAACTTTCATGGTTTGCTGTTAAATTGTAAATTAGTATTTACAAAAACAAAGTGGACTCTTGTTTGTTTTGAAGTATTTTCTATTCGATTACAACAACAACAAAAGAATATCAGAGTGTGAAAAAATATGTTTCGGCCAGCAAATGTGGTCAGCGAGCCCATAGTGAGACTGTGTGATTTGAAATGGTTTCGATCACTTAACACCTTAAGCTCTCAAAAAATGTCTGCCTTCGAAAAATCAGCGCTGTAGACGTGTGCCTTCTCTATTTCTTATGTCTTTTATATGTCAAAGTACCAGTCAGTGCTGCCAAGAGGCAGACGCGATAAAATGATTACGTACTCAATATTTTACATGTTTGTAATGTTGCAATTTTTAAATGCAGCAATAACTAAGTGGCATACGTTGTTCCTCTCGTTTCTTATGACATAATTTACATAGTAATCTTAATCTGCCTGAAGAACTTAAGCTTGTATTTATCTGACAATTTTGAAAAAAAACTTAATTACCCTTAAACGCAGCAACGAAAAACGTCTGGTTCTTACAATTATCTGTTTCTGTGTATAGACCAGAGATGTGCAATGAGTGGCGCAATATTATATACCATTCGCTTATTCATTGCCATTGCGTGTTTTTATTCGACAACATGAAACGAGTGCTGCAGTGCCTTTACTTTTTTTGAACATAACTACTCGAAAGACAAGCACTATTCACTCAAAGCTCATTCATTCGTTTCTATTTTTATGCAACGAATGCTATGGCTATGTAACGAATGCTATGGTTATGCAACAAATATTATTGCACAGCATCGAATACCTCATATGATATGAGCTCATGCTATTGTAGTGTAGTACTTTGCTTGCCATTGTTTGTATTTGTTGAGTTTCTTCTAAAAGACGAAATAATTTCTTATTTTAAATTATGGAAAATACACAAATCAAAAAATATAATAAAAAAAGTTCATGTTGCGTAATAACATTCGTTGCATAGCCATAGAATTCGTTGCATTTAAATGGAAACGAATGATTGAGCTTTGAGTGAATAGTGACTGTCTATTATAGAGTGTTCGTTGCTTTCAAAGAAAACAAAGTCAAGCAACGGCAATCCGATAAGAAAGTAGTGCACGTCAGCATTTGCATTCGCTTTGAGTGAGCAGTGTTTTCATTCGTAAAATTGATTCCCAATTCGTTTTTTGTGAGTGTTTCACAACTGCGTATGAATGCATTCGTGCACATCTCTGGTATAGAAATAATTTTCAATATAAAAGACAGACACGATAAAATTGTTTCTGGTACCTTTATTTCTTTACAGTTTCAAATGGCACTCAATCAATAACTCAGAAGCAAGACAATTGCAGAGACTGTTCGTATTATTTTTGTTCTTAAAACTTCATGATTTTTAATCTCTTCCACACAGTAAAATCATTTAAGAACTTAGGCCAACGGCTCCCAATCTATTATTAGAAAATTTATGTAAGCAATTTAAGCCAAACTTTAAGCATGACCTCTGAAATAGCACATGTTCTGGATCCTCTTCTTATTTTAGACAGTCCGAGAATTATGGTATCCGAATAAGTGAAGAAACTTAATTTATTTTGGCTCATAAATATTGTAATAAATTTGGGATAATCTAGGGTCTCCAACTGCTTTGCGTGACAATATATCATCCATTTGGCTACAGCGGCCTCTTTTATATCGGGAGTAGAAGTCTGTTGCTCCTTAAAGCTCTAAAAACTTAAATCAAATATGTCTTTTTAAGAATTGTCGAATTGGGAAGTGTATGAATCATTCTTTCTTAACATTGCAGACATGATGCCTATTTTCCTTTGCTTTAAAAGTTTTCCAAAAAAATTTTAAGTCTAAGGAGAAAAGTAAGCTTTCGAATGGTCGAGTAAAGTGTGAAGTGGTTCAGTTTCGAGTAGTCCACTGAAAGTGAAACTTAATTTTTTTAAATATATCCAGTGCCCATATAATAAAATTTACTTCTGATTTTGATACACCCTATAGTATATAAGTATGTATTTTAGCAATGCAAAATAACGAAGTTGATGAACTTAAAAAATTATAAATGGTGCTCTATAATTTTTTCACGTATCATTCAAAAGCTCACATTTTTTTAAATCAAAGTAAAAATTGGCAGCATGAGTGTAATGTGTTCAGAAACATTTCTAAGATAGATAACTAAATAATAAAAAAAAATATAACATTGAAACCGTAGTGACTTTGGCAATAGAAAAACTGCCGCCTATGCTCCAAACTTTTGCGTCAAGTTGTAATGTCACACAGGCTGCACAAGCAACACATCGCCATGGGTGAGGAACCACAAGGGGAAACATAAAGAAACCGCAAAATTAATAAACACATTTTTGCAACCAACAGCTTGACTGCGTCGATGGCATAAATAAATTTATACAAAATAAAAAATAAAAAACAATGAAAACAAGGCAAAATAAATTTAAAAAAACAAGAAAATTTAAAAAAAAAATAAAAATGATTGGTTTCTAGAATTTTGTAAATTAATTATTTCACAGTTTATGCTTGTAATTGTGTCCTTGGAAGTAAAATATTTGTACGAAAGTTAGAATAATTAAAGAGAAAATGTTCCTTTTTCAAATAGTCCAGGAGGAATAGGGTTTGAACAAAAAAATAATTCGTTGCAGCAATCTGACAACGGAATATTGTTAAATAAGCTCTTGTAAAAGCGGACAAAAAAATCGAACGTACAGCAGCTATCCGGGGTGGAATGGGGTGCATTTTTAGAGGTCGAGCACGGTTTTTCACGATTTCTGGCTAAACTGTGCATCATATCAAAAAAAATTTAATGCAAGAGTTGTAGGAAATAATAAGATCTACAACTTTTGTACTGCTCATTTTCACCTTAGGAAGCTGCAAAAACTTTGAAAAACAATTTTAGAAATGTAAATAATAGCCGTGTTTTACTCGCTTTAGGTAAACCTAAAAGTGAATAAAACGCATAAGTTAAACGTTTTATAATTCTGCCTTTGACCAATAGGAGGCATGGTGGTGTTTGACAGAAGTCCTGTTTTAAAATCACAGCTGGCTTTGTGGCCGTGTGGTTGAACGGGACCTAGCGTGGTAAAAAGCCTTACGTATATATGTATCAGTATATAATGTTTTTTTTTTTTAAAGTATTGCTATCAAATGATTTCAAACTGTTTTTATAGTGTCGCAGACGCTAATACAAAAGTTTTTTTTTTCGTTTTCCATCACTGTTTTTGTTTTATTATGTGTTTCTATTTAGGCCTAGCACCGACTGGATCAGGGTTTCGAACCCTGTAAGTTTTGAGTGCAGTACGGGTTCAATGCATTTTAATTTAGTGGGTCCGGATTCGGTTCGGGTTCGGGTTCAGCTTCAATTTCTTTCCAAAAAATAAAACAAAAATTAATCAATTTCATTTAATTTTTATTTTAGAAAGTTATTTTATTTATTTTTGGAAAAAATTTTAATTCAAACGCCTAAGTAGAATATTCTCTAGTGATTCTCCCTAAAGATGCACTCCAATGCAGAAAAAGCCCTCTCGACACTGACTTGAGTTGCTGGAACAGCTAATATGACCTGAGCAACTTCACACAATAGAGGTGTATCAATTTTTTTTTGTTCCCAGAATTCTAAAATTTTTTTTCTTTAGAAATCCTAGGATAAGTCTGATAAATTTCGAATTATTTGATATTGAATTGTTTTCCTTGTTCTTTAGCAGTTCTTCTAGCATGTCTGCTCATTCATCTTCGGAATAAGATACTACTACACTCAATATTTTAGGTTGTAAGTTCTATACTAGTTTGTGATACCGTTTCTGACTCTATACGTATATGTGCATTTCAACCGAAATTGTCATTTAAGCTTAAGGCTACGTTGTTATTTTTTTGGAGCACACTCTTCAAACCATGGTTTTTCTTGAAGTGAAGACTATCTTGAATTTATATTTAAAATAAATTCAAAGACCTGCACTTTTTCATGTTTTTTTTACTTTGAATTGAAATATGTCTCCATCTGAATTTTAATTATTCCTCCTTTAATAGTAAGTCAAGAAATCTTTACTTCAAGAAAAACGATGGCTGAAGGGTGTGCTTCAAAAAAAAAAAAAAAAAAAAAAAAAAACTAAACAATGCTGGGCTGAAATGACAATTTTGCCATGGTTTCGATTTTTTTCTTCTTTTGGAGCGCACCCTTCAAACCATGGTTTTTCTTGAAGCTAAGACTGTCTTAAATTATTATTAAAAAAGGAACCTTTTAAAATCCAGAAGCAGACATAGTTAAAATTGCAAAGTAAAAAACACATGAAAAGTTACATATAATGTTTTGTAATCTAACAAGCGTCAGAGCATATCAAAAGGGGAATTCCAGCGAGTTGGACAATGAAGATTTGCTTTTTTAAGCATAATATTTTTACGAAAGATGTATTAATAGGAGCTCTAGGCTTCTTAGAAAAATCTCTGCACTTAGTAACATTAATATTAACTGTAGATATTGTGTCATAAGCTGCCAACTATGCACCTAAAGTGAATTATGTATATCCTTATACTTATAAACTAGACTAGAGTTCTTATCTTTCTTCATTTGCATCTTATTCTTCTTCTTCATCTTCAATTTTTTCAAAATCAGGAAATTCACATTAATTTCTTAGGAGTTCAATGAAAATTGACATAGCAAATGAAAACCAAAACCAACAAATAATAATCTTGCTTGAAGTAAAAAAATTCTACGAAATATAAGATTTCGTAAAGGAAACACTTATCATCCATATATCTGTGCATTTGAAAATGTTCCAAAAGTTATGAACTCATTGGAACCAGTTGTCCAAAAATGCATCAAATCATTCTATTTCGACTCACTTGATCACACTTGTCTCATAGAGTAGATGTGATAGAAAGTAATACTTGTCAGATTCAGGTATCATCATCAAGAAAATATTTTAACAAATGAAATTTCATCGTAAAAGAAGACATACCACTACGCGTGCAAGAGTGAAACCTTAAGACTATGTAAAAAGCATCAAACTTCCGTTTTCGAAAATGTTAAATTTCATTGATTGAGATGCAGAATCTAGCCTGAGGTAATATAATGTTAATATTTTTCATAAAAAACGCGAACTCACAATATCAGTTTTTGAAGTTTTACCATCGATTGGTCCCCCTTGTCTCATTCAAAATCTAATTCTGTTTATTTCTCATCGATTGGTGCATTAAAATTGTTTCTAAAAATGGGTCGAAAGCAACCCTTTAAGAAGGTCCGGGACCTCTTCTGTCTCTTTCAATATCGATTTTTGACCTTTTTCCATCGTGCAATAACATTTTCTTAAAAATATAAATGCATAATTATCATAAATTTTTACTTTCTAGAAACTTGTTTAGTATTTGCCCTTAGATTTTATTATGAATAATCCTTGAAATTTGTTGCTATTATTTAAGGATTTTCCTTGAAAACTTTTTTAAAAATTTATTTCAAGCTCTGTTGTATATGTATGAATAGCTACTTTAAATGATAACTCCACTTACGATAGAAAAAATAGCGTTTGTAAAAAATCAATTTCCAATCCAATTTTCATCTATAGTTCCAACTTCATCTAAAACTACAGAACCATGAGCAGCTTTTACAAAAATGCTTTACCGATTTATTGCAGTATATACGGGTAGTTGTTGAAAATTGCATTGTATTGAAAAAGTTCGACAGGCAAACTCGGACTGTCCGAAATTCAATAATGAAACTTGAGTCCATTTCAATCACAAAATTGGAAAAATATTGTGCATTGTACTTCTTACAGCAGAAATGAGAGCAAAAGTTATAGAGACTATCATGGTTTTTTTTTATATTTGCCTACTTTGCCTATATTAAAATAATATTCAAGGCTTTTATGCCTGTTTCTTCCATATATCGGACTGAAATAACACGCGTCACTGCATTACTTCAAATATTTAAGTCTTTTGAATACAAATTCTACGTTAATAATATGTCGTAACAACGATATAAAAAGCAAGTTCACTTTGAAAACTGACACTCAATGTTCGTTGTTAGTTCATTGTTGGCCCAGTGTTCTATTATACGTTCACCGAACTGCGTACATGCAGCAATAAACAACGAACAACGGGCAACAGAACGAGCTTTTACGTTTGGTTCAATGTACTAGTAGTACTCCGATTAAGTAAGAACTAATGAAACTTTAAAATCTTCACTTTTTGGACTATGGAAAATTCAATTCATATTACTTACTTACTTAGATGGCCATAACAACCCGTTGTCAGGTTTCGGCCGACCTCATTAGCTCTCGCCAGGCGGCTCTGTTTTGCGCGCGCCTTCTCAAATCGTTAATGCCAAGCGCGGTTAGGGCTTCCTCAGCTTGGTTTATCCACCGGAGGCATGGTCTCCCTCTTCGTCGTTGACCGGGGACCTTCCCTTCGAATACCTTTTTCGCTGGAGCTTCTTTATCCATACGATGGACATGACCCAGCCAGCGTAGTCGCTGTATTGTTATACGCTTAACTATGTCAATGTCGGCGTAGAGCTCATACAGCTCGTGGTTCATTCGAAAGCGATAGTCGTCGCCAACTCGAACTGGACCAAAGATTTTGCGGAGAACTTTCCTCTCGAACACCCCAAGAGCGGATGCGTCTGTTGTCGAAACCACCCATGCCTCAGCGCCATAAAGAAGCACAGGTAGAATGAGCGTCTTGTAGAGTGATAGCTTTGTCGATCGAGAGAGAGCTCTGCAACGTAATTGCTTACTGAGACCGTAGTAGCACCTATTAGCAGTTGTTATTCTCCGCTTAATCTCCAGACTGACATCATTGTTGCTGATTACGGCAGTGCCAAGGTAAATGAATTCCTTGACAACTTCTAATTTACAGAGTCCCGCTGTAACATGAGAGTCTAGATCCCGTGCTCTCTTGTTGTTGTTAGTAGACATCATGTATTTCGTCTTGCCCTCGTTTACCGTCAAACCCACTTTGGCTGATTCCTTTTCAATAGCAGTGAAAGCAGCAGTAACATCTCTCTTACTCCGACCGATAATATCAATATCATCAGCGTACGCAAGGAGCTGAACACCTTTGAAGAAAATGGTACCCTTATGATGCACACCGGCTTTTCGTACGATCCCTTCCATAATGAAATTGAAGAGATCGCACGAGAGCGGGTCGCCTTGTCTGAAACCTCGCTCGGTATTAAAAGTTCCGGAGAGGTCATTCCCTACCTTGACGGAGCTAAACGTATTGCTCAACGTCATCCTGCAGAGCCTTATCAACTTTGCAGGTATACCGAACTCAGACATTGTTGCGTATAGGCAATCCCGCACTGGGCTATCGAACGCAGCTTTATAATCGATGAAGAGATGGTGAGTGTCGATTTGATATTCATGGGTTTTCTCCAGGATTTAGCGTAGTGTAAAAATCTGGTCTATGGTGGACTTACCAGGTCTAAAGCCACACTGATAGGATCCGATCAGCGTTTCTGTATACGGCTTCAATCTTTCACACAATACGCTCGAGAGGATCTTATATGCGATGGAAATAAGACTGATACCCCTGTAGTTGGCGCAGATTGTCGGGTCTCCTTTCTTTATTACAGGACAAAGCACGCTGAGATTCCAATCGTCGGGCATGCTTTCCGCTAGCCATATTTTGCTGATGAGTTGATGCATGCACCTTATCAATTCATCGCCACCAGCTTTAAACAACTCAGCTGGCAGGCCGTCAGCACCCGCTGCTTTGTTGTTTTTGAGTCGCTGGATAGTACATCCACTGCGTTATCATCGATTGGTGGTATCGTACTGCATTCTCTCTGGGCGGAATTGGTGGGATCATCGCCCGTAAGCAAGTTGGAGAAATGCTGCCTCCATAACCTCAGTACACTCTGTGTATCTGTAACCAGATTTCCATTTTCGTCTCTACAAGTGGATGCTCCGGGCTAGAAACCTTGAGTTAGACGCTTAACTTGTTGATAGAATTTTCGTGCATCCTTCTTGCCCTGGTACACCTCAAGTTCCTCACGCTCACGCTTTTCCTGCTCCCTTTTTTTACGTCTAAAAATGCGCCTCTCTTCCTTCCTCTTTTCGCGGTAGTTTTCTCGCACGGCTCGCGTTGCGGCTGACTGCAGCGTCTTCTTGTATGCGGCGTTTTTTCAGCAGTCGCATCGCGACACTCCTGGTCATACCATTGGTTTCGAGGTTGTGGGCGTCGAAAACCAATGACTTCCTCGGCAGCAGCACACATGGAGTGGGAGATGTGTGTCCAAAGTCCACCGGCGTCGTCGGTTCCAGAGGTTGGTTGGTTGAGCTTAACCGAGAGTTGAGCGGAGTACGCCTCGGCAGTCCGTTGTGATTGCAGCTTGGCGACGTCCAGCTTTCGTTGCATGCCCATGCGTACATTCTTCGCATTGCATAGCCGCATGCGGATCTTAGCTGCAACAAGATAGTGGTCGGAGTCAATGTTGACCCCCCGAAATGTACGCACATCCAGAATGCTTGAAGCGTGCCTTCCGTCGATCACAACATGATCAATTTGGTTTTTCGTTTTTTGATCCGGGGATAGCCAGGTGGCCTTGTGAATGTCGAGGTGTTGAAATCTGGTACTACTAACTACCATGTTTCGCGCCGCGGCGAAGTCGATCAGTCTCAGACCGTTCATTCATTCAATTCATATAGTCCAGTATAATTAGTCGAGAAAATGAGAAAAAAGAAAAATAATTCATTACAGCAATCTGACAGCGGAATATTGTTGAACAAGGTCTTGTAAAAGAGGACAAAAAAATCGAATCGACAGCAGCTTTCCGGGGTGGAATGGGGTGCATTTTTAGAGGTTGAACACAGTTTTTCTCGATTTCTGGCTAAACTGTGCATCATATCAAAAAAATTTTAATGCGAAAGTTGTAGAAAATACGAAGATCTACAACTTTTGTACTGATCATTTTCACCTTAACCTCAAAACTTTTCGAAAAAATGGCTGAAAACCGGTTTTTTGGTTTTTAATTTTTTTCTTTGACAAAAAAGTATCTATGAAGCTGAAACTTGGGCAAAATATACTTTTTAGTGTTACACAAAGGTAGTAATTTTTTAAGACGGAAATATTAAGAGGTTGTTGTTAAGTTTAATTTTTAAACTAAAAAAAACGTCCAAGAATTATCAAAAATTTTGAGGTTAATGTGAAAATGATCGGTACAAAAGTTGTAGATCTTCTTAGTTCTTACAAATTTTGTATTAAATTTTTTTTGATATGATCCACATTTTAGCCAGAAATCGTGAAAAACTGTGTTCGATCTCTAAAAATGCACCTTATTCCACCCCGGATAGCTCCTGCCGGTTCAATTTTTTTTGCCTCTTTAACAAGAGCTTGTTCAACAATATTCCGCTGTCAGATTGCTGTGACGAATAATTTTGTTGTTCAAACCCTATTTCTCCTGGACTAATAAGTAAAGTTAAATTTTGTGAAAAGTGAAAAAAGTTCAATAAAAAAAATTAAAAAAACGCTCAGTGCGCGTGTTGTATCCTTGACACTGCTCAAGTTGCGTTACGCAGATACGCAATCAAAGAGCGAAGTGACATCAGTTGGTGTCAAATAGAATTAATATTGCACAGTAGCAAACAAGAAGCAAATGACACTGCGAAACCCGACACATGTGGACCTCTGAAATACAAGTGAATATAGAAAAAGAAATATCTAACACACGCTGGTATCGAAAAAAAAATGAATAAAATGCGCTAAGTACTTTATGCGCATATATGATACATATACACAGCAAAACGCTACTGAGGCAAGTAAATGTTGCTTACGAACAACTACTACAAGGAAAGACACATATAGAATAAGATCCTTAAGTTGCTTTTATTTATGGCGAAACAACAAAGTATCTGCGTATAATGACGATATATGTTGCCAGAATATGATATCTTATATTATGCTATTACAGCATATAGCCATTAGCGTTATAAACAAACGTCACCTTCACCCAGGTAACAAGAGTTACATTGTAAAAGAAGAACAGTAAATGGGTCGCCCAAGCGTAAAATTAATTTTTTCAAAAAAAAAAAAAAAAATTTTAAATTAAAATTGTAGCTCCATTTTAGTTATTTTATTGACATCTACATGAAAAATATATTTTGAAAACTTCTAAGATAAGCTTTGATATTTCGACACTGCTGCAGAACTCTGTAATTCTCTTGGGCAAGTTAAAGCGGTTAGAACTGCGTCAAAGCTCGCTATATCCTTACCCGTATGTAAAGGATTTTTCAATAAGAGCGCTACAAAAGTTTTTTTAAATAAAACAAAAACAGTTTGGGATATCAATGAAATTCTTTATTCTTGTAAAACAAAATTCCATGCCATTATGTATGGAACTCAATTTCTTTTGCATGGCCACCACGGACACGCCTGCAGAAGTTCAGACGCTGAACCCAATTTTCGACGGTTATCAAGCATAAATTGGCCGATACTGCTGCAATTTCACGTTCGATATTCGTACGAAGTTTCTCAATCGTCGCTGGCTTGTTGGCATAGACCATAGACTTGACATAGCTTCACAGAAAATAGTCTAACGGCGTCAAATCGCACGACCGAGGCGGCCAATTGACTGGGCCATTTCGTGAGATAACACGTTCACCAAACTTGGTTTTCAATAAATTGATTGTGACATTCGCTGTGTGGCTTGTGGTGCCGTCCTGTTGGAACCACATTTTGTCCAAGTTCATATCATCCAAGTTGGGCCAAAAATATTCGGTTATCATTGAGCGGTAGCGATTCCCATTCACAGTAACGTGCCGGTCTTGATCATCACGGAAGAAGTACGGCCCAATGACGCCGCCGGCCCATAAACCGCACCAAACCGTAATTTTTTCGGGATGCAATTTTGACTCATGGAGTACGTGTGGATTGCTGCCTGACCAATAATGCATATTTTGCTTATTGACGAAGCCATTCAGCCAGAAATGAGCTTCATCGCTGAAGATGATTTTTCGATGAAAATCCGGATCATTTTCAAGTTGTTGCCCAGCCCAATTCACGAACATACGACGATTCTGGTGGTCAAGCGGCTTCAGCTCTTGCGTCAATTTGATCTTGTAAGGATGTAGGCCAAGATCTTTTCGCAAAATTCGCCACAACGACGTCACAGAGATGCCCAAAGCTTGAGAACGACGTGTGAGAGACTGATTTGGGTCTTCCTCAATTGATGCGCTAGCGGCAGCAATATTCTCGACACTACGGGCACTTCTTTGTCTCACTGGCACGGGATCAATTTGTACTGTGCCTGAGGATTCAAATTTTTCCACTAGACGCTCAATTGTTGATCTGACAGGACGATTATGACGACCATAAATTGGAGTTGAGGCCACTGACTCCGAATTTCGGTAGTAAATTTTAATAATTTTGACTCGTTGTTGGATCGTATATCTTTCCATGATAAAATGGCAAACCTTACTGAAGAGAAATGTTAAAAGAACGGGAAAAAATATGACGTCGTTTGCTGTCCCTATTGGTCTACTTTTGTAGCGTCTCTATTGAAAAACCCTTTATTTGGTTACAACATGTTAAGTTTAATGATACAAGCACGCACTGACTAAAAACCAGGCGGTGTTGATCAAGTGGGCGTGGCACTACCCATACATGTTTAGTCCCTGAAATGTTTTGGTAGAAAAAAAATTCAAGGAAAATCACACCATACTTTGAACGTGAACAGTTTGGTGATACAGGAAAGAACTGAAAGGAATTTTGAGCAGGTGTTTACAAGTGGGCATGGCATGCTTCATAAATGAAAAAATTTTAAGCGCTATGCATAGTAAAATTTCTATGTGAAGTTTACTAAACTTTGTATGGGAACATTTCTAGCACTAGCAAACACTGGAAAAAGCGTAAGAGAGAAAGACGTGGCACCTCAAAACATAAAGTTTTTAAAGGTCTCAACGCGGAAATTTAGTTTTGCAAGTTTTACCCATTTTTATACGTAAACGTTCGCTGACTTGAACAGTACTGGCCTAAATTCAAGCAGGGGTTGATAAGTAGGCAGGATATCTCCTATACTAGCAACAACTTTAAGATAGTATGCTAAGGATACGGTTTGTAGAAATTTGACCAAACTTTATCCCATCAAGCGCCGGATAAACTTTGAGCAAAATTTGCCAAACATTTTTTAAAAAAAACTTTCGTAAATAATGAATAATGTTATTAGTTAAGTTTTAAAATAAAGTTGAATTTTATTGAAGTATGCTTTAAAATATGGCCTTGTTGAATTTGTAATAGAAATGTAATAGCTTGTAATGTTTCGTAAGCCTTTTAGTAATCTTACACGTGAAGTCTCACAAAGTTTTAGTTACGTTTAAGAAATCTTTCATTTCCATTTCAGAAAGCTTTCTAAGTTTTTGGGTTTTGATTTTATTTGAAATGTTACAGAAATCTTGTAAGATTAAGTGGAAAAAACAAACATTTTGTAATACATCATTGAACTTTTTTTATTCTGCGTCACTTGCGCTGTTATTTTATTATGTCATCGGGATTCTGAATAGTTGTTGCATTTTACCCTCGTCGTCACTTGCGCTGATACCCAATATGCACATATTTTTTGGAACGTTTCTTAATTTACAATTGACAATAAGTATTATTTAGATTTAATTAGAAAAATTCAGGGTGCATCAAATCTGGAACACAAACACTAAAACAAGCAAAAATTCTTATCAAATTGAATGCGAAACAAACTTTTGCATTAAAATGCTATATATCAAGTCGTTTATTTTTCACTTTCTGTACGAAAATTTGGCGCTTATTAAATTTTATAACACCACGACTCAAATATCAATAAATTTTTCCTGCTGGGTACTTAAACATTCATGCATTCCTGTATAGCTGCACTCAATTCAACAAACTGGACAGTACGTGCAAATGTTTTCATTAGTTTTTGCATGCTATTTACCATTTTTTACCCAACTGCTCGTTTATTTTTGTTCACTTTCCCTTTTGTTTTGAATTTTCTCTTAGTAACTATATCATACCTGCAACATAACAAAAATGTTGACTTTTTATAGCAGCATCGTTATGGTGTTGCCTTTGTCTTTTATAAAAGTAGTTGTAGTAGTAGTAGTGGGAAAAAGTGCAAAATGTAGCGTTGCTTGCTAGGTAGTAGATAATAACATTGTAATTTAATTTGCAAACAATGTTTTAAAAAGTGACAGCTGTAGCTCAAAGGTTTAAACAGAATTTGGACGTGCGATTTCTATTCAGTGTCAAATACAGGGTGTTTTTTTAGAGGTTTGTTTTTCGAATAGAGATAAAACTGGCATTTTATGGTCAAATCTGGCACTCTAATGTCATTTATGTTCAGTTTGGTTTGCCATTTCATCATGAACAGGTTGACAAAAGAACAACGCTTGCAAATCATGCAAATTTATTTCGAAAATAATGGTTCAGTTCGCGAAGTTTACCGCAAGCTCCGTCCATTTTATGGTCGACATAATCGTCCATCAGAGCAATTAATTCGGTTAACCATGGGTCGTTTTCGCACTACGTTTACTCTATGTGATAATACGCATCCGCAGAGACGTCGAACAGTGCGCACCGAAGAAACAATTGCCGCTGTAGAGCAAAATGTTGAAGAGGACCCGAATGAATCGATTCGCTACCGTGCACAGCAATTGGAGCTTTGTCCATCAACTTTATGGAAGATTTTGCGCAAAGATCTTGGCTTGCGACCTTACAAGATCCAGCTTGTGCAAGAATTAAAGCCGCGAGACCATGCAATGCGTCGTGATTTTGGTGTATGGGCCGAAAATGAGATTGATCTCGATGCTGATTTTCATCGCAAAATTTTGTTCAGTAATGAGACTCATTTTTGGTTGAATGGCTACGTCAACAAGCAAAATTGCCGCATTTGGAGTGAAGAGAATCCACATGAGACCCTTGAGACGCCATTACATCCACAAAAACTGACTGTTTGGTGTGCTCTATGGGCTGGTGGAGTCATTGGGCCATACTTCTTCCGAAATAATGCTGGAGAGTCAGTTACCGTTAATGGAGACCGGTATAGAGCCATGATAACCGACTATTTTGCTCCCGAATTGGATGGCATGAATGTGGATGAGTTGTGGTTCCAACAACCACAACCGCTGTGTGGCATGTAGCCACACAGCGCACGTCACAATCAATTTATTGAAGGAAACATTCGATGAGCGCATAATTTCGCGGAATGGACCTGTCAATTGGCCACCAAGATCGCGTGATTTGACACCATTGGATTATTTTCTTTGGTGATATGTGAAGTCGCTCGTCTACGCCAACAAACCAGAAACGTTAGGGGACTTGGAAGCCAACATTCGTGGCGTTATTGCCGACATACGGCCCCATATGCTCGAAAAAGTGGTTCAAAATTGGACCTGTAGAATTGGCTTTATTTGAGCCAGCCGCGGCGGCCGCATGCCCGAAATCATATTTAAACATTAATGGCATAAAATTATCCTTCCAATAAAGCCAAATTGATGGACATTAAAACGATTTTCTTGTGTTTTATTTCAATTCGAAGCTCTATACCTCTAAAAAAAAAACACCCTGTATTATATAGGCATTAATGACCGCAAATTAAAAAGAAAATATAAAAATACCTCCTTTGGGTGTATTTTTCCGCATTTTTAGTCACACGAAAAATGTAGGCGTGGCTATACAACAGTGGTTGGCGACCCCCATTTAACTAAAAAACCCAAAATGTTATATCTTGGCACCTAAGGCAGACTTTTTCTACGTTTTAGTAAGTCGGTTTTTTCGTTAAATTTCAACGGAATTGGACATAAACTCTCTCCGCGCAGTTTTGAGGTTTGAGCTAGGAAGCTCAAATGTTGGGACAATTATTTTTATTCCTCAAGCTATAATATAAGAAAAAATAAATAAAATCCCTGTCTTAAAGTTTGAAAAAAACACCCTAATGTATACACCTTGATTTGAAAGAAATTTTGGCAATTATTAAAGAAATTAAAAATGTTTAGTAAATAATTTTAATGCATGGGGATATGAGTAGTACCAATCATGTCTGTCCTTCATGTAAGAAGTATAAGAGTATGCCAGTAGGCTTAAAATGAAAAAATCAGAATGGAAAGTACAACCCAATCAAATAACATAAGGACCCCGGATAATCCCACCGCGTCGAGATCGCATTCTATTTCCAGTTCAAGTGTGATAAGTGAGCCACATAACAACATCAATCAGCCTATAAACGAACAGCATGCACATTCCGATGCAGCTCTCATAGCAGCTGGAATAGAACACGACAGCGTAGAAAATGGACAAATGATATAAATGAATACCTTCTACGCGCATACTACATTGTCACTGATCAGGAAAGAAACCTAACAGTATATCGGACTTAGCTTCGTACAGTATTTCCCGACTATGCTGTATCAGAACAACGTTAATCAGATCAAATTTATACAATCCACCGAAATAACCTTAACACTTTAGAGTTATGTAGGTGGGTTAAAAACTGTCCAACTCTTTGCTTAGGTTCTTATGCGGGATGGGATATATTGTAGCTAACCTCATTTAAGTAACTCAAAGCAATGCAGTTTAGTATTTGACTTGAAGGTTTTCTTTCAGTTGGCAGCTGTTAATAAATGAAAACAAAAACTTGTACAAAAAAACTCTATGTTTTATTTGAGTAGTGTTTTATGTTATATAATGGAAATGAATGTTTTTTCCGTTTTTTTTTTATTATTTTAAAAAAATTCAGTGAAACTAGAGTTTTTGTTTACATGAGCCTCAAAGAGTTAATCTTTGATTTTGAATATTTTTCGATTCAACTACGCTTTTTTCGAAAAACACTTATCTGGTGTTTCTGTTTCTTATTTCCCAATAGCTTACATACTCAGATTTGACTGTTAGTAAACTTAAAAATTGTTCTCGTTGCAAATACCCTTGATATATTATAATTCCTGCACCTTCTTATTAGATTTATTGCAGAAAAGACAAAAACCACACGATTACCCTTTTTTACAAAATTATATTTTTTGGGCTTACACACAAATTAAAGAAATAGACATCACTCACAAACACATAACAAGACATAAACTTCTACCAACAGCAGCTCACTCTTCACGACATGAACGTATGCTTCCACAGGCGTAAGTCATCGATATCATTCATTTCGATGGCGCGTATGAAAACCGTGCGCACACAGCGCACAAAAATCAAATTTGCGAGGGGCAGGAGAAATGTCAGCACATGTTGCAGATCCATTTTTATAGCGCCCACCAGAATTTCAATGATGTATGTGATGAGTTCAAAGCTTAAGACAAACATATTGATGGTGATCCAGGGAGTCATGTGTGAGGGGGATACCTGAATAAATGCAAAAGGCATTGGAGATAGCAACAGCAAAAACTGCACAGGATGCAGCGCAGAAGTACTCACATTCATCACTGCATACCAGAGCAACAGCCAAGCGTTGAGCATCACCAGTGAACCGATGAGACGACACTTGCGCAACAGCGCATAGGGCAGCACGTAATACTTGCGTTGACGCCACATTGAAACGCGTTTGCGGCAACCCCAATAGAGCGATGTAAATTCATATAAACTGTAGAGCTGAAAAATTGACAGAAGTGAAGAAGAAAGGAAGAGTTATTCCGCTGTATTGTCCGTTTCCCATGCACAAACAGAAAATCTCTTCTAAAACTTTTGATTCCCGAGCAACCCCGCCGCTTATATCATCAATAAACTCACCGAACCCAAAATGCTGACAACCAAAACCATCCAATAGACAATGGGAAACCATTCGGCATCACAAAATGCGCTGCCGGCAAAAAATGACTTAATGGCATTCCAACGTGCACTTGGGCAGAAATGCCAAATGGAGAAGATGTTGCAATCATCGGCGATTACATCGAATTTGCTGCGCAACAGATGGCACAACTTCTTGTCGAAATGTGTAATTTGGTACATGTTACTGCTGCTGCTTATGTTGTTTCTATTGCAGTAGTTGATTTTTCTTTGGAATTTTGTTGAAATTTTATTTTGTCGAATTAAAAAAAAAAAATATTTGTGTGTATTTGCAAGAACTCTGCGTAATTTAGAAACCGTTGCGAAAAAAAAACTAAAAGAATTGTGAACAAAATATAAGACGTGAAAATAATGAATTTTTATTTATTTTGACGAAAAATTAACAATAAACAACTGACAACCGAAATGACAAAAAAATTTTATGCTCGCTTTTTTTTTCTGAGTTTTGTCAACTTTAATTGACATAAAAAATTAAATTTTAAAGCTACAGATATTTTTAAAAAATAAAAAAATCGTGCGAGTGCAAGCACTTGTGGTGTGCTGTTTGAATTAAATTGTATAAAAGGTTTTCCGGTAAGAGTGACATGTTTTTTTTTGTTTTTTTTTCAATTAAACAAATCTCAAAATGTGGTAGAGCACCAATTTGTATTTCATTGTGAGGTGCAATCGATGTTCCAAAAAGGGAATCATTCAAATGACCGCCACTACTTCACTTACAAAGACAAATATGATGAGTACAATTTTCGACAACTTACTTCAATGAATCAGGCCTTATTTCATGAGCTTGGCTTCAAATACTCAATTCTAATGCATAAATTATTACTTATTTACTGGCGTACACCAATAATTTTAAATACCTCGCTAAGGAGTTCAATTTGAGCTAAATCAAAAATTCTTCGAGGCCATACGACATCCAATCAATATCAATATCTTTCAATTAAGGTTATAAGAAAAAATTAACGACTAAAAACAACAAAATCCTCACAAGTCTCAAAATGCATAATCTGCAACAAATGATAAACTAATATTGAGGCGGTATATGAAAACCCGAACTGGATAATTTAAATTCCTAAAAACACGTCCGTGTAAAGTAAGGAAAATGTAACAAGTGAATTTTTTAAGAGTGTGGCAGAAAGGCACTAAGTGCTTTAGTTCTTA
Source organism: Tricholauxania praeusta (assembly GCA_949775025.1). NCBI lineage: Eukaryota > Metazoa > Arthropoda > Insecta > Diptera > Lauxaniidae > Tricholauxania > Tricholauxania praeusta. The sequence continues at coordinate 67,984,739 of OX459028.1, read as the reverse complement.
GCCCATGTCTAACCAATGTTCTAAGAGACGCCTGTGCTCTCAAAAACCGATTCAATAATAATTCATATTGTCATCGAAAAACTATGAAAATGGTCTTCACTTTATTCATTTAATTTATAATTTATTTTTATTCAAAATTCTTCAAGTTTAAGTTCAAAAATGTTTAATGAAATATTCTTAATACAAATGTATGGATAAATTAAAAATTAAAATGCTTTTTTTAATTTAATAATTTTATGTTGAGTTAATCAATTCATGTATTTGTATTTCTAAGGTAATCAAAAAGTTTTTTCCGAAATTGCGTTGACGATCCTATAACCTGCTAATCGTGTGGAAGGTTATTCCACAAGCGAATTGCAGTAACAGAAAAAGAGCGTTCCATAACTGAATCACTGATTCGCGGTATAATTATCTGTGCACCCCTACGAGACTGCGCGAAACGGAAAAATTCAAACAAATGACCAGCACAATTGTAATAAATAATATAATGAAGTTTGATTAATTTCCTATAAGCATAGTATCGATCGAGATCCATACCGAGCCTAATACCGTGTTCTTAAGATGAGTTACACTCCTAAACCATGCTAATGCCATACGTGGCTAAACAGAGCAGTGTAAATTAAAAAAAAATCATCAGTAATATATTTTAATGAGTTGCATTTTCATGTTACGGGGCAAAGACTTAGCTGATACTCTGAGACTTCTTAGTCTAAAGTATATTCGCCTAATAGTTTCAGTTGTAGCATAACAGCAATTTCAATAGTGATTGATTTTATAGCCATAGTGATTCATGTAGTCAATATATTCACATTGCAATCATGGTCTCATTCGAAACCAAAGCGAAAGATACTTGATTATTTTGTTGAATTAAGCTTAACTTTATTCTTAACCAATCACTCATGGATACTATTTCAATTTTCATTAATTCTTTCGACGCAGTCCTCAATTAGTCCTATAGATCGAGAGAAATAAATTAGCACATCATCAGCAACACTTTACAGATCGTGAATAAGAATCAAAAATAAAAGAGGTCCTAGGACGAAACCTTATGGAACACCGCCATTAGCTATAAAAGGATTAGTGGAACCTTGAAGTATTACTATGATGAGCGTCCTGTCTTGTAACTAGTTATAAGTTAGTAGTATTATCGATAACCTGGAAAAATTAAATATTTTGTCATGTTTTTTAAGGGTATTGCTTGATCAACGCCATCAAATGCTTTGGAAAAGTCAAGCATAACCAAAACACAGAGATATCCATTGTCTAGAGTCAAACGCATATCTGAGGTAATTTTAGTGACAGAAATTCACAGCTGTGCTTTTCCCGATATCCAGACTGCCATTTAAGTGTTAGATAAAGTTGCATTTGAGTATCCAGAATTTTTGACATAAACAGCAAAATACTTATAGGCCTATAATCAGACGGACAAGTTGGATTCGAATTTTCGGGCAAGCGCACAATTCCAGCTGATTTGCAAATATGGAGGAACTGACTCTGACTTATACAAAAATTAATGATATGCAACACATATGGAAGTATAACTGGCAGGATCAGCTTCGAAAACCTTGGAAATAGATACTATCGGGACCTATAGAGATTATAGTTTTAATAGTATCCACTACATCACTCAAATTAGCTCACCTTAGCGCATAGCCATTGTCATCATCTGCATCATTTAACGTAATAATGGGTAATTAGTTATTAGAGCGAGGAGGTAAGGTGCTGCCCATAATTATAAGACACTTCCAAAACTTATCTTTAACCCTCGGTAAAGCTGCGTTGTTTATGTTTTTGCAAAAACTAAAAATAGTGAATGAATGTACAAATAATAAGCTTTTAAAAAGTACATATTTTATATATTTTAAGCAAAGCAGTGGAAAAAGCCGTTACTTTTGATTAGAATGCACACATTTTTGTTAACTGGCAACTGTATCAAAATTATAAGACACCTTCTTTGTTTTACGGTCAAAACAAAGAAACAAGTAATGGAATGTTAGTTCTTTAACTTAATGGAAAGTAATAACAGGTAAAGTGCAAAAAATTAAGTTATATGAATAATCTGTAGTGGATGTAACTTAATCGAAAACATATCTATTAGCGATCGGTTAGCATCAGTGATGGAATTTTCGGTACATTTGTACTTTTTTCAGTACATTTGCATCCTGAAAAATCATCTTCAGAACATTCGACAAGTTTTCAGTACATTCAGTACGTTTATGACAAAAAAGTACATTCGGCACCTAAAAAGTATTTTCACAAAATCCAAATGCCATCACTAGTTAGCATTCGATTGAAAACAAGCTAAGCTATGATTAGCTATTTCTAGACAGTTTTTATAATACAAATAATTCAACAGTCTAGATATGTTTGTATTTTAGAGTAAATTTACATTGAACTATTAGAATAGTTTTAATATGTAATAGTTAGTCTATTCAGGCACGTGCGCAAGGGGGGGGGGGGGGGGGGCGAGGGGATTTTGGGGGTTCAAACCCCCCATTTTGGGAAAAAACAAGATTTGGGACCACTGAATGTCGCTAAGACTAAGTAACAAAAGCGATTTTTTAATGCGCTTAACAGCTTCAATGAAAATTCATACACAAATCTATTCGCGCCACATAATTAAATTTTGCATGATAGTTCGCGTGACATGTGAATAAATGAAATTCAACTTTGGCGTCAACGCATTGCCGGGCAAGACATCAAAAATTCTCTCGAAGCACTGGATATTTGCAATGAAGACGCGTTTCCAAATGTCCATCAAATGCTTCGTGTTATGGCAACTTTGCCTGTGACAACAGCAACAAATGAACGCTCCTTTTCAGCGCTACGTTGTCTAAAGACACACCTCAGAACAACTATGTCCGAAATTCGGCTGAATGGCTTAGCCTCGCTAAATATACATCGTGATATCGAAATCAAAGTGGAAAGAGTTTTGGACGAGTTTTTTCAAGTACCTCGTAGAATAAGCTACTTACGTTATTATATCTGAATACCGAATCATAACAGAAACACTACACATGTTCAAATAAATTGCATGTTCTAGAATACTTCAATACACTCGATTTTCGAAAAACTATTCATATTCGAGTATATCTTCATTTAAAAATATAAAAAAAAAATAGTCTTAGGGTTGCTACCAGAACTGCAAAATTTTAATTTTTCGGAATTTGGCCGAAAAAAAATTAAGAAAATTTCATTTTTTTCTTATTTATAAAATTTTTTTTTAATTTTCTCTCGATTTTCCTAAAGTACACTTAAGAAAGTATCGAAAAAAACTGACCGCTATTTTTTAAGCCTATACATAAGGAGAAAAACTGTGGTCTCTCCGCGAGTAGAGCTTTGGTGTTTCTTGTGTAACAGCTCAAATCCTTTGTTGTTTTGAAATTGTCAATGCCACTACATGAATTTCCATTAAAAAAATAGATGAGAAAAAAAAAAATGTTTGCATGTTTGGTTCAAAAGTTATCAAAATTGAATTGTTTTTATATTTTTTTAAGCTAATCATGCACTGACTAGCTATTGAAGCAAAATATTGTAATTACTTGCTTATAAAATACTTTAAAAATTTATTGACCGAAAATCAAATTTTATTTGTTTTTCTCATTTATTTTTTAATGGAAATGAGGAAAATCGAGAGAAACTTAAAAAAAAAATATTATAAATAAGAAAAAAATCAAATTTTCTTCATTTTTTTTTTTTTGCCAAATTCCGAAAAATTAAAGTTTTGCAGCTCTGGTAGCAACCCTATGACTATTTTTTTTTTATTTTTTTAACCCTAACTGTACTGACGAACTTTCTATACACATTCGAACTGACGAGGTACCTGGGTACCCACTTTTGTTTTCATACATATTGTATGGCATGAGTGCTGGTGAAAGTAAAATTTTTTCGTTTTGTGGGTTCATTTTCATAAACGAGCTTTGCTAATAAGCGTTAGAGCTTATTTTTTATTTGTGTAAGTGTATTGTATCAAATTCGTCACTCGGAGCGATGATACGAAATGGAATTTTCGTTACAGCTCTCGCTTTTACTCAAGCGCTCATCGAGAATCGTTCTGATTATATGAAATGAGATTTTTGTTACAGCTTTAATTTTTGCTAGAGTGCTCCTTAACACTTATTTGGACAGTTTTGGCTCTTTAAGGCGGCCACCGGCTGTTATATCTATCAAAGAAAGCTGCCTAATGCTCAACGCCAAACGAACTTAAGCGAGAGCTTTGTCATTGATTTAGTCAAAATTTATGAGAATTCAAACAGGAACGTTACAATGGACAATTACTCCACGTTTTTTTGATTGAAGAGCTCTCTTCTGTGGATGGGTCTAACGCTGGTGGCGACCTTGTGCCAGAATAAGCTCTACATTCTATTGGAATTGAAGCCGCATCCTACCCCTACCGATGACGTCGGTTCTGTTTGCTGAATTTATCGGAAAAATTGTTCGTCGCTGTTGTGTCGTGAAGAAGAAGTAATCCGTGTACATGCTCAGCAGCATGTACTGCCATGTTTTAACAAATATATGGCACGGAAAATATCAATAACCACTATAATAGCACCTATGGAGACGTGAACATTATGGATAGGATGCTAAGTAACTGCACAACCAGAAAAGAAGAAAAATAGATAAATGGCCTCTCGCTTTTGTCTATAACATGTTGGATATTGCTGCCCTGGTTTCCTACATCATTTATCTTGAACTCCACGATAAGAAAAATTTTGCAAAATTTTTGCACAATTTTGCAAAATTTTTGCACAATTTTGCAAAATTTTTCTAGAGGATCTCTCGAGTCAATTCAGCTGCCTACATATTGTGGCCTGGTCCAGAATACCACGGATAACCCCGCATTTTTCCAATCGACTGGCCATAGAAACGGAACTGGAGTATTGGTTGTGCTCTCCACCAGCAGACTAACAACATCAGCCTGCAGACCAACGCGAGGAAAATTGTGAAAGATGTGTGCCATTACTGCAAGTGTCTCGGTCAAAACTAAAAACGACGCGAAACTCATACTCAGTGTTCGTCTTGCTTCAAGTCAATGTGTGCCGAGCACTCTACAAATGTATGTTCGGATTTCGAGTGCCTGCTATGAATACCGTTTGAAAAGTTGTGAAATTTTTATTATATTTCAAGCAGCAACAATAAAATTATATAAGAAAAGCCCCAAACAAAATTGTTGTTTTGATTTTACCATACATTTTGCACTACAAAATAGTGGGTACCCAGGTACCCACGTCCGTCCGAATCTCGGATTGAATTTTCAAAGGCTTATTACTCGAAACTTAAAATACATTTGAAGTTAAAAACACGTTTTAAACATACTTTGACTATTCTAGTTTCATAATTTGAAGTTTAAAAGTGCTCTGATCACAACTTTCAGAGATACATTCAATCAAAGTTGCCGTGGGTACCCAGGTACCTCGTCCGTACGGTTAGGGTTAAATGAGTATGTACTCGAATATGAATAAGTTTTCGAAAACCGAGTTTTCTTGAATTATTCTAGAGCATGATAGTTTTTTGAACATGCCTAATAAACACATGTACATATGTATTTAATTATGATTAAATGTCTATATTAAAAGTAACCCGTTTTTTAACTTTTTTTATGAACATAATCTGAAAAGAAATGTTCGAGTCTACACTGCTACCATTCAGTACAAAACTTATGTTCTGTTACCTACACAGTGTGGTTAACATGACTTAATCTACACAATTGTGCTCAAACCTACACAATAACTACACTAAGTAGTTAGTGTGTACCTTTAAGGGCGAAGCTGTTTAACCTTAAAAATTTCAACGTAACTCATTATTAATTAGAGTGATTCAAAAAAAAAATTGTGCTTTTTTTATGTGTAAGCGGATAGCATTACACATCTTGACAACGCTCCTCAAGAGATTTCCATCAATATTGAATACTGGATTAGCGCCGCCTGTTTGAATTTGTCAATTCAACCCCTATCATGTTCAAAAATTCGATAGCCCTTACAACTTGAGCAACTTTTAAAATCAATCTATTTCTTCAAAAGCTGACAACTTCAAACAGGCGGCTCAAATCCAGTATTCAATATGATGAGAATCCTATGAGAAGCATTTTCAAGATATGTAAATATCCGCCGACACATCGTAAAAAAAAACATTTTTTTGAACCGCTCTACTTTCAAAATGTTATGTACACATATGTGCATATCCATCAGATTGGGCCTTTTAGCTGGCCTCGTTTTTTTTTTTTTTTTTTTTGGAGTACATCTTCCAGCTATAGTTTTTCTTGAAGCTAAGGCTATCTTGAACTCATAATAAAGGTTGTTCAATTGAAATTCAGATAGCTATTTTTTTAATTTGCATTTAAAGTAAGAAATATATGAAACTTTTCGTGTTTTTTAAAAATTGTCAATTTATTGGGTTCTTACGCTGTAGTCTAAAGACTGTACATCTTTCAGATATAGCTTTTTTTGAAGCTAAGACTGTTTTGAACTCATAATAAAGGTTGTTCAATTGAACTTCAGATAGATATTTTTTTTATTTAACTTTATATGTAACATTTCATGTTGTTTTTAACTAAAATCCAATTTTAACAATGTCTCCCTTAAAATTTTAATTGTTCCTCCTTGAATATTAATTAAAGATAATCTTAGCTTCAAGAAAAACCATGTTTGAAGAGTCTCCTCAAAAAAAAAAAAAATAAATAAATAAAATCGAAGCCATGGTCGAGGTAAGATGACAATTTCGATTTTATTTTTTATTTTTTTTTTTTGGAGCAGACTCTTCAAACATGGTTTTTCTCGAAGCTTAAACCATCTTTAATTAATATTCAAGGAGGAACAAATAAAATTCAAAGGGAGACATAGTTAAAATTGGATTTTAGTTAAAAACAACATGAAATGTTACATATAAAGTTAAATAACAAAAATAGCTATCTGAATTTCAATTGATCAACCTTTATTATGAGTTCAAGATAGTCTTAGATTCAAAAAAAAACTATATCTGAAAGATGTACTCAACAGTCTTTAGACTACAGCGTAAAAACCCAATAAATTGACAATTTTTAAAAAACACGAAAAGTTTCACATATTTCTTACTTTAAATGCAAATTAAAAAAATAGGTATCTAAATTTTAATTGAACAACCTTTAATATGAGTTCAAGACAGCCTTAGCTTCAAAAAAAACTATGGCTGAAAGATGTACTCAACAGACTTTAGACTACAGCGTAAAAACCCAATAAATTGACAATTTTTAAAAAACACGAAAAGTTTCATATATTTCTTACTTTAAATGCAAATTAAAAAAATAGCTATCTGAATTTCAATTGAACAACCTTTATTATGAGTTCAAGATAGCCTTAGCTTCAAGAAAAACTATGGCTGGAAGATGTACTCCAAAAAAAAAAAAAAAAAAAAAACGAGGCCAGCTAAAAGGCCCAATCTGATGGATTTGCTGATATGTGACCGAAATGTGTCTCTAACTAAATTTGTGTGCGAAATGGTCACATTTTGAGTCACTTTTACCGATTTGTGCCTAAAATATCGTGGTTACCATTAGGTAACTTTTAAAAGGAACTGTGTAGTTATTGTTACTAAAATTTGACCCAAATAGGATCAATTTGGTACACAAAAATTACTTAAATGTTACCATGAAGTGAAACTGACCTTTTAGGCATTTTTTCAGTTAATAATCGGTTAATGTGACTCAATACAGTCAAAGTAACTTTATTTACACAAAATTTAGTCACAATAATCACACTGTGACTCGCACACGAATTTTGTGACCTTAAAAGTCACAAATTTCTACTTGGGAATCTAAGGTTCAACCTTATTTCAGCCGGTTTTTTATGGTAGTAATATTTAAAAAAGTATATATTTTCTTTGAGGCATATAAGAATTTTTTGGTAAGCCACAGACACATTTTATTCAGCATAAATATTCTCCCAAGTTTAGGTTAGGTCGATCATAGTTTTTTTTTTTTTTTTACTTTGCACTGTGAGGTAACTTTTACCTGTTTTACAGTTTTTAAGCTTGTTAGAAGGATACAAGTCATACAATGGCCCGTTACAACCAGATCAAGTACAATACCAGCACAAAGAAAAAATGGAATGCTTGAGAATCGGCAGAATATTTGATCAAGACAGGTCCCTGCGACAGGTCTCATAACTTCATTAATGAATGAATGTAACCATTGCACCGAGAAAAGTGCGTTATAAGAGTTAAGTAAAAGACTAGAAAACAAAAGATCTAGATAAACTCACCTAAAATAATCAGATTCTCGCTTATTTCGCATTTGGTAAGAAATTTCTTCAAAAAATTGTTGTGCAGGCAACGAGTACAGTTGGGCAAGAAAAAATTTTCTAATCCATAATAGTCCAAGAACCGGCTGTAGAAAAGCCGAGTGTATAAGATTACAGGATGAGATGTATGCCAAATGATAGACCTCGATGAGCCTAAGTAGAATATCCAGGTTTACCTTGCCAAAGTTTCAATTCAAGGTATTGGCCCTTAGTGACATAAACTTGCAACGAAAAAGTAAATTTAACGGAAATTTTTCGTACCATATAAAATTTCAAATCATAATTAATAAACAAATACACGTGTAAATTTAATTTATCAGTACCAGGAGACCGACCATAGTTCAGTATTTTGTTTTGATGTTGAAAAAGTCGAAAAAATATGCAAAGTTCTGAAAAAAGTTAAGTGAGGTTGAATAGGTCAAAAAAATATGAAAAATATTTAAAAAGTTGATAAATCGATGAAGTTGAAAACTTTTGGAAGCTAAAAAAAAATATAGAAAATGTTCAAAAATAGCAAAAAAGTATGAAAAATATTGGAAACGGTTGAAGTGCCGTAAAATGTTGGAAAAAGAGTTAGTTTAGAAAAGTTGAAAGAGGTTGAAAAATGTTGAAACAATTGAAAGAGGTTGAAAATCTCGAAAAAATTGAGTGAGGTTGAAAAAGCTCAAAAAAAAAAATGAAAGAGGTTGAAGAAGCCGGGATACTGTGGAAAATGTTCGAAAAAGTTGAAAGAAGCTGAAACTGCTGGAAATTGCTGATAAAGTCGATTTCATATAACTGGTCCCAACGAAGACTAACGTAGCTCAATTTATCATTGAAAACTATCTCAGTTCAGTTCCAACACGAAGAGTATCGCAGTTTAATGCTTACCGCGAAGAGTATCGTAATCTAAACTTTCGCCGCGAAAACTATCGTAGTTCAAAATAAGCTTGAACTTACACTTACACTTAAAAAAGATAAATAAAAAGGAAAAATGGGCTAAAGCTAGTGATACTAGTTGAATGAGGTTGAAAAGGAAAAAGAGTTTGAAAAAGTCGAAAGAAATTAAGGAATATGTTAAAGAAAGTTGAAATAGTCAAGTGATATATAAAAAAAGTTAGCAAGTGCCACAATCACAACTTACTGTAAACATGAGAGGTGCCAAGCCAACTGATGCAATCCCGTCGAATTTCATTTAATATCACATACATCTCCACATGAAATTTTATTTGGATTACTCCGGTAGTACTCTAAATATAACATTTATCGATTTTTACCTGTATGGGCAGTGCCACGCCCACTTATATAATCTTGAAATCCATCAATTTGGGTCTTCATCAACACTTGTCTAAGCGATAGCACGCAAAATGCTTAAAAACAAAAAATGTTAAAGGAGTCGAAAAATGTTGAGAAAGTATTGAAATATCAAATTTTGATTAATTCAAAAATTATATCATATTATATCGAAGAATCTTAAAAAATTTGAAGTGTTTCTTGTTTTCTTTCAAAATATAATTGCATTTTTTTAGCATTAAAATTAGAGTAGTTGCGAAACATAGTTCCTAGGGACAAATGACGATTTTAACGATGCGGGATTTCAATACCACCTCAGCTGAATAGCTAAAGCCATCGTGACTTCTATAAATAAGAAAACTAAAACCAATTATAATAGGTTAAGATACTAATCCGTGAAATTTTTATCATATTCGTCAGCTCCAAGACAATTATTACGTAGATGACCAACAAGGTCCGTAGGAACCTTCTAGGGACTTGCTTGCAACTTGTTCATGTTTTTTGGCCGTACAGCTACATATGTATGCTAACCTAATTTATCCATATCTTTTGGGTAAGAGAGCGTTTGAGGAAATTTATTCAGTGGCTTTTAGAAATATATTAAGCGCTGTTCCTTTGCTGCTGAAAAAGTTTCATGCATATTCATGCCATGTTGCTGCATGTAGGTTATTATCAGTCGAACTCTGAACCAGTAAGCGATTTATGGAGTAACACACGTTTGTCTCTGTATAAAGTAGAAATGAGTAGGAATCGTTTCTACGCCATCAACTGAACTATTCGCTTTGATAATGGAAATTAGAGGTCTGCACGGATACCAAAAATTTACTCGTTTCAGTACTCGTTCACTTTTCTGTTACTCCAATTACAAGTACACATTTCCATTGAGTACCATAGCGTAAAGTAAAAAAAGTTGAATAAACTTCGCGTAACGCACAAACTAAAGGTTATAAATCGAACTGAATAACGTATTGTTTTATTTATTCGATGAAAGTGAGAAAGAGAGAATTCATTTGTGCACCAAGACGTTGCCAGAAGATTTACATGCGCATTTTTTTTATTTATTTATCTGAAAACTAAAATAAAACGAATTTTCGGGATTATACAGGGTGTTTTTTTTAGAGGTATAGAGCTTCGAATTGAAATAAAACTCAAGAAAATCGTTTTAATGTCCATCAATTTGGCTTTATTGGAAGGATAATTTTATGCCATTAATGTTTAAATATGATTTCGGGCATGTGGCCGCCGCGGCTGGCTCGAATAAAGCCAATTCTACAGGTCCAATTTTGAACCACTTTTTCGAGCATATGGGGCCGTATGTCGGCAATAACGCCACGAATGTTGGCTTCCAAGTCCCCTAACGTTTCTCGTTTGTTGGCGTAGACGAGCGACTTCACATATCCCCAAAGAAAATAATCCAATGGTGTCAAATCACACGATCTTGGTGGCCAATTGACAGGTCCATTCCGCGAAATTATGCGCTCATCGAATGTTTCCTTCAATAAATTGATTGTGACGTGCGCTGTGTGGCATCTAGCGCCGTCTTGTTGGAACCACAACTCATCCACACTCATGCCATCGGGAACAAAATAGTCGGTAATCATGGCTCTATACCGGTCTCCATTAACGGTAACTGACTCTCCAGCATTATTTCGGAAGAAGTATGGCCCAATGACTCCACCAGCCCATAGAGCACACCAAACAGTCAGTTTTTGTGGATGTAATGGCGTCTCAAGGGTCTCATGTGGATTCTCTTCACTCAAAATGCGGCAATTTTGCTTGTTGACGTAGCCATTCAACCAAAAATGAGCCTCATCACTGAACAAAATTTTGCGATGAAAATCAGCATCGAGATCAATCTCATTTTCGGCCCATACTCCAAAATCACGACGCATTGCATGGTCTCGCGGCTTTAATTCTTGCACAAGCTGGATCTTGTAAGGTCGCAAGCCAAGATCTTTGCGCAAAATCTTCCATAAAGTTGATGGACAAAGCTCCAATTGCTGTGCACGGTGGCGAATCGATTCATTCGGGTCCTCTTCAACATTTTGCTCTACAGCGGCAATTGTTTCTTCGGTGCGCACTGTTCGACATCTCTGCGGATGCGTATTATCACATAGAGTAAACGTAGTGCGAAAACGACCCATGGTTAACCGAATTAATTGCTCTGATGGACGATTATGTCGACCATAAAATGGACGGAGCTTGCGGTAAACTTCGCGAACTGAACCATTATTTTCGAAATAAATTTGCACGATTTGCAAGCGTTGTTCTTTTGTCAACCTGTTCATGATGAAATGGCAAACCAAACTGAACATAAATGACATTAGAGTTGCCAGATTTGACCATAAAATGCCAGTTTTGTCTCTATTCGAAAAACAAACCTCTAAAAAAAACACCCAGTATTAATTTTTTAACATCATTGTGGATCTGCTTAAAATACTTTTTGGTAGTTTTATCTTTAGAATGATGCTAGAAAAATGTGTATAACTATTGCCCTATATTTACATTTACAAAGTTCAAAGTTTTTTTAGTATAATTTATTAATCACAACGATAAATTAAAAATGTTAATTCAGTCCATATAAAATAAATAACAAAATATATAAATAAACATAATTCATAAATAAATCACATACGCATATTGATTTCGGTCAATTTAGTTAAAATAACTCTACACTTTTTTTTTGAGTTATGTGAAAATTTTTTGTAACGAAATATCTCAAAAACTATAGGAAATAGAATAAAAAAACCCGGCATCTTTTTCGTTTTCAAAAACTGTTTTTATGATATAACATAAATTTATTTAGAAAACAAAGACCTCACTCGCCTGCACACATCAAATTATCACTGATCCTCACTAAACATTCTTACGCATGTTAAAGGGAGTTACTGCGTAGTACAAAATATCAAATGCGTAGTAATCGCGGCACTCGTTGTACTCGCAGCATACATGTATATTATCCATACACATGACGCATTCATCTACGTACAGTTGGTTACGAGTAAGAAGAGAAATTTATAATGATGGTAACAGTAACACAAGCAAACGCTATGTATACGCATTCAAATCAATAAAATTGACTTCGGTAACAGTTTCGTAAATTAATGATTATACTTATGCAGACCTCTAATGGAAATATCCTTGCAGCAAGGCTACTATGATGATGATTTGATTGGAAAGGTCGTTTACACCACACTCTTTCCGTCCAAACCTAAAAAATATGGTATATAAGTGTGGTGCCTCCACGATTCGCAATCATATTACCCAATTACGATTTTTATTTATAGCGGAAAGCAGTCTAGTGACGAGAATTAAGTGAATCAAGGGCAACAAGCTGTCTTTGATTTGATGCAGCGGTGTGTGAGAGTGTTATAACATCAGTACTGCTTAAAGAAAGAGACAATTAACCCTTTCAGGACCGAATCAAAATGGGAGGAAAAAAATTATTTGAGTTCAAGTTCTTATCACTATGATCACAAAGGTTAATTGATATCAATTTTTATGTCCTCGGTATGCAGGTTCTTCCTTATTGAAAACAGAACTGCTGATAAGACAAAAGCAAAACAAATCACTGAAAAAAATAACGAAACGGTGATTTTGACAAGTGACGACAATGTTGCATATATGCAACATTGGTTCTGAAAGGATTAAGCACACACAAACAAGCCATATTAACAAAGAAGGTATCTGGGGATCTTGTCGATCATAGACATTGCAAAAATTTGTCGGTAATCAGAGGGTTAAGACATCGCCACACATTTTTATTTTTACTCTTAAGAAATTTCAAAAAAAACTTGGTGTATTGCAACTAAAGAGAACTGAGTCTATTTGATCTTAAAATAAGTACCACGTTCCACTCATAAGACATAAAAAATAAGCTGCAAAAAACCCGGACCACAATTCTATATTGCTTAAAATTAATTCATTGTACAAGTAAATATTCCTTTTGGCTTGGGGCTTCAATCGAAACTTTTCCTTAGGTCAATATCATTCTAGGTACGGCCCTGCTTATGAGAAACAATTTTATTTCTCTATTTGGTTGGGATTGGTTTTGAAAACATAATGTTGTGATAATGTAAATCGTTATTATTTTGCATAAAACAACAACTTTTTTCCCCAAAATAAAATAATTTGACGCTTACAATAATTAAATATCCTGCTGACTCGTAACGGCTGTGACATTTTTTTTTGGAAACATTCATAAGACCTAACATTCTTTTATCTCACTATACATTTATGTGGCGAATCTGTCATAAATCTAAGCCCTTTAACGCTTTGTATATGAATGTAATAACCATTTCAGCACATGAGCCGCTATGGAAAAACGCCAGTATGTTTAACTCCACAAAGTAAAAAATTTAAAAGTAGACATTATGCAAAAGACTTATTCAATCCAAAGTTAAAATATTCAAAATAAAAGCCTGTTATGTGCATGTATGTTAGGGCACAGCTTATTCATCAAGGGATAATACAAATGTAGTTTTATAAACATGACGTATGAGTAACGTGTAATTCTAATGTACATATACTAAAAGTTTTAGACGCTGCTGTATTAGGACCGCAATCATTTTTTATGTGCAAATTACCCAAATTTTACTGCACTATAAAACAACTAATTTTAATACATGGCTGCACTCATGGTCGATGTTACATAAAGCTTTATACAAGCTGTTAAAACTTATTTAATTACATTAATTTTTTTTTTCTTCTTAATTTCAATAGAGCTATACAATTAACCAATTTGGTGTGCAAGCAGCGCACATGTTGCCTCCCGAAAAATGAATATAAAAACCAAATGAAAACATTTTGGCCTGCGGTCAGTACCCTGTTTGCTAATGTGAATCCGATAACCACATTAAATTCCTAATTAATGTAACACACAAACCTTAAGCTGAAATGGCCAGAAAACACAAATACACTGCTTACTACAAATTGCCAAAGTACGTACCCTTTTTGAATGGGCATACACTTAAGCCATATTTTACAGCATCAACACCAACATTATCCCACAAAAAAAAAAAAAAATTCTACACAGATTATTTTGCTCCGTCTTTTTTTCTATCCCAAGGGTTCTTTTCCTCTTTATGTGGAGAAATTTGTCGGCGCCAGCTTACTCTGACGCAGCAACTCTGAACTCACATATAATGGTAGCCATGGGCGTTTGATAGAATGTGTGCGATTGTTCGCTGTTACTGTACGGGGCTACTATTGTGTTATTTATGACTTTATAAATTGAGATTTTAAGTAAATTCAAATAAAATACTACAAAAAATAAAAATATAGTATGGTAGTCTCTTATACCTTTTTAAAGTTTTAAGAAACTTCAAGTTAATGTTAAATTTATTATTTATTTATTGTGCCTTGAAAAGTGCTCTGGCACAAAAACTCAAATTGAAAAAATTGAAGAACTATTCCGTTTCATGAAAAATGTGCTTGCCACTCTTTCCATTAAAATAAATATAAATTCAAGCTTCACCGACTACACCTCATTTTATAAAAAAGCTATAAGCAAAATGTCGAAATGGCTATTTTCGACATATGTACGCTAGGATGATTCAAATTTTTTTTTGTTTGTTTTTTTTTTAAGGTGCTGTTGCTTAAAAAGTAAGTTTATAATATGAAGAAAAAGTTCACGAAAAACCAGTTCTGTCAGTCAATTTAATAAGGTGGCGCCGAAAACTGTTAGTTCTACATGTAAATTGTATGGAAAAATTATTTTTACTAAAAAGTTATCTAAATGAATAGGTGATTAATATTGTTGAGCTGAAAAGAGTCGTTTTTCAAAGTAATTTTTTGCGCTGAATCCAAATCTGGCCTCAGAATTGACCCACCATGTCAGAATCCTGAAATATTTGAGGTTAAGTATCTAAAACATGATGTTTTTTGTCTACTTTCGAGGCCACGTATAGGATTCAAAGAAAGTTGATCAACTTATTTTCAACAAAATCATCACTTAGTACCGTCCTTGGCCTTTATAATGAGCTTTCAAGTGGTGATCTTTGATGTTTCCTTGCAAAGTTACAGCCATTTCAAGGTGACATGAATTTGAAAACCGTTGGTTTATATTGTTGGGTTGCAACCCTTTGTAGGGGAGCGCCATCTCAAAATTTGTTTATATTTCTAACCAATATTTTCCCATGTAACAATTGGTTACATATTATGTATTAAATGTTACGTATACGACGTGTTAATATGTTTTATTATGTTTGGGTCCGTCAATCAATTACGTGAGGCAGTTTTTTGAAAATTCGGTGAGACTTTCTCTATAAATTTTTAAAAACATAAATTAATTTATTTGATATGTTAGTGTATTTTGCTTCATGCCACTTATACTGATATCTTCTGCCCACTCGGCATATAACGTTTCAGAAATTGTCTTTAACAAGTAATCATTCTGAAGTATTTTTGAAAGATTCCATACTTGATGTTTATTGAATTTTTCTAATGAAATCTAAATAATATTTTATGATTATGATGCTATGTTAAGTATATTTTAATGTTCATTTTAAATTAACACTTCAATCATGAATATTCGGAGAAAAACTATTCTTTCGGATTTTTTTTTTTTTTTCTTGAGAAGAAAATTTTGTAATCTTAAATGACCAGAATTTATTATTAATAAAAACCAAAATATTTCCAGTTATTTGCAGAAACGTAAAAAATGTTTCCTCAAAAATGTTTAGCAATAATTCATTTTCCAGGTAATTTTTTCTCATTCCGAAGAAATCTTCTTCGACTACAAATCAGGGAATTGGACAAGAATTTTGAAGAATTGTTTATTCGTGACAAGAATATAAGAAAAAGCATTTTTATTACCAACCCAAATGATAACGCGGGTAAAAAATTTAAAAAAAATTCAAATGAAATCAAAAGGCGGACATTGACACATTGTAGAAAGCATTCTGAAATGTAACTAAAACTTTGTAAGATTTCATGTGAACGATTTCTTAAAGGTTAACGAAACGTAACATTTCGTGTGAGTATGTGCTACATTTTTTCTATGAAATATGTGGAGGGAAGTCATAATACAGTGGTGTGCCATATTATAAGACCCATTGCGAAAAATTTCTTACAGCAGCATTTATATTGCTAAAATTGTAGGTAATATCGCTATGTAAGTGTTATTCAATTTTATTTTTAACTAGCTGATGCCAGCGACTTTGTACGCGTAGCCTGTTTTAATTTGTTCTGCGAAAGCGAAAAATTGAAATATTTTTCAATGACCTGCTGTAATTTTTGACCATTCTTCACACATACCTCGTTGTTGTTGTGTGCAATGTAAATTAGCACATTGAGAATTAGAGCGAGAGTAAAATTTTAATATTCAGTTGTTCCTCTTCCATGAATATTCTATTTTATTGCCATGGGAAAGACATAAAAACACACACAAATGCAACACATGAACTTCGCATTTAACAATTTGTTATGCGGCATGCTTGTTTCTATGTGTGAAATTAATCTTATAACGAATTTTAAAATTTTATATTTTAATATTTAACAAAAATATCGAGATAATTTAAATTGGACATTGAGACCAAGCGCCTAAGGAATAAAAATAAACATATCTAATCAAAATTGGTCGAGTAGTTTTAGCGTCAATTGCGAACATCGAAAACGGCTATCATTTTATTTATATAGGTTATGGAATAATGACGCTTAAAATTATGTACATTTACTTGATCTAAAGCATTTTATTTTATTAAAAAAAAATACTTTAAAAAAATCAATGGTTTACTAAAAATTGATATTTTGTGTTTCATCCTTATGCTCCAATGAGAGCTGCTGTATTTTTGTTTTATGGCAAAGAGCTTCAACGTGTTTAAAAAACGGTTTCCATCCATCACCACACCATGGTCTTGTTTCATAGTACCTTGCACAATTTGTAGACGACCAATAACACTTAAATGTATCACAGACAATACCATGATATATGTGGGATGCTTAACCGAAACAATACAGTCAGGATGAGTGAGTTTCTTCTCCAGGCCTTTTTCCTACAAAGTGGGATTTATCAGTTATAACTTGGAAAATGGTAACGATCTGAAAAGAAAACTTGCGGAAATGGAAAAAATTGAATGAATTGAATTGTTATGTTTTTAATTTTTAGCTTATTCTGTTTATAAGTTTTGGCAAGTTTTTTAATATATCGTAATTTTTAATCATGTCATAATTTTTTGAAATTTTAACCACAATTATTGCGAATGAAGTAAAAAGATTATTTGCGAAAAATTTTTCAGATTCGAAAAAAAAAATCGTTATGACTTAACTTTCATCTTTTCAAAGTTATTCCAAATGATGATTTGAGAAAAGAGTTTCGGCATTTTTTTCGATAGCTTATTCAAAAACAAAGGCAAATTTCTTAAAATTCAAAAAGGATTTTTCTATCTAACAAAATTTCGGCGCTTTCAGTGGCTGTTCGTCGTAAATCGGATTTTTGACTTACTTCATACAACTTGATTTTTTGCTACGTGCCTTGGAATGTATCTTGAAAGTCTTGTAAAAAACTTGATATATCGTCGGCTTACAAGCAAAATTGACTATCTGCAAAAAAATAATTAGTAGGTACCACTAACTATTATTTTAAATATGCTTAACTTTCTGATATATTATTATCGGTAATTAAAAAAAAATGAATGGAGTATCTGATAAGGTATAAGTGTACATTTTTACATATGCAATTAAAATTTGAAAAACACATTATGTGATTTTTTGTAGATACTCAATTTTGCTTGTAAGCCGACGATATATACATACATACATACATACAATAAGTAAAATATTTTGGGATACATACTTCAAAATTTTCCTACAGCCTATTTCTACGAATTCATTCATTTCTATTTCGGCATAAATTTCTATAGAAAGTTTTTGCTGAAAAAGTTGTTTCGAATTATAGTTGCCAATTGCAGTTTAACTGCATTTTCTCATTTCTGTATTCTACTTAATTTCTTTATAAATGCAATTCATCACTAATCACTCTTCTTTCTCATTTTTTGCATCGATTTCAGGTTCTTGCTATGTGGGGCGTTTTACGTTTCTACAATTTGGTGCGTGCTGGTATCACCTGGAAAGGTCCTGAGGTAATAGAACTATGATATAACGCCAACGATACACATGATACACGCTCACACAGTAGTAGTAGTTGTAGCCAAACATATCACCATCAACTCGTATCCTCGCAGGCAAAAACGCTGACAGCAACAACAACAACGAAGTCATCAGCTAAACGCACAATAAAACATAGCAGCAGCAGCAGGCGTGGCTATAGTCGAGATAGCGTCCACTATAGCGGTGGAAAAACGACCGGTTGTTTCTTCTTCGATTTCGATGATTACGATGATGATGAAGATGACGATGAATATGATGATGATGAAGATCCTTGCTATGACGACTACTATGACGATGATGAAGAAGATAATGATGATTATTATGCAGCAGAAACAGATAGCAGTGATTGCAGCATGCTGGGTAGCACAACAGCAAGAAAACAGCGAACGCGACGTTATCGTCAACATGGCGCCAATCGATATCATCATCACCATCACCATCATCAGCATCAGCATCATAATCATAACAACAATAACAATGTACGCTCTGTGCTCATCAATAAACGTCATAATAAATACAAAATTGCACACCCGCAATCGAAACTCGAAGTGATCGATGAACTGGAGCGTAGTGCGGGTAGTGGCAGCGACGAGCATGACACACTGCTGGTAGCATATGACAGTCAATCGTTGGCATCGGTTTGACATTGGGCAGCAGCGGCAGCAGCAGCAGCAGTGGACGAAACAAACGCGCCAGATGACAATGACAACGACGATGACGATGACGATTACATACAGCAGCGACAATTTCAGCTAGAAGCAGTGCAGCTACAAATTTGGCAGCAACAAAAAAGACAGCGACGACGTCGACGTCCATTGCGACGTGTTTACTTTATAGTAAATACGCTGCTAATGACATTGCTGGTAGCAGTAGAGATCTATGCGCAACTGGTGGTTTTCTTGTAGGATTGGCAGCATTGCTATGAATAGCAACCACAGCTGGACAGAAATCATTCCTCTGGATATGAAATTTTGAAGCGACGCTTTCAATTCCGTGGTAAAAGCAATGATTTTATTTCATTCCAGTTATTGAAATATGTTATTGAAAAATATTAATTCCATTTTGTGAAATCGGTATCAGAAATTGAATTTTTCGATTTCATTGCAAAAGTTATGAATTCGTTTTAGATTGAATTGCAAGGAACCATTCCATTGCAAGGAACCGTAATAATCGAGTCTATTTATTAAGCAAATTGAACGACCCAGTCTCCTAACTTAAATATATGCACCAATGAACGATAAAAGGTCGAAGGTACGACTTTGAGCATTACAAGTTGCTGTTTTGCAGCAATCACTACGGAATGTTGAAAATGAATTTTCGCCACAGGCAGCTCGGATGCTGGAAGTGGCTGTTTGGCTGCTGCTGTTTAAAGAAAAATTGCTTGCCACCAATCGGTGTAGAAAGACGGAAAATGTGTCAACCCGCGCTCAAATTTTCAATATTTCTTCACCTAAATTTTTTTGAAAAATGTTCCAACGCCATACTGTGTGGTCTAGTACCGTCTTTGCTGGTGTTCAGAATGCATTTTAAACCTTTTCACGACGAGTTCTGCAAAAGCATATGAAATAAAAAATGTTTTCATTATTTTCGCCAAGGAATTTATTGGAATCAATTCCAAATTCTAATGCTCAAAAATGGAAATAAAATTTTTTTATTCCGAAATTACATTATAGGAATGGAATTGACAAATGATTCAGTTCCTTTAGCTGCGTAGCTAGAAATTTAGATTTCAAAATTTAACATCGCAGCGAATGAAATCAAATGACGAGTTATTATTCACATTCAACTCCTGTAGCAATACTACAAGATACTAAGAGAACAAAGCATATTCAAAGTCTACAATGCACATCTTGGTCGAAAAATGTTAAATATGAAAATAAATTTTCAATAGTTTTCCAGTAGCACTACCAAAACTTCAATTATTGACTGATATTTATTCCTTTCAACCAAAAACGACAGTCAGTAAAAGTGGGTTCAAAATATACGTTCGTACGTATTGTCATATTTAAGTAGCCATAAAATCGAGAATTCATTTTTAAGAAAATATATATTACCAAATGATACAACTTGTAGAAAAAAGCTAAACATTTTTTCCAGCATATGTCAAAGTCCTGACGTGAAAGACCAGTTTTATAATTCTTCAATAGCAAAACTGTATTTTTTTTTTTTTTTTGAAAAAAATCCTCAATATCCTTTGATACCTTTGAACCATACGCAGTCAAAAGTATTAGGCACTCCAAAACTTTTTCCATTCAATATGGTATCACTCAGAATATAAGAAAGATTGCTATTTATAATTTTTTTAATAAACTATTTTATGTACTTAGTTGACCCACCCTTAGTCCTTGTAGCAGCTTCCATTCTACAAAGCAACTAACTTTTCCTATATTTCGGGAAATTTTACTCTAGAATAGATAGGCCCGGTGACTGTCAAGTAGTTTTTACCAAACCATTGCCAGGAAATAGCGTAAACACAGGTAGGAAATAGCGTAAAGCACTGTTGAAAGAAATAGTTTTTTTTTTTTCTTACATTGAAAAATTCTGCCACAATTGTTTGCTCTAACGTCAGCAAAAAACTGAAATTTATTGTAAAATTTCAACACTTTTCAATAAACAAACTTTTTAATAAGAAATACTGAATAATTGTTAAGTGTTATGTTGTAAATTTGTTAAGTACCGACAGTAATTTTTTGCCTCAATATTACTTTTATCAGACCATATCACCGTTTACCAATTGATAGTGGACCAATTTTGATATTTTTAGCCCTTGTCTAGCCTTTTTGCGGTTTGATTCTGAGATCTTTGTTTTTTTCTAGCTTTTTGTTCCGAAAGCCATGGTTTTTTCTAGCTTTTCGTCCTGATAATCCTGCATTCCGTATGTAAATTAGTTTTGTAAGTATCAGTTGCTGCAAACTTTTTTAGAGTGGCTTTTACGGCACATTTTGAACACTTCAAGTGTTTAGCGGTTTTAACTTGACTCATGCCGTGCGAGAAAAGCAAAGTGAACACATTTACTCACACTTAACCCTTATGTCTATACGAGTTTTTACAACGTTTCGTCAATACGAACACACCCAGGTATGCACATTTATTTTGCTCAAAAAAGTAAACATTACGAACCAAATGAAGCAGTTAAATTTTAAAATAAGTATCTGTATTTCACTATAGTTAGTATTTGCGAAAATAAAACATAATTTAATAAAAAACAATAGCTTACGGACAGTTTGAAAAGTTAGCAAAATTCCAACTGTGTTCAGAATAAACTGGATTCTTGAATATGTACATAAGTAGCAAGAATATTTCATATCTGATAGTGAAAAAAATCAAGTAGGGCATGTAATTTTGATTTTCGACTTAAGTTTTTCAGAATTAGCATCATATTTACATTCGAATTTGAACTTTTTTACGCTTCACCAAAATAAAAGATATACAACAATGTACTTAAATTGCATACACACCCGGGTATGTACGTATAGCGCACAAGTTGAAAAAATTAAAAACTTCCCCCAGACCCAAAATCAGGGTCCAATAATATATTTTAGACTATTATATTACTGTACTATTAGAATTAGGAAGCTACTGAGAAACTCATTCCGCTAAAATATTTGCAAGATGGTCATTTTAGCTGTTGAAAACTGCAATACACACCCGGGTGTGTCGTATTGACATAAGGGTTAATTTTGGATACTTTGGCATATTTTGAATTTTAAAATAATGAACTTCAAGAAAATATAACACTTTCAACTAAGGTATGTAATTCACAATAGTTTTCCACTTCAACAGTCACCAAACGACTCACCCAAGGACGAAGTGAGTGTAAGGAGAAGACGTTGAAAGTTTAGATTTACGTCTAATAAAATCGATTTGCTGATGACGGTTTAAATGCACGACGAAATGCATCCCAAAACTTTTCAAAAAAGTTCGTTATATTTTTTTTTAAGTAGCTACGGCTTTTTTACTAAAATAACAAAGTCATTTCAGGAGGTTTTGTTTTTATTAAATTTAAACACAGCACAAATGCCTTAAAAAATAGTGTGAAGTACACTTCTTTCCAAAACGTCACCCCTTTTTTTTTGTTCGTTTATTGCGTTCTGACAAAATGTCTGAAGCGTTAATTTTGGAACTAAGCGTCTCATATATAGGGCATTATTTGCTATAACGAAAGGCGTTAGACCTGGCGATCTGCTATTATGCCCATTTTTATTTTTAGATATTATTTGACTAATTGATGATATACGACATACATAATTTACTTATAACTTTTTGACGCTTAGCACGATATAGGTAGAGACCATCGATGGGAATTTTTTTTTACTGCTTGAAAACTTTTTTTTAATATGGGGCATTTCAGGCAAAGCGGACAATGAAATTTAAGTTAGGTCTTGAAATTTGCTTATATTCCGGTTAGTAATACATCTAGGAGACATAAATGTGAACTCACAATTTTTTTTCGTTTGACGCTTAATTTCCGAGCTATGTGCTCTGAAGAATTGGCGAAGCATAAGGACCATCATTTTTGAACGCTGTTATTGGAATAAAGGAATTTATAATAAAATGTAAGAAATATTGCTTTGACTAGTAAAAATTATGTTCTTTTGAAATTTTTACTCAAATTCGAATTTTAAATTTTTTTTTATGTATAGAAAACCGGAAGTAAAAATTTCAAATCAAATTTTCAGTATTTTTGACATAATATTTATTAAATATGTTATATTTTATTTTTAAAAAAAGCCTTAAGTATATATGTAGATTAGAGCGGTTCAAAATAAAAACTTTTTGATTTATTCACGATGTGTCAGCGGACTTCAGTAGCCCTATATGTCTGGACAAGGCCCATTACTAGGATTAAAGTTAATATTAAAAACTGGATTAGCGCCCTCTGTTTTAAGTAAACAACACATTTTCCAAAATATTGATTTAAAAAATGGTGCAAGTTACAGAGGTTATCAAATTTTCTAACAAAGTGGGTATGGTTTTCGGGCAATTATCGATCGGGGAATTCGAATCCGTTATTAGTTTTTCTTCTTCTTTTTTTCTTATAAAAAAATTGACAATTGACCGGACAAAAGTAAAAAAGTACCGATTTTTCACTTTCTAGTTGCAACACCTCAAATATTATGTTACCACCGATTCCACGGTACATCATTTGTACTGTTATTTGCTTAAAAAAATGCCGAGATCGCATATAATTTTCTTATTTCAAAACCAAGATATCTGCATTTTTCTAAATTAACAGACCTGATTTTTTTCAAATCGGAGTCGACAAATTTGCATATTAAAGTGATCGAAATTTTTTTTTTTATTTTAAAAAGTTGCCATCAATCAGTAAATTCGAATCCGAGATTAGTTTTTCTTCTTCTTCTTTTTTTTTACAAAAAAGTTGAAAATTGACCTGAAAAAAATTAAAGAATTCCAATACGGTACCTTAAAGTTGCAAAATCACCCCATATTTTTTTGACGCCGATCTCGTGTTACATCATTTTTAATGTTTCATTCCTCAACCATTTTCTAATTTCGAACCCGAGATATCTGCACTTTTCTAAATTAGCAGAATTGTACCATGGGATCGGTGTCGAAATCGTTCATTTTCTGACTTCCGGTTTTCCATAAGAAAAAAAAAAATCAAATCAAATTTCAAATCTGATTTCATAATTTAATGAATTTCTTATAAAAACCACAATGTGTAATATTTTATTAAAATTTTGTAAAGTTCGAAAAACTGCTTCCGAAAAATTCATTCTTATATTAAGTCAATTTTTATATAAAATGAAAACTAAAGGCTTACCCTTCTAGAAGTACAATAATAAAGCAGAATATGAACAAATTTTAAAATCTCATTTTTTTTTGTCATTGTCCGCTTCACATGAAATGCCCGTTATACCAAAATAATGGAAAAGATCGCATAAGATACTTGGGGCTCTCAAAAGTGGTGGTTTATGTCTAACAATCAATAGAAAAAGGTCAAACATTAATTTTGGACTATTCTCAAATCTTTTTAGATCAAAAATTTCATTTGTAGCTTGCTAGGAACTCTAGCAAGGACATCTAGGGTATTCTGTTTCTGCATCAATTTTTGAAAGGAGTTTGAAAATTATTTTTGAACATCATGAAAGGAGTCGCAAAGGCATAATATTGATTTTATAAATTTTACAGACATTTTATTATTTTGATTTAATTCAATACTGTTCGATGTGTATTGACTTTTTCGTAGACTTTCGTTCTATTTTGATAATAATCAACTTTCATATATCAACTCTTGTGATGCTTTTTTACTATTCGATATATTTCTTTTGGATATAATCGATGCTTTTATCTACTTTTCGATGTTTTTCAATACTCATCAAATTTTCACGATTTTTCCATGTTTTTCGATATATATGAACTTTTGTTCACTTATTTGATGTTTTCAATACCTTGCTACTTCAATCGACATTTTCAATGCTATAAAATTTTTAGATTTTTTCAACGTTTTTCGTTACCTTCCAGTTTAATCGATTTTTTGTTTTTTTATTAAAAAATTATCCTCTTTTTCGATGTATTCGAAACTTTTCGACTTATACGCAATTTCTTAATGCACCCAGACTCTTATTAACTTTTCCGAAAATAAATTTTATGCAAATTCCAATCAAAATGATTATGATTTTCAGCAAAACAACGAAAAGTCAAATGTTGCACTTCGTAGCATAACTTTTAAAAAACTCTCAAGTCCGGCGAATATGAGTACAGAAAAACTTTTGAAAGCCCACGAAGTGTAATTTTATAACCTACTGTTGTAAATGAGTTGAAATGTTTACTAAAATCTGACCAGAAGTTGCATACCGAAATATTCTGAAATTGTTTGTATAATTGCAAAGAAGAGACCATTAAAACCACGATGCAGCAAAGTGCATTTACAGTATAGACACATCAACCACAAATACATATAAACATACGAAGCGTAGGGTATGTGAGCGCACTTAATGAACAAAAGCATAAGTTCAAGTGGATTTTTTCCACAGCTTAGTCAAGCGCCATTAGTGGCAGGCAGCGTATCTGTTGCGCATAGTTTTTGCAAATGCATTTGCCCCATTGTCTTATTTCCCATAGAAAATTAATGGCGGAAGGAGCATTGAATTGAATTGAGGCAGCATTTCAAGCATAAAAATTGCGTCTCTTTGCTTCTGTGACCACACATTTGCTATCACATATGGACAGTATTTTTACAAAATAAAAACATTCGTACAAAGATTTTCAGTGAACAGGAAAAGAAATAAAAAAAATTAATTTCTAAAAGGTTTGACAGCGGACTTACTTTTTCCGACTTTTTTCTATTTTTTTTTTTTTTTGAGTAGGGTCAGAGTTTAAGAAAAAATCAATGATAAATTCTGCTTTTTAGTTTTTCTATAGCATTAAAAAATATCCATTAAGGTAGGCTGCAAAAAACTTTTATTATATCAACGTTTTTTTTTTTTTTAGTTTTTGCTTTTTCCACCTTTTTCTGTAGCTCAGTTTAAAAGCTGCAAGGTAAAATAGAGGTCAAAAAAATTTCAATTTTGTCTTTTTTTACCCTACACTTGGGATATGTTCACTATGACATTTCGTTTGTAACGTCTATCTGTCTGTATGTGGAAAACACGATTGCGGGAAATAATTAAATGTAATTTGGTAAACAGGCTACTAGTTCAAACAGTCCTCGTGATATTGTCAATATGCGAAATCGCTTGAAGAACACACCTCCTACCTACCGCCCATTCATACAAAACATTTAAAACGCTATATTGGGTGAGTTATTTGATCTAGCGTAATCAAACTTCTATTAAATACTTAGTTTAACTTTGAACAACAAATTGGCGAATTTTGAAAAAAAAAAGAATGTGGCACCTCCTATACAAGTGATAACTGAGAGAAATATTTAAGGTATTGTTATCAAATTTCATTGACATATCAGACATAATTCGGCCTGGCATCAGACTGAAAGTGGTGTAGGTAGTTTTCTATGTATCCGGAGTATCAAAGAAAAATAAATACTTTTCATTAAAATAGGATTTAGTGTTCTTCAAATTATTCTCCTCGATGGTTGGTACACATTTGCATATGATTAAAACAATTTTCTTAGCATTTTTTCTGTTCCGATTGAGATACCTCCAAGCCATGGCTTTTGAACGCATCAACCATTTCTTCTGGTGTCGAACATCGCTGACCATTTTTGACGGTCGTAAGCAAAACGAAGTCAATGGATGACAAAGCAGTAGTATATGGATCAATTCGATGTTTTCATCCAACCAATTATTGAGTTGTTTCGGCCAATAAGTGAGACATTGCGTTGTCATGGTGAAGGCAGGTTTTCCGTTATTTCTTTTCTGGCAAACAAATGATTGTGTATTATTCTGAATTCACTTTCCAACAAGTTTCTAGTGAGACATGTCCTTTAGGAAAAAAAGGTCACCATTTGAATGGAAGCGCTTTTTAAACGAAAAACCTTTGTTGGGTTCGGTTCTTCTTGGAAAGCTAACAAAGTCGATGACTTCATAGTTTTTGATTCATACGCATATATCCAAAATTCTTTCATGAAGATATTGTCAATAGCTTACGATGTGCCACATTTTTTTTTTTTTTTAATTTTCTTGTACCAATCAACAAACAGCACTTTTCTGGGCATTGTCAAAAAATACGGAATCCAATGTGCAAATATTTTTTGGCCTCTTTCGAATTCATTACATCTAGGATATTGTATAGTTTCTGAAAAAGCTTCATTGTCAAAAGTCGAGGTGTGTTGAACGCCGCACTGCAGTTATGATAATCCACGTAGAAATCCATACTAAATCATAGTGCAAAAATTCTCAGAAACAATATTTATATGTGGAAGATTTCAGATTTCAGAAAAATTTCATTTGAATGGTTCAAGAAACTTTGAATATAGAACCTTTCAGAAACGGTCCAGAATGATTGCAAGTGAAAATTACATTCGAAATACATAGCAAAGATTTCTATAACGTTCTATTTGCAATGTTTTAAAAGAAACATATCTGTTACATTACGTACTATTTCTGAAACGTTACAAGCCAAGTGGATTAGTATTGACAATACGGGGAACAAAAAACGCAACCTTTGTAGGGTATATAGCTGTCGGCCTGACCGATACCAACATCATTATTAGTTATTTTTTAACTTCAAATTAAACGCTTTTTTGATAAGGGAAAATTTTAATATTTTACGATAGTATTTATAAATCATAATGGATTTGCAGAATCCGTAAAAAACATAATTCACTATTCATACTGATGTTTCATACTCATATTTTCTTTAAACTTAAATCATTGAGAAAAAACTGTTATTGCTACAAAGTGCACAATTTAAATTTGTTTACATAATCAAATATGCAACAAAATTTGCAATTTGATTTTGTTTCATTAAAACGAAATCATAAATTAAACTTTTTCTTATAAAGAAAATAGCTTTTGCTGACCTCGTACAAAGCCACGTACCAGCTGCTCCTCCAACTGCTGCTGCTTTTCTGCATGTAACAATCCCCTTCCAATTCCAATGGCAATTAATTGCTTATCCACCCTCGAGAACACAGCCAGAAAACAAAAATAAATAAAAAGACCTTACATCGAAGTGAAAACCAAAATAAAAAGTTTTTTCTTTATGAATTTTAATTACACTTATTAGCAGAAAAAATGTCAGAAAAAAAACCGGAAACTTTTTTTACCACAGCTTTTGTGTAATTTATGAAAGTTAAATTTTCACCCTCAAAAAAAAAAAACCGAAATATAAGCAAAAGTTTTAATGTTCAACTTAATGTGCGGTGGTGGGAAAATTTTAAACTGTAAGTCTATGATGGGAAACTCTATCTTAAGAAAGATAGCGGCTAGCAGAGGCAATGAATTTATGTAATCAGCTACAATAATTATAAATAAAAGCAAAAGCGCTTTGAAAGCGTTTAAGAAAAATATTAAAATAAAGAAAACTATTAAATTATTAAATACTCGTACAAAAAAAACAAATAGACTGCTTTAAAAAACATGCAGTCGCTGGTAGATAGTTTGAAAAAATTTACTAATCTTACTTCCAAAGGATTATTTTAAGAAATTATGGTTTGTAAATAGGAGACAGCAAAATTCAACTTAAAAGCTAAGACACTTTAAGGATATTGAAAGTGAAACGTAAAGTTAAGAAAAAGCTATGACGGTGTTAAAAAAATAACCAGTGTTGCATATGTAATAGAAACTACACACTACATTTTAATTAATGCAACTCTTAATGTTGACTGATAACACAGTGCAACAAGAAAAATTTATTGTATGTAGATTTTTAATATTTTCGGCATTCTTCTGAAAACCCTGAGTAAAGCACTAGTGCACAGGACATTTGAGCTTAGTCACAAAGAATCTTAACGTATACAAGGAGCTAAAGAAATTTGCTTATAAATTTTTTTATAAACGTACTTGCAACGCTCTCAATGTACGAGAGCTTAATTAATAAATAAGATTCATTTTTTTTAGAACTGTTTAAGAAGCATTTCATTGAACGCTTTTCTAAAAGATCTCAAACTAAATTAGTAAAATAATAAATAATAAAATTTTAATAAGCGATAATATAATTGAAACTCTCAGAAGTTGCATCCTTAACGATTCAATGTTAGCATCCTCATTTAACAAAAAGACGCAATCGCCTTCTACGTCGAGACACCTAGCTTGGCTTTCTTCGGCTTAAATTTTTCAGGACTCGCGTCATCGCATATGCTCATAAAATTGCGCTTAAGTTCAGCCATTTAATGTTGTTAATATCAAAGTTGCAGAATCCCAATAAACATTTATTCAATTCGATTTTTCCTTTTCAAAAACAATTGCATGATATTTGATTTTATCAAATTTTTTTGTAAAAATTCACGAACAACATTGATTTGATTGTGGTAATATAATACCTTGCCTAAGCCGACTACTTTACAAAACTCTCTCGTAGTTATGTCGTAGTAGCCCACCTAGCATTTAGATGATTATTTTTTTTTAAATCACCTATACGAGTCATTTTTGACTACTATTTATGACCAAAAAGTGATTAGTAGGAAAAAAAAATTCCAAAAATCACATTCCGATCTACCCAATGACCTAAAACTGATTGCACAGGAAAACAGTAACAATATTATCACTTTTTGATCTACGTAATGATTCGAATATGACTTTAGAACTTATTCTTTTTTGAATTGTGTTCTGTTTTGTAGTTCATAATAACTTTACTAGAAGTAGATAATATATAAATACTTTTACAATAAGTAAAATTATGCATATAAGGCTGATGGTGATAAAAAGAACGGCAAGGACACGCGAAAGAACGTGGATGCGTAAAAATGATTAGAAATATGACTCAAAAAAGACTCGTAAATGCTTACAAATATGACTCGAAAAAGACTCGAAAATGATTAGAAATATGACTAAAATATGACTCGAAAAAGACTCGCATATGACTCGAAAAAGACTCGCAGTTTATAAGATATATGACTAAAATATGACTCGAAAAAGACTCGCAAATGATTAGAAATATGACTCGAAAATGAGTTAAAACTGATCAGAAAAACGAGTCATAAACGACTCTTCAAGAAGATTTGCGGATAGGGTACCATTTTTTACCGACAAAAGTATCATTTATGATCAGAAAATCAGCGCATTTATGATCATTTTAATCAGACAGAGAACTCGAAAAAGACTCGAATGTGATCGGAAATTTTATAAATGCTGGCTGGGTAGGTTTGGTAATTTTCATAGAATAAAAAAGCTCCAGAAATCATAAAACTTAAATTTGTTGGTCATTTTTTGAATCAGTAAGCTAAAAGAATTCCCCAGGAAAGTGAACTAAGAACTCGACAGCTTTTTTGTTGCGAAGAATTTGTTTTTTTTTTTTTTTTTTGAATTGCTTTTTTTAATACTTTTAGGTATTAATATCTATCCATTAAGATATTTTATGGACTATTCTATACTTTCATTGATTTTTCTATATTTTTAATGTCATACGATACTTTCCGACTATTGCAACATTTACTTGATAGCTTACGACTTTGTAAGATTTTGCGATTCTATACGTTACTTTGTGTTCTTTACCCACTTGTTTCACGTTTTCCGAAGCAATTTAATTTTATTCGAATTTTATTGACTTTTCGATTTAATCAAAACTATTTATTTGACTTTCACCAACTTCTGGTCATTTTCCGTTAACTATTGATACTATTTTATTAACTTGAAATATCACAACAATACTCGATTTTTTCAATAATTTTCGAACTTTACGAAATTTGTAAATACTCTTCGAGAGTATGTCAATTTTAAATTTTTTTTTTTCTTTTATTTCTTCATATCTACTTTTCAATATATATCGACTTATAACAAGATTTATGGGTATTTGTTGCAACAAATCAATTGGTTTTAGCTTTTCAAATTTACCATTTGATATAGAAAATTATCAGTAATTAAACACTGAATAAAAATTAGCCGAGATTTGTGGTCGAATTTTAATAAACAAATTATTCGAAAAAACCTTTATTGACCGCAAAAAATTTTTTAATAAAACACGAAAAAATTTTTTAATTTATTATTGTTTTATTGTTAGATGCATTTCGGTTACAACAGAGTAACCATCATCAGCAACGTCGTTTAAGCACTGAGTCGAAAAATACATAATAACTAGTCATAAAAGTGCAATATAAACAAACGGAAATAATTAGAGAATACGAACAAGAGAGAGAATTTAAACAATTGCACGTACATGTAATATGTGTAAAAATTGGAAACAAATTAACAACATTTACAAACAACTATTACATCTAAATTAGGTATTTTTTAATATATTAAAAAGTGGTGAAATTACAGGACCCGGTTCTAAATTCATTAAATTATTGGTTTTAGAAATGAAAATAGATTCGTACGCATCTAACTTAGACGGATTGTTTACATTTTTTAACAAACAGAAATTCTCGTCAAATGAAACGATTCTGTGTGGCTGCAAATTTTTTGAATTATTTACATGTAAAGTCAACTTCGCTGTTTACCGAAAGTCTACATCTACTGATCGCAATATATCCAACGATTCTTTTTGCACATACTAACAAAAACTAGCTGCTTTTCAGTCCATGGCATATCGTTTATGTCGATTGCCATTATCAGCTGAGTCATACTTCAACGAATATAAACAAATTACACACATAGCTAATACGAACGGCTTTAAAATATCGATTATTGACCAGCTGATTAAGAAACATTCGACTAAGCTTCGCAACCAAAATAAGAGCACGCTATTTTGTCAAGAAGAAGAAAAAACATCATTACAACGCATCTCTTTACCATATGCCCCAAGCATAACGAATAAATTGAAAAAAGTTTTTGAAAGGTCAGGAATGAGAATTGTTTATACAAACAACAACAAACTTCGTTTTTCTTTGGGAACCACGAAAGATAAAATGATAACAGAACAACGAAGTGGCATATACCAAATCTCATGTTCGGATTGCGAGTTCAAATATATTGGTCAAACACGACGAGCTTTCAAAATCAGATTTAACGAGCATATTCGTTCCATACGAAATAAAGAAAATGACAAGGCTATAGCTTTACATGTAAATAATTCAAAAAAATTTGCAGCCACACAGAATCGTTTCATTTGACGAGAATTTCTGTTTGTTAAAAAATGTAAACAATCCGTCTAAGTTAGATGCGTACGAATCTATTTTCATTTCTAAAACCAATAATTTAATGAATTTAGAACCGGGTCCTGTAATTTCACCACTTTTTAATATATTAAAAAATACCTAATTTAGATGTAATAGTTGTTTGTAAATGTTGTTAATTTGTTTCCAATTTTTACACATATTACATGTACGTGCAATTGTTTAAATTCTCTCTCTTGTTCGTATTCTCTAATTATTTCCGTTTGTTTATATTGCACTTTTATGACTAGTTATTATGTATTTTTCGACTCAGTGCTTAAACGACGTTGCTGATGATGGTTACTCTGTTGTAACCGAAATGCATCTAACAATAAAACAATAATAAATTAAAAAATTTTTTCGTGGTTTATTAAAAAATTTTTTGCGGTCAATAAAGGTTTTTTCGAATAATTTGTTTATTACCATTTGATAGTTCTTAACTTATTTCATTTTTTTTATGTCTTTAACATTCTGTAGTACCTCTTAACTTATATATGTAGACTTTTCGATATTTTTGATGTTATTCAATGCTTGTGAACATTTTTCGATATAACTATTCGTTATATTTCAAACCTCAGTAACTTTCAAGAATTTTTTTAATACTTTGCCATATTTATCGACCACATTGATATTATACGATTTTCATTAACCTGGTTCGATACAACACTCTGCTTCTCGACTGTTAACGATATTTCCTAAGCCATTCGATTCTAACTGATGTTTTGATTTGAAAATCTCCGATCTTTTTGATAAATCTACATATTTTGATACACTGCGACTTCTATCGATGATCTTAATATTTCTTGAGTTTTATTAACTTTAAGAAGCTTTTAGCGATATGTGCAATTGATTGATATTTTCGTTAAGTTTCTTCACTATATAATCGTATTTAATTAATACTTATTTCTTAAATTAATCAATATTTCGATACTAACTCGATACTTTTCAGCTTTAGTCAACTTTTTGGATAATTTTGGATACCATTATGATATTATTAATTTTTTTTTTAAATTTTCCGACATTATAGAAACAACGCACCACAAGGCTATGATTGTACAGCATTTAAGACAACAAAAAAAAATTTCAACGTTTATACATCATAATGCAAATATATGCCAGTGCACATTTGGTTCAATATTTTTATTTCGATTTTTTTTTCTTTTTTTTTTTTCATATAAAGCTTAAAATCAAGTTTTACTGCGCCTATTATGGGAAGTTCGTATGCTCCATGAGGAGTTGAAAAGCTGTAACAATAAGTGTAGGTTTGTTAGACTGTCACTTTTTGCTACATTTATCAGAAAAAAATTGCACTATACATAATTTTACAACACAACCTACATTTTAAAATAAAAAATATCTAATGTAAATTGTAAAATTTATCAATATCACTCAAAAAAATTAAGAAAAAGAAAACGTAAAGCTTTCAAATGAAAATATTTTATGTATAGAAAAGTCTTATGTACAAATTAATGTTTAAAAATATGTTAGAAGTACGCTTAGCGTTAAATTGTCGTCATATATATTTTTAGCATATGCCATCATTAAATATAAGTGTATACGTACATATGTGTATGTATGTACATCAGTCATAGTGTTAAACTAACGCAACAATATTAACTGCTAATAATGCTTTATGTAATATATATATACATGTATATATGTATATATTACTTATGTATATGTTTCATGTAAAAACTTGCAGACAATTGCATTAAAGTGAAATATTTTTTAATAGGACTCTTCTCACATAATCTTGTTTTTGTGTTAAAGTGTTTAATTGCACATTAAA
Source organism: Tricholauxania praeusta (assembly GCA_949775025.1). Taxonomy (NCBI): domain Eukaryota; kingdom Metazoa; phylum Arthropoda; class Insecta; order Diptera; family Lauxaniidae; genus Tricholauxania; species Tricholauxania praeusta. Next base: position 67,950,622 of record OX459028.1, on the reverse strand, counting down.
CAGAACTTCACAAGTACTTAATGTGCAGCAGTGGCGGATCTAGAATTTAAATTTGGGGGGGGGGGAGCACAAATTTTTGAAATTGATCTTGGACCTTTGTTAGTTGTTTGTTGGAATTTTGCATAATAGTGATAGTTCTTTCTGCAGTGTCGTTCACATGTAATTTTTGGCCCACAAGCTAGGCCAACTAAAAAAGTTTAAATTGTGGCCCAAAAATTACATTTTGTGAACAACACTGCAGAAAGACTGATCTTTTTTGTGCAAAATTTCAACAAAAAGATATCGAAGGCCGAAGTTCAGTTACAAAAATTACTTAAATTGAGCGCCGAAAACTAAAAAAAAATTTCCACAATGGACAAATGTGAAATACTAGCGTTTCTTGAACAAAAATGAATTTGAAATCTTTATTTTCTTGTAACGAATTTACTTGCTTTTTGTAATCGAAAATTTCTCAAGATCGCATACAAAAAATAAAAATTAAATATAATAATAAGCAAAGTGAAGTGGACGTATGTCCTATTTTTTGCATTTTTCACATTCGTAAAAGAACCATAACTCAAATTTGTTGTGATTTTCAGACTTATAATTTTCACACATATTTTGCATCATGCTTAGTCCGTAAAAACTGATAATCACGAATATACGCCAATGTTAATATTTTTTCTAAGTAAAAGCTTTAACTACTATTAAATCGTATCGAAAATGTACACAAATCATACAAATCAATCTACTGACACGCCTTTAACCCTAATTAAGTCAGGAAACTTCTATAACGAATCAAATCAAAATGTGCCTCAGAAGCACACATGAGAAAATTATGAATTTTTAGTTAGATTTACAAAATAAATATTTTATTTTAAATTCATTTTACTTATATTATAAGCTTTAGGAAATAATAAGAAAATAAATATATATATACTAGATCAAGATATTTGTAAAGAATTTTGGAATTTTTGTCTCATATATGAGGCAATTGCTCATACATTCTGCACAGCTTTAGAAGACACATGCAACATCTTTGCCGAGAGTTTCGTTTTTTTACTGGTGCTAGGCTCTGTAGTTTTCTGATCCGAATTTGCTTGCAAAAGATTGAAAACATTGGAAACATTATTTTTAGAAAGCTTCGATAGATTGCGACGTAATATGTGGAACAACGATGTTCTGAACTAAGTTTTTCAAAAATAGCTCCAGTCGTAATCCACGTTTATTTTTGTTCCAATCGGGATATTTACTCAACCATATAACAAAGGCAGATATTGCTATCATAGTGACAGCAGTAAGACAGCAATAGAAGACCTTTGTTTTTTTGGAATATAACCAGCAAGTGTCATGTTTTTTTCTGAATGCAAATAACATATTTTCACTTTCTCTTTTTTTATTTGGGAGGTATTTCTGTTTGTGTTTATAACAACAGTGTTTATAGCATCGTCATCAGAGAGAAAAGACCAAACTCATCGGCAGTAGCATCAATATGTGAACCTGGTGGTAAAATAACTTTATTTATCGCTTCGTGAATGAAGTTTTGACTGCGGAGAAGAAGTCTAGATGGAGCGGCACTTGGCGATGAATTCCAGATAGTTCCATATTTTCCAACGAAAATATTATAGTAATAGCATTTAATTGTTACTCGTTAAGGTTAACCACGTCTGAGCATTATTCATCTATTTCGATATCAGAATCCTCATATTCTCTGACACACTCATAGTCATTATCTCCGCCTTCGGAAGCAAAGTTCCTTTCACATCATCTCTTGTTCGAATGCATCAAAATCCTCCTCGCCCTCACCACTTTGTTGATTACTCTTTCAATTTCTTCTCTCGTGATAATATTCCTTTAGAATTCAAATTTGAATTTTCAAAATTTTTGTAAGTGCGATGTCACACGACAGGCATTTGAGTGCGCGCAAACAAAATTTGTTGTTGTTTCTATAGAAAATTAAATAATAAATAAAAAATACTATGACAACGAGAGAGAATGAACTTTTTGTACGACGGGCAAAATAATTCATTTTTGAGTGGCGAACATGACAGCAATCACCGCTCAAAATAGTGTTGCGAGGTAGAAAATAAAAAAAGTATTGTGTTAAGGAGCGAAAAAAGTACATTTAAAAATACTTATTTTGAATAGCATCAAGAAAACGAGTGAAACACAACTCCTTTTTCAAAAACGCATTTAAAAATGGAGTAGAAAAACTAATAAATTATTATAAACGTCAGAAGTTGACCGGCACTCATTTCACTTTTGTGTGACTGGCCTCCACTCAAAAACTGAAAGAGAGTAAAAAATTATTGTTTGCCCGCACTCAAATGCCTGTCGTGTGACATCGCTCTAAGCGAAATCTCATATGTGCCTGAGAGGCACATTTTGAGTGGACTAGGTACATTTTTAGTTTTTTTGAAATAAAATGCAATCCACAGCTTATATAAAAATGAAAAGAAGTATTTTATGTACAAATATAGTGAGAAAACAAAGTCAAGTAGTTTCATTAATATTCTTGTTCATTTAAAAAAGTTACAGTTCTTTAAAGTCAAAAATGTGCCTCTGAGGCACATGTTGACTTAATTAGGGTTAAATGGTCCGATTCGGGTGAAATTTCGGTACAAAAACCCCATGCGTTAAAAATGTATTGTCAGTATATGCATTCTAAAATTGCACATGTATCAGCTCATGTGAATCAGTACATGCAGTCAATTTTAAACAACAGGACGGTGTCGCATATCCATATATTTTTTTACCTATATTTTTTGTTTTAATTTTCTATAATTTCATATTTATTGGTGTAAGTAAATAGTCAGTTGGTGTAAGTGAATAGAAAATTATGGCTTTGTAACATCCATATTTAGACCATATGACAAATTCCTTGGAGAACCACTAGAATGTATCATCCCTGCGTATATTACAAAACGGCCTATCGAAGAGGCTTTGCATGCTGCTTTTGTTTATGATAAAGATCTAAGCAATAGCAAATCCATATACATAAGTTCATAGTGAAATTTCACTGTGGCATACGTACTGTGCAAAAAAAGAGGTTTGTGATGGTAATAGTATACTGCAAACGCTACAAGTATTCCAAAAAAACCAATACCGAGCAGTGCTTCCGAACGTTGAGATACTTTTAAGTTTTATAACTTTTTCTCTGTATTAAAAACTTTGAAAACTTGCTTGATTTCTACAATGAATCGTTTAGCTCTTGCTAATTTTCATCAGGAAATATAAGTAAACGCAGAATAAATTATTACGGCGTTTTGCAAAAAAAGCCTCGGCATCTGGTAACTCCTTCCTGGGATGAATGAATTCTTGAATATATTATTGAATATATTTTTTTAAGATTTGTTTTAAAGTAAATGTTATTGATTTTATAAACATGTATCAATAGCAAAAAATGTTAAATGGAATGCTTTTAGACCTCTTGTCATTATTTCATTATTTGCAATGATTCATCTTGGGTCTTTGGGGGGAGGGCACGTCCCTCTGGATCAACTCCTGATGTGCTGTATAACGTTTTGCATTGTGTTTAATTTAGGACTCTAACATTAAAACAAGACTAGCTGTGAAGTACCTATATATTTACTATAATATCAATATTACAATATGTACTTAAAATAAATGTATAAAAAATAAAAATCAAATGAAAATAGAACAATTTCAATATGAAAATGTCATAATTACTAATTTTATTGGTAATTGAGCTTAAAACATAAACAACTAACATACTAAAGATAAAATTGAATAAATTACTGAATAAGTGATTTGTAGCTTAGTATAAGTTAAAATGCGTATTTTGTAGTTAAAAATAAATCAAAAAAAAAATATAATTAGTTGATTTAAAGCAAAATTAAATTTAATTGTAAAAATTATGCCAACAATAATAAATTAAACTAAAGAAAAATTATATTTCAAAAGATGTGTGAATAATAAAGAAAAATATTTTAAAAAGAAACTAAATTGTTTTTTATTTTACTTCACTGAGTCAAGCTCCCAGTCTTACTTAGGCAAGGTGCTGATATTTAATTCTGGTAGAGAACTATTATTTAAATTAAAAATATATCGTTGTTCTGAAAGTTTACAGCTAATGAAATTTTAAATAAAATGAAAAAAAAAAAAAAAAATTAAATAAAAATCAAAAGGCATCATTTTAAATTTAAAATAAGGGAAATAAATGTGTGAAGTCTTTTTTTATTGAAAATTAAAGGACAGGGTCCCAGATCATTATGAAAAAGAATGCTATTCAAGTGACCACCGCTGTCAGCTTGGCAGACTGTCAATATTTTACCAAACTTTTGAATAACTTTTTCAAATAATGATGGTTCAATTAGTGATATTTGCCAGATGATGTTGTCTTTGAGGGGTTGAACGCTTTGAGGGGTTGAACGCTTTGAGGATTATTCTCATAAGCTTAACTTTTCAAGAAACTGCATAGGAGAAATTCAATGGTTTTACATCACATGATCTCCTTGGCCGATTCACGTCTGTTCTTCGAGAAATTATTCTATTATTAAACTTCTCTGTCATAAGATCGATTGATTCCGTTGCTATGTGCCATTTAACACGGTCTTATTGAACATAAGTATATTGAACAACAATATTGAACAAAGTTGTGGGATTGACATTTTTAATTATTGTGAACGACGACGGATTGATGTTCTTGGCTCTTCAGCAACACTTGTGCTAAGAGCTGCACTATTTTCCGCAACGTTGATAAATTCAGCTACTCCGATCTTGAACAAAACCAGTTTCTTCAAATTTATCAATGATAAGTTCAATAGCACGGTTTGTCGGAGTATTTTCTCTACAGTATTTTGATCCAAGTTTTCTTCCAACTCCTAAATAACTTTCGCCATAATAAAAAAAAAGTTTTAATAATGAACATTCGTAGTTCACTCGTCTAGCCATCCGAAATATATTTACTTCAAACCTGAAGAGACGTCGGTGTAATCTAGTATCTGTAAAAAAAAATTGCGGCAAATTAAAAAATATATTGATTATCCTTTGCTTACTAACAATAAGTTGAAATATCCATATTTTTCTAAAAAATCAAATGAAATGACATGAGAAAATGTGCGTTTTTTTCAAATTTGAGATAGTTCTTGTGCCTTAGACCCAAAAATGTTTTTTTAGTTTTTAACCAAAGTTACACTTGGTCAAATCGGAACACCGCATTTTTCACTCCGAATAACTTTTTCTTGCTCGAAACTGCGACTCCTTACGAAAAGCTTTATAGATTTTGAAAAAACTTTTTAACAAAAAATCGATGTCTTCTTACCTCAACAACAGCTTTGATTTTTCCTTTTGAGGCGAAAGTATTAGGTTATTGAACAAAAACTGCTGACTACCAAATATGGACTATCCCATTTAAATGAATTCTTGCGCGCACCCATGAAAATCTTGCGTGCCGCTGCACAGTGGTTCCGAATCGATACAAAATCATTTCCGACAAAACTTGCGCCGTCAAGCGTTTTTTAAACCCATAAATTATTTGAAAAAAAAATGTTTTGTCTTTTAACTTAAATTATTAAAAACGAAATTATTTGTTTCAAAATTGGGATAGGACAATCTCTTGGCGTTTAACTTAACTTTCTTTTAAAACAAAACTGTTGATTTTCGACAAAGTTTCCGGTCTCTAGCAATTTTTGAAACTAAAAATATTTAAAAAAATTTTATTTTGGCTTTTTCCAAGAAACAATATTTTTATTTCAAAATTCGGCCTCCAAAAATTTGTTAGAATTTTGGAAAGCTTTAATTGAAAGAAAAAAATGTTAATTTCTGAAAAGATTTGCGCTTTCTAGCCATTTTTGAACGAAAATAAAATTAAAAAAAACTTTTTTTCGGAATATAACTTTAAATAATAAAAAACGAAATCTTTTTTTCCAAATTTGGGCTCTGGCAATCCATTAGCATTTTTTTTTAGCTTTTATTTAAAAAAAAATTGTTTATTTCCGAAAAGATATACGCTCTCTAGCGATTTTTGAACCAAAACTCGATTCGGGACCACTGTGCAGCGGCACGCAGTATCGCTCAGTTAATAACTTTTAATAATTTATTCATCAAATGCTATATGTAAAAATTTTGTAAAAATCTTAGCTTTTTAGCCTTAAAACGAGATATCGGAGATATGACAATTTTCATATGACCATATAACGTAAGACCTTCGAACTTCACAGCTCGATATCTCTCGATATCTTCAATAACAAATTAATTCCCGGCACACGTGTCCACTAATATAACTCATAGAATACGTAAAATTTGGATCGATTTAAAAATGTGGCGGTCAGAAACTGTTCGGTTTGTAAAATAACGTCTCATATACGGTAGTGATGCCCATTTCAGCACATATGGGAAAAGAGCATATTTGATTTCATCGCTTGAAGGGGACATTTTATAATTATTTTTTGCTAAGCCTCCTGTTCAGTACTGTAAGTGCAAAAAACCCAAAAAAAAACTACTGCGCAAAATGCATAAAAGAAAAGAAACAAGTTAAGGTGTTATTTTCGGCCAGGCCGAAACTCACACACCCTACACTGCACTGAAAGTACCTTTTCATCAAATATTAAGAAGACGTTGAAAAAGTTGAATAAGTCGAAAAAAATGTGAAATGTTAGAAAGGTTGACAGAGGTTGAAAAATGTTGAAAAAGTTGAGAGAAGTTGAAAAACTCTAAGAAAAGAAAAAGGTTGAAAAAATTTGAAACTATTCAAAATTGATGAAAGAGTCCAAAAAATAAAGAAACTTATGAAGAAAGTTGAAAGAGGTTAAAAATGTCGAACAAATACATATAGGATATATTGGAATAAGTTAAAGGGTTGAAAAAGTCGAAAGAATATGGAAAATGTTGAAAAAAATCGAATAAAAATGATGTTTAAAATATGCCACGCCCATTTCTATAATTCCGCCCACTTTTGGTTCAATAAATTATATTCATGGTCGACATCCTCATATTAAATTTTAGCACAATAGCTTGTATAGTTTGCGATATATGCCGCAGCTAAATTTAAAATTTAGGGCGGTGACACACCCATTGGTACAATCCAGCCTTGTTTTGTTCCAGAAATAGCTTTCCATAAGCAAACCCTTTGCACCAAATTTTAGAGTGATTGCTCACATATTTCGATAAATATGCCACTTACCGTATTTTATTTGTATGGGAAGTGCCACGCCCACTGGTGATATTTCAGCTGCTTTTAATTTAGATATTCTGTATAGCAACTAAGCCACTTTCATTAAATTTCATAGCAGTTGCTGCAATAGTTCACTTAAAACAGCGCTTACAAACTTATGTTAATATGGGAGGCGCCACGCCCACTGATGCAATCTCGTCAAAATTCATTTATTTTTAAAGCTTATAGTAAGTGACATATATACACCAAATTTTATGAAGATTACTCTCATAGCACACTACATATAACAATAAACGTTTTTTGCTTATATGGGAGGTGCCACGCCCACAGGTACTATTGGACTAAATTTCTGTAATAAGAGACCTTATAGCAAGTATAAATTATTAAATTTCATAACGATTACGTTGTTAGTTCTCTTAATGTAACGTTTATAAATACTGTGGGCGGTGCCACGCCCTACAACGAGCTTTTTCAGTAAATTTGCTAAACTTGTATTGATGACTGCTTTCAGCAGCAACATCTCCAAAATTTTTATTGATATCGCTTGTGCCAATTCTGAGATATACGGAATAAAAATTTTTCACAGTTGAAAAGTGCTACGCCCATTTTTTCGATTCCGCCCACTTTTATCTAAATTCAAGATATTTTTGATATGTATCCGTTTACCAAATTTCATTGCAATATCTTGAACGGCTTACAAATAATGGTATAAATGATAAAATTTAGGGCTGTGCCACGCCATTGTACGACCCTTTGGAAACTTGAAACTCAGCCCAATCCTAATTTTGTTCACATGTGCACCAAATCACCAAGTTTCATCAAAATCGCTGCAACTTTTTTCAAAATTGGCCTGGCTACATTTACATAGAGTATGGGCGGTAGGCGTGTCCATCAACCGATTTCGCCCATTTTCAATAGCAAGATGCCTGCAAGAAGATGTGACCTGTGTGTGAAAGTTTCATTCAATTAGCTTTCTTGGTTTTCCCGTAAACCTGATTTCAACAGACGGACAGACAGACAGACAGACGGACATCGCTAAATAGACTCAGGTGGTGACGCTGATCAAGAATATATATACATTTCCATACCTGCCACGCCGCCTTCGATGTGTTACAAACACATCAAAGTGAGAGACAAAGTGAATATACCCTCGGTGTAGGGTACTAGTGGGCAACTAGCAGCTTAAGGGCCAAACACGTGTTTGCGCAGACGGTCTGTGTAGTGTATTTGGCTGATTTTGGTTTGCACAGATGTCTGCGCAGGTGCCAAAAATTAAAATATTTTGATTTTCGCGCGTGTTTGCGCAGACCGTCTGTGTAGTGTATGAAGAAATTTACGCAGACTCGTCATAATCGCGAAAGGGAAGACACACGAAGAGCAAAAATGGAAGCCGAAAAATTGTTTCTTGTTGAATATTTGAAAATTCTTTGAAAAATCTGGTCTGCGTAAATCAAGTCTGTGTAGTGTATGGGCGTTGCTTCGACAAGAAAAACGACGTGTTTGTGCAGACGGTCTGTGTAGTCTATTTGGCCCTTTAGACTAGTTTCAATAACATTTTATGGCAGAGAATAGGGGTATGCAGTTTTTAGCGTGTCTCTGTTACGTATATGGAGGGGGATGGAACCCGTCCAGCAATATTTTGACAGATAGTATATAGAAACGTTTTTGCAATGAGTAGACACTATGCAAAAAATATTTTGTGAGGAATACAGCATTCAAAAACGATTTTGTGAAAAGAGCAAACACCACACGAAAACGATTTTGTGAGAAAAAAAAAGGTAGGACAGCTTCTCTTTATATTTTAGTGCCAACATTACGTGGCATCAGCAGTTTTAACTTGAAAAATTAAAATACTTATTGATTGTTCTAAGAAGTTCTTGGAGCAGGACTCTCTAAAAGCTGAGCTTCATGTATGGCCTTACTTACTTACTTGGGTGGCCATAGCAACCCGTTACCGGGCTACGGCCGACCTCAAAAGCTCTCTCCAGGCGCCTCTGCTTTGCGCACGCCTTCTCCAATCATTCACACCAAGCGTGGATAGGGTTTCCTCGGCTTGGTCTTTCCATCGGAGGCATGGTCTTCCTCTTCGTCGTCGCCCAGCGGCTTCCGCATCAAACACCTTTTTCGCCGGAGCTTCTTCGTCCATACGCACAACATGTCCCAGCCAGCGCAGACGTTGAATAGTGATGCGCTTGACTATGTCAATGTCAGCGTAGAGCTCGTACAGTTCGTGGTTCATTCGAATACGGTAGTCGTCGCCGACGTGAACAGGACCGAAGATTTTGCGAAGAATTTTTCTCTCAAACACCCCAAGCGTGGCTGCATCAGTCTGCGACACAACCCATGCTTCTGCGCCGTAAAGTAGCACGGGTAAGATGAGCGTCTTGTAGAGTGTCAGTTTTGTCGGGCGAGAGAGGTCTCTACTACTCAATTGCTTACTGAGACCATAGTAACACCTATTAGCAAGAGTTAGTCTTCGCTTTATCTCCAGGCTGACATCGTTTTGAGTGTTCACGGCGGTGCCAAGATAGGTGAATTCCTTGACAACTTCGAAAGTATAGTTGTTCGCAGTAACAAAGGATCCAATACGCCGCGTCTCCCTGTTTGTGGACAGCATATACTTTGTTTTGCCCTCGTTCACCGTCAAACCCACTTTCGCTGACTCTTTTTCGATAGCAGAGAACGCAGCAGTAACATCTCGCTTACAACGTCCAATGATATCAATATCATCGGCATATGCAAGGAGCTGGACACTTTTGTAGAAAATAGTGCCATTACGATGTACACTGGCTCTTCGCAACACCCCTTCCATCACAAAGTTGAAGAGGTTGCAGGATAATGGATCGCCCTGTCTGAAACCTCGTTCGGTATCAAATGGTTCGGAGAGGTCCCTTCCTACTCTAACGGAGCTGGCTGTGTTGCTCAACGTCATTCTGCAAAGCCGCACCAGCTTCGCAGGTATACCGAACTCAGACATGGTGGCATACAGGCAATCCCGTATCGGGCTATCGAAAGCTGCTTTAAAATCGATAAAGAGATGATGGGTATCGATCTGTTTTTCGTGGGTTTTTTCCAGGATTTGACGTAGTGTGAAGATCTGGTCTATGGTGGACTTACCAGGTCTAAAGCCGCACTGATAAGGCCCAATCAGTGTGTTGGCAAACGGCTTAAGTCTTTCACACAGTACAGTCGACAGGACTTTGTAAGATATGGCAAGAAGACTGATTCCCCGGTAGTTAGCGCAGATGTATGGCCAGTGCTGAATTTATAGTGAGGCACATAAGGCACAGGTCTAAGGCACCAACGTGGAGGGGGCACTGGAAATTGAAATTCTGATATACAATATGTTTTATTATAAATTTTACTTTAGCTTTTGTTTCTAGCTTGGAAAATTTAATTTGGCCCTTTTTAACCTTTTTTATAGGTGGTCTATCTTTTTTTTTAAAATTATTGTGGCAACACTGCTTGCTGCCTTGTCAACTTGTCAACTAAAGAGATAAAAAATCCTTGTCGTACTGTGATAAAGCAGGATAGATTGAATGCATTACACAGAACCACAAAAAAAAAAGATATTGTATTGCTATTAAAAAGTCAAATAAACAGTATTTCGGCGAATAAAGTATACAATAAAAATTGTAACTATTTTATTTCAAATAAAAAATAAATATAAATTGAGAAATTAGGGCACCATTTTCTTTAAAAACCTAGGGAACCAAAAATTTAAATTCGGCTCTGGGTGTGGCAAAAAAAAATATCAGTAACTGCCTGTGATAAATCCTTCAGCACCCGCACTTGAAGCTCGAGGGCAGCGAAGAGAACTCGAAGATTGAATTTGAATGAGCCTACAGACAGAACTCTGTCATAATCCTTTTCAGATTTATTATTTAACCCTTTTGTGCGTGACAGGGTACCCATTTCACTTTCAACTCAAAATTTTTTATGTTTTACATACATACTCGATAGTTCTAAAACTTCACGAGAACTCCTGGTATAATATTATTATTATGTTTTCAATTTTTAATCGTTTTTCGTTGTTTTCCCAAAAGTATGAAATATGGACTTGGCCGGTTTTGAAACCGGGCGCCTCATATGTAGGTTTATATGAAAGAATATACTTTAAAAGTACGTAAGACAAAATGAAGTCATAAGAACTTAATGGTTAGAGGCATTCTAGCCATTTATATTAGAGAATGTCGGCATTTGTGTCTTTCAAGCGTGACCGCTCCTGAGAAATAATCGTTCCAGCTGTACTGAATGTTCGCTCAGATTCGCACGAAGTAGCTGGTATACTCAAATACTTAGCAGCGCAACGTTTCATTGGGTTGAATTCAGTTTCCATAAGCTAGGAGAAATAAAAACTTTTATCAGTTATACAAAAATTTTTCAAAATACCTTCCAAAACTGTAGCGGATTAGAATCCTGTGCGGAGTTTTCACGTTCGAAATATTGACGCTTAAGAATTATTGCATCCACTTGCCGATTTCTACTTTTTCGAGCATTTTTCTCCTCCAAAAAAGAAAAAAAAGATGTGCTGTTTCTTTGGGGTGGAGTAGAAATAGGCGGTGTTCTCTCACTACTTCTATTAAAAATCATTATTTCCTCTTCAAGTCGTAAGACTGCTTGTTCAGCATTTGTTGGCCTTAAAAACCCTTCTTTTTTTAATCGAGGATCGTGGTCATCCATGAATTCCGTCAATTTTAGCATCAATTTCGCTAACTTTATTAAAAAGTCCATGGACAACAGGAATAATAAGTGACTGAGTTACAAAATTTCCGCATAACTGCTCCGTTGCCAACTTAAACGGACATAGTAAACGTTCTACTTCATACATATGTATAATACGAAATTTTCATCTGCGGTTAACAGTGTAGGCGCTTTAAGGCAAATTAACAAAGTCGCTGAAACTGCATCTTTTATTTTTAAAAACCTTTCTACCATATCATACGTGCTGTTCCATCGTGTAGGCATGTCCTGGATCAATTTTAGTGGTGTTTTTGTGATTTGCTCCCTTTTTTTGTTTTTCATCAGCTATGGAACTACTTTTGAACAAGTGAACAATACTTTTGCATTTAATTAAAATATCATGAACATTTGTTGATCCCCTAAGGGCATCCTGAACCACCAAGTTTAATGAACGCGCGATGCAATGCAGATGTTTCAATTTTAGATTGTCGCACGCCTTAATCATGGACTTGGCATTATCTGTAACCACGCATGATATTTTATCAGCTATGTTCCATTGTGCAAATATATCACTCAGTGAATTGGCAATGTTTGATGCACTATGGTTCGTGACTGCAATCATTTTTTTTTAGTGCTGAGAATAGCAGAACGCAAAACAAAATCAACTTTTTTCGAGCTTTTCAATCTCCTTCAACTTTTCAACACACTCATATGCTATCGAGCTTATCAAACTTTTTCACCTGCTTCAACCTCTCTCAACGTTTTTCAACGTTTTTCAACATTTTTCATATCTAATCAACTTCTTTCAAATTTTTTTAAGTTGTATTCGGGTTTTCAACCCTATTCAGTATTTTTTAAATATCTCCGACTTCTCATTCAATCGCATTACATTTTTTTCGACTTTTCCAACCTCAAAACGAAAAACCGAACTATGGTCGGTCTCCTGGTACTGTAAAAATTATGAGTAATATTTTTTTTTTCTTTTCTGAATGGCAGAATACTTTTGACCACGGTTGTATATCTTCCACCTAATAACCGAAAAACCACAACACATTTTGAAGCACTGTACTTCTCTGTTACAATAATTGGAATTCATTGAATTCGTCAGGTCACATATACATATGTACTTATTTCAGAATTCCAATTCAATATGACATAGTTAATGACTTGCAAAATTCAAATGTTCAGAACTAACCACATGTTTCACAAATTCAACATCATTTGTCAGAAATTTACCAAGTTCACTAAAACCTAAGTAATAAGAACTGTGTTTCATTCAACTTGACGTTTTACAGCTTGCTATGTTTATTTTAAGCTGTGAACAATATATCATTTAACTTTACCCCGTTGACAGCTCAAGACTAATTCAATAAAATTCCGGTCTTCAGCATCATTGAAAATTCTTAACGTGCCAGCGAAGGACTCTGTTTTGTTCGTTTGTTTCCCTGTTCTGCTCGTTCGTGCCACGTTTTTTTGTTTTAAAGACAGCAAACAGTGCTTCAAATATCAGACTATGGGTAGAGAATCAGAATAGCAGCAGGTACAAATTCAATCAATTAGTCGACACCTTTTTTTTTTGCTGTCTTCAAAAAAAAAAAATGTCCGTTTCCATCTAATTTGACAAGACGTTGCTTTTTTCTTTCGTTGCAGTATTGTGCTATTAGTAATTTTAGGTTCCCGGACGCACAGTGGGATATCTTGAAAATTTGGTGGCCATAAATCATTTTTCACATTTCACTGCATCAAAAACCTACGGATGTAGTTTTGTTACGCGTACTTTGATTAAGCAAACTGCAAATTTTCAGGTTCGTAGGTGCACGGAAATATATTGAGAGGAGTGCTAATTGAAAAGTCCTTTTTTTTGTATATTTTTATTTTTTACGAATTTTTTTTCAACTTTGGAGTTGTGTAACTTTTGAACGGTACAATAATTTCACACAAATCTTTTTTAAACTGAAAGTTATTAAAATGTCTTCTTAATAATTTTAAATGCTGTTACAATATATGCTAAGGATATTTAAGGATTTTTTTGTAAACGTCAATTTTTTGCATTAATTCAGAGATAACTACTGACCGGCGAAAGTCGGCGTAGTTTGAAAATGTCGCCATGTCCCGCCAGTAGAACACTTTTTTCAAAAATAGGTAGGCACCTCAAATGAACTGACCTGCATCTATATGGCACTGCCGAAACACAAGTGTATTTCTTTAGTTTATGTCACAGGTAGATATCTGAATAGAGTGCTAGGTAAAACCCTTCTTGTGCATATGTGTTCATAAGGGGCGTTCAAGTATTACGTAACACAATTTTTGAAGATTTTTGACCCCTCTCCCCCATGTAACGCGCCGTAACGTTTTCATGTGCCCCCTCCTCCTCCTTCCCTTAAACGTTACGTAACACCCAAGTGACCATATTTGCCTAAAATTCACAATTATGTTGCACTAAGTACCGTAAAGGTGCTACAATATCTTTGTTATTGTTTTAATCGCGTTTGCGGCAACAATAAATAAAACAAAAGCTTTCTAACTCGCAACACATGAGTATGTTGTTATTTAATAAACAATCACACATTAGCCGTGTTTTATTGTGTTTGGTTAAACCAAAAAGTGAATAAAATGCAAAAGTTAAACTTTTTTTAATTCAGCTACTGACCACTTGGAGGCAAATTATAATGTTGCTACTGACCATTAAAGGCCTGACTGTGTTTGACAGAACATCTGTTTTAAAACATCTGTCATAACAAAAACGCACAATTTTTAACTTATTTTGAAAATGGCAAGCGGAGTAAAAGACTTAATTGAACTCGTTATAAATTCATCCTCTTCATCATCGCAATCCTCCTACTCAAAAATGCCAAGGTCTCTTTTTTTCGTCCACTTTCTGCGCCAAAATTATTTAATATTAAAGTTTAATAAATAAAAAAGATACAAATAAGATATCTTACAATTCTTTCACATTCATATTCAATTTTGAATAGAAAAACAATATTTATTTTGATAGATTGAGTTTTTTTGACATTTATCGCAAAGTTGCCGGATATATTTGATTATTTTAGGTTTGTGTCTACATCTTCTTGCGATAAGCGTCATCTGTTGTTCACTAGCGTACAATTTAGCAAAGACAAAAAAAAATCAATCGATTGAACTAGAAACTGAGCTGGTTCACGAATTCGTATGAAATTTTGGTTTAACCAAACCCAATAAAACACGGCTATTATGTAACAAACATTTACTTAAGTTTAAAATATGTTAAAATGGACTCAAATGGGCTCTTAAAATAGAATAACATATTTATAATTAATTGAATACTAAGCCCAATTTCCATGTGATCTTATCTTATCTTATTTTATCAAATATCAGGGAGGACATCACATGCTATTAAGATAGCAAATGTATGCTATTCACTCTCGCATTCTCCAAGCGCATTAGGTTCTGTTCGCATGCTTTTTCTTTCTTACAAAAATTTGATTTGATATCCCTGATATGGGATAAAATAAGATAAGATAAGATCACATGGAAATTGGGCTTTATTTAATCGAATTCCTGTGAAATTTCCGACAATTCAACATAGCTATGAAGCAAACAAAAAATGACAAAATAGATGCCAGGTGGCGCTTTGTGTGCATTAAGAAGTGCACTTTGTACACGTCATTTGCAGAACGCCTCATGGCTCAAGTGTTAAGAGCGGCTGTCCACATATGTATGTGTAATTCATGGAACGATCGGGGTTCAAATCTCAGTACAAATTAACCAAAACTGATCTGATGAGGCAATGTATATGTGTATATGAATATGTTTATATGTGGTAATAGCCGAAACATATGTCACCAATTACCAGGTTAAATTGATCCACTTGTTATCTTTGTCATGTTTGTTTATGAAGCATTAACCGATTTGTGAAGTTTCACACGAAAATCGTTTTCTGCAAATGACTGTTAAATTCGATTAAATAATATTCAATTAATTAAAAATAATTAGTCGACTAAAAACAAATTAAATTTCTATAACATATTTATTTTCACCTTTTATTTGAAATAAAATATTTTAGTCAAAATATAATCGTATTCTTACGTATAACAAAAAATTTAAAATAAAATCAGCCATAATTCAAATAAAAAAGTACGTAAAAAATAGTTCAATTGGAGTTACTGTTCTTCGGTCCATGGTTTTGCCAACCACAGCCAAATGTTTTATCAAAATGGTAAAAGTTGACGGGCTTGTTAGCCAAGTTCGCAAACAGAAACAACAGCAGGGATGAGTTTTCAACAGTTTTGGTAAAAATTGAATAGCTACGAAACTAATTGGTCGATTTGAATGAAAGAAAGAAAAACGTCATTTTATTGTTAATGAGTTGAAGAAGAGAGTGGAAGACTAAAAAATTCTGAAATATGCCACCAGATGGCGCTTTAAGAAGTTTTAATTGTTTTAACTGCGCTGTGGCCGCTTGGAAGAACTGATGTAATTTGAACGTCAATTGAGTGCCAGAAGAAATTTTTTTTTTTCATCCTACGCAGAATACATCTGCGCACTTATGACATCAATCTCACGTCAAAAAGACGTTGAGGACTTTAGAAAAATCGAATTTATTTATAACAAAGTGGATTCATTGCTTGAAAAGAAGTTGTTTCATGGTGTAATATTTCAAAAAATGAATGAAAATGTATGGAAATCTGCAAAAAATAAAATTCCCAATCAATAAACGCAATGAAGGAAAAATCGCAAAACTTATAACAATAGCTTATATTATAGGTCTGTGTTTCCTCTTTTAGGTGCAAAAAAACTGCATCGAAAAACTGTTATGCGGTAAGAAGATACAGATCTTTGACCACCAAATACCAAAAACCAGCTTTTTCCCCCACTGTGGCACGTAAGTTCAAACAACGCATCATTTATCACAGATATGCAGTGAAAGTGGATGCAAAAAAGACAACAGCAAAATTGAAAAAAAAATAAGGAAAAAAGTGACCTAAGGGCAACTTGATGCTTAATTGCCGATAATTTTCATTGTTGTCCTCTTCTTATTTTCCTGTTCTTGTTTATCTTGATGAGGAACAATATTTTTTCTTCTATTGTGGTGCTCTTTGCACTTAAATAAAATCTTAGTCTGTTGCTTGAAGTTCATTTGGGAATGAATAAAGTAGTTGTATAGAGTAACAAATGGAACTTATTAAGTCATTTTTAAAATTTTAGCAGTCGCTATTTCTCTGGAGGTATTTAGTTACATCGTAATTTGTTAAACATATATACATTAAGGTGGCCCCCGAGTGTATGGGAAAATTTTGATTCAGTGCCATTTTTGATCGATCCCCCTTAAAGTGTGCCAATAGGTGAAAAACGATAAAATGTGAAGTTTCAGATCAATCCGAAGTGACTTAGAGGTCGCTCAAGCCGACCAAAATTTCGAAAAATATGATTTTTTTTTGCGTTTTGTCCATTTACTCATTTCTAAATTTGTTAAATCATAAAAGTGAATACTAATGCATATTAAATAATTAATTACCTTTCTAACAAGCTCAAAATTATAAAAATCGGTTGACAAACAAAGAAGTTATGGCCATTTATATCATTAAAGAACCGAACATTTTAATTTCTATAAGAATATTTCATATTAATTTATCTTTCAAAATAGGCTTGCACAAGAAAAGCAGACATTGATATGTACGTTAGATTAAAAAATTTCAGATTTTTGGCGTCTCCTTTCAAGTTCGACTTACAGAGGTTATACTGTATCAATTAATAACATGCTTTATGTAGCCCTAATTTTATTTGAATGATTGATTTTAGAATTAGTATTTTCATCAGAAAGTGGAACTCATGGTGACACATACGTAGCTACAAGTGAATATGTATCTGGAAAATTGATCTATTACGAACAGAAATTACTCTAACAGTGCTTGAAGAAAACAATTTAAGAGATATATACTTATATCTTTTATAAGTGCTTTTATTATCCATTTTTATGTGAAGGCTTGGTTTAAATGTCCAATAGCATCATTAGCGCCATTCCAAGACTTGTGTCTTATCAAAAAAATTTTATAACTACAAATCATTTGACAAACAAATATCGGAAGCTGCAGTCAAAAAGTTTTCGAATCATTTATGGTACCTGTCAGACGAATGTGTTGCGCTAAGTGTGTTTGATGAAAACGTTAACAATGAAATTAAAAGAGAAAGATCTGAAAAGATAATGATTTTTAAAAATAGTTATGATGGAGGAGATGATAAATATTGCGTCGAGATATTGATATAATAGATAATATGAAGCGTATACCTCTTAAACCAACGGAAATGAAAACATTTTTATATAAAGGGCTTCAGGAATTTGTTACCGTTAACACACATAAATTTTCTAATCGCTATATAATTTCCACTGATTTTTTAAATGAAGACCTTTCTAATTGGAACGCCAATGAAGCTTATAAAAAAGGAAATAATATAATTCATAATATAAATGTAGTAACTGATGCAGCAGATGGTGGAGTAAAATTAAATGAAGAATATAATAAAATTTTAACCAAAAAAGAACAATAAAAGCAATATTTATTGCAAGTGGTTACTGACTATTGGAAAAACTTCAAATCGCTTACTAAATCAGCCTTGACTTAAATACATATTAGTTTTGTATTATTTTTCCTTTTCAATTTTTTTATTGTAAAAAAAATGTTTCTAAAAAAAAAATATTGATAGCTATTATCTTTATACTTATATTATAGAAATTAAAATATTTTGTGTCAATACCTACTTTGTAAACCTTTAAGTCTACACTTGGATACGCTTGTACCCTAGTACATTTACATGAGGATGGGTCGAATTTTTCAGCAACAATTTTTAAATTCTATCAGAAACTTTAGTGAAATTTGAAAATAATTTCAAATGGTATATAAAACAAAAGTTAAATACCCACTAGGCATTTTTGCATTTATTAGGCTCTTCAAGAGTTCTATATAACCATTCTTTAAGAGCAGAACTCTTGGAAATATTCGCTAAAGAGGTTTTAAAACACAGAATAAATGCTACTTAAGACCAAAAGGGCACCTTCTATGGGGACCTTCAAGAGGTTTATGTAAGAGTTAGCTATGACGTTTTCAAAACCTATTCAAGAGTTTAATGAATTAATACACCTAGAGGTCTATAAATATTTTGTGCTCTTGGAAATATTTATACACAATTTTTTTTCGAACGGAATTTTAATTAGGTTTATTTTATTTTGACGAAGTTTTAATAAAGATTTTGTTTTTGGTATACATATTTTTTGCAGTATTACAAAGTTAAATAGATAAAAAGAGAATAGCAAATGGAATTATAAAATGGCAATATGAAAATGATGCAACGAATAATTATGATTTTCGGCACAATTATTGACCAAAATTTACGTGCGAGCAAAGATTTATCGTGAAGTTTGGGGTTTTGCTTCGAAAAACTTAGCGCGCTTCTGAAATATTACATATTAGAAAAATAAAATATTTGGGCTAAAATTAATTTTTAGGTTTTTCTTTAATATTTATGTCTCAAAATACGTTTAAGTGATTTTTTAGGTAAAAGCAAATCGAAATAAAATGATTTACTGCACAAAAAATCATTATTTAGGCAAAAAAAAAGAAACGCATTTATTTTTTTGTTGTTGTTGCTATTTCGTCGGCATGTATATTAAAAAAGATGGCCGACGACGCCAAGTTTTTAAAATTCCTCGATAAGTGGCATATAAAACTTAAGGATTATCTCTAAAGCTTCATAAGAGGTACTTTAAACTTAAGGATTACATTAAGGGCTTAATAAAACTTGACAGTTTTAATTTGCTAAAATTGTTTATTTAAATTAATTTTGTGTCCATTGTTAGGGTTACCATATGAACAAGTGGCAAATTAAGAAAGAGATGTTTTATGAGCTATTTTCTTTATAGAAATACGAATTATAACCCAAATTCGAATAAACATATTTTGGCCCATCTCGAGTTTATTTTTGTTTTCTCAATTTAGTTTTGGTAATTTGTGCCTCATATTTTTTTATTGTCCAATGCCAAGATCTGGATAATTAAAGAGGGCGAGAAACGAGTTTTGCTTAATATCTCGGAAAGTAAGCTGCAACAGAAAAATATATTAAGGCCAATGTTCAAGAGAAGATGAAATCGATTTCATATCAAGTCTTCGTATCACAAGATTTGACCCTCCTTTCATATGTATCAATAATGCTGATATTTTGGATGTTGGCATTTGAAACATTCATTTTGATGTCGGCTTCATCAATCCACTTAACTGGCTTATGGCAATCAAAACAGTTCTGCCGAATTTTCCATTTGACCTTGTCTTGGTCCCCACACGAGCAGCTCATGTAACACTGTTATCAGAGCTTATGAAACGGAAAATATGCCAAAATCGTAGCAAGGACATTGTGGCTCGAGAATTGGTAAAATGTCTGATTGCCATAACTCCTTCGATGATTGAAAACAGCACTGCATAGCCTTAGGCACAACCAGTGATGGCATTTTAGGTACATATGTACTTTTTTCGGTACATTTGCGTCGAGAAAATTCGACGTCATTACATTCGGTACACTTGGCCCATTTTCAGTACTTTCGGTGCATTTCGAACTGTACCGAACTGTCTATGTGAGTGGCTGACAAACCTATAGTATCGCAATTCAAGCTTTCCGGATATAACTGTTTTAATTTTGAATTTCTCAGTCGTTATTAAAGTTTTTGAAGGTGGCTGAGACAATTTTCACATTCTTACACGTTTATTAATTTTTCCCACTAAAGTTAATTTTTTTTTCTTAAAAAAGAGTTAAAAATGCTTTAGGGTACAAATGTATCCAAGTGTAGATCAACGTAATAAATTTATAAAATGCACGCCCACACCTCACTACACTAGGTACACACTTCTATATTATTGCATTATATTTAGGATACTCTCGTGGAGGATAACCTAAAATATGAAAATGCTGGGAGCATGAGAAATATAGGAAATTTCGATATCCAAGTGTAGACACAAGGGTTAATAATATAAATGACCATAACTTCTTTATTTATCATCCGATTTTTATGATTTTTAGCTGGTTGGAAAGGTAATCGATTACATAATATGTCTAAATATTTACTTTTTTATTCAATATTGGTTTAATATACTTCAAGGGTGGGTAAAAGGAAAAAATGAAAAAAAAAAACATTTTTCGATATTTCGACTGGGTTGAGCGACCTCTAAATCACTTCGGGTTAATCTAAAACTTCACATTTTATCGTTTTTCATCTAGTCGCACATTTTTAGGGGGATCGATTTAAGAAAACGACACTTTTGAAAATAAGGGCCACCTTAATATACATATATCAGAATTTAGTACTAATATGCGAGAAACCTATGACGTATGGCAGCATAAGTCTTTGGAAAACTCCGAACCTTAAAAAATATTGAAAAAGTCAACACCAGCCGGTAGAGCATTGAAAACGTAGAAACGCTTAGTGCTTAAACAATAGATTAATATCGGACAAGTATTGCAAAATAGCGAAGTATCGAGAAACTTGGAAAAAGTCGACAAAACTTCGTTAGTATTGGAAAATATGAAAAAAGTCGATAGTAGTCGGGAAAGGCCGAAATACCGCGGAGCCGCTACCTCTGATAATTCTATGTAGTAATCCCAAATTCTATAATCCAATATTCCTTGGACAGCAAGTCTGAGGAAATGGATCTCTTGAAGTCGAGAGAAAGCCCGTCTTTGTATCACATACAGGCGAGTGGGGACGAGTCTTAAGCTTAAACGCTATAAACCAATACCCCTCGGGCAGCAAGTCGGAAGAAAGCAAATTCTTTAAAACTTCATCCCCGCTCTCCTGTATGTAATATGTATGGACGAGCTGTCTCTCGCTAAGCCGCGGGGCCGCTACCGCTGACAAATTCTAAGTTTGTCGTAAGCCTTTTCTTCATTATATAAATTCCACAGCTTAAACCTACTTAAGAACTTCCGGAAGTTTTTTGAAAAATAAAAAGCCACTTTTCTAAAGTTTTTTTTTGAAGCTGCATTTTATCTTAGACTAAAATTTTTCTTACATTATTAAAGTATAACTATTCATAACTTATCCCCGAAATTTTGGTCCAAAAATATTTGTCAATAAGTTAGGAAAGTGCAATGCCGTGAATGATCACAAAATTTGCGGTGAGCAAGAAATCTGGAGACTGGTTCGTCCGAAAAAAAACAAAATTTTTTTCGGTTTAGAAAACATCCCAGTCAAAATAGACATTTAGGTCTACAATAATTCGCATAGAGCTGAAAATTGATACAGGTCTTAAATACACCATTACAAATGAAATATCAAAAGTCCCCACCGATCCGACTTCTGCAAAAAATTTTATTCATGGTCAAAAGTCAAAAATATCGGCTTCTTGCATATTTCTCTCAAGCGGTAAAAGGCATCGTAAAAATTGATAAGGAGGAGTTGTAGATCATGCACTTGTTTACAAAAATTGTTTATTACTTTTTTCCCTACAAATCACCATTATTGAGATATTGTGGTTTCAAAAGTTGGTAAAGTTGTATTTTGCATAACAAGCATACATTTCCACACCACCCATGAGGTAGTGTACTGGGCGGATTTTTTTTTTAATGTGGTTTCCCTAGTAGGTATACTCCACGGTCTATTATGATGAAGGACCAGAAAATATTCTATTGGTTTTAAACTTGGAACTAATGATGATGAATGAAAGGTATTTTGCTGCACGAAATCTCAGAATGTCTATAAAAATCTTTGGGGAGAAGTATAAATGGTATAAATGAGTTCTTATCGATATTAACAGCTTTAGTGCACCAAAGTACCTACGGATATGCATTAATTTTGAATTTTTATGAGAAATGAGTTTTTAACCCTTTGGGGATAAATGCACTCCCGTCAAACATGGTTTTTCTTAAGACTATCTTGAAATAATTAATATTCAAGGAGGAACAATTAATATTCAAAGGAATTAAAAATGTGGCCGGCTAAGAGAATATTTTTGGTCAAAATGTACATATGCAGATCTTGCTTATTTATATTCGATAAGTTTCAATGATGTAAGAGACAAAGGATTAGAAGCGCCATCACTTGAAGCTCTTTGCGGAAAACTGTTTTCTTTTGAGCCAAAAATAATTGCTGGAAACTTACACTATGAATTAATAAACTTAACTACCCAATGGAACGTACTTAAAACAACACATTTAAAATATTATAATATCAATTTTGAAAATTATGATATTAAAGCATCAGTAGATAATAAGGGTGGTGAAGATTCAGTGAACGAATTTGGAGGAAAGCACGTTTCATGTAAAAATTGCGCAATTTGTTGTTACCGACTATTAAATATTGACGGGAACGTTTCCCCTCATTGGTATAGCATATAAGTATATTCTAACTTTATCATTTACCCAAGTAGCTTGTGAAAGGTCATTCAGTATTTTAAAATTTATCAACAATCGCTTAAGAAGTACTTTGACACAAGACAGACTGGTGGCATTTATGCTTATGTCAAGTGAAAAAGATATTGTACAAAGTATTTTGCTAGAAGTGATAATAAACAGCATTGTTGAAAAGAGTTCAGTCTTCCAAAAAATGTTTTTGTATTTAAAATAATAAAATAAATAAGCAGTTAATAATTTTGTATGACTTGTAATTAACTGCGTTCAATTATTCCAAAACACATACCCTATGCTGTTTTCCAGCATCATTAAGTTCATTCTTATTTCATATTTAAGAATTATTTGAATTTGATTATTAATATTTTTTTGTTGCATATCGCTGGGCGTGGTGTAATTAGATTTAAGACTCAAAATTTTATTGTTTTAAGGTGTAGGTGCGTGTGGCGATAAGGTTTATGATTTCAACTTTAAAATTTTTTTTTAGAGGTTTGAGGGCCGCAAGTTCCGATTTTCCCGGGCCGCTTTGGTATCCCAGTCCGTCCCTGATCAAAAAACATCAAAAATGCTGATAGGAGACAAGCATCGAAGAGTAAGAAAAAACATCGAAAAGAAAACCACCGATTACAAAGTTTAATTGAAATATATTCCAGTCGATATTGCAAAAAAAACAAGTTAAGGATTTATTTTCGGCGAGGCCGAAACTCACATACCCTACACTGCTCTGAAAGTACCTTTTCATCAAATGTTAAGAAGACGTTGAAGAGGTTGAATAAGTCGAAAAAAATGTGAAATGTTAGAAAGGTTGACTGAGGTTGAAAAATGTTGAAAAGTCGTAAATATATGCACAATGTTGAAAAAAGTTGAGAGAGAGGTTGAAACACTCTAAAAAAAAAGAAAGAGGTTGAAAAAATTTGAAACTATTCAAAATTGATGAAAAAGTCGAAAAAATTAAGAAACTTATGAAGAAAGTTGAAATAGGTTGAAAAAGTCGAACAAATACATATGTACATATAGGATATATTGGAAAAAGTTAAAGGGTTGAAAAAGTCGAAAAAATATGGAAAATGTCGAAAAAAATGGAATGGAAATGAATAATTTGAAATATGCCACGCCCGCTTCTCAAATTCCGCCCACTTTGGGTTCAATAAATTATATCCGTGATCGACATCCTCATATTAAATTTTAGCAAAATAGCTTGTGTAGTTTGCGATATATGCCGCAGTTAAATTTGAAATTTAGGGCGGTGACACACCCACTGGTGCAATCCAGCCCGGTTTTGACCAGAAATAGCTTTACGTAAGCAAACCCCTAACACCAAATTTTAGTATGATTGCTCACATGTTTCGATAAATATGCCACTTACCGTATTTTATTTGTATGGGAGGTGCTACGCCCACTGATGTAATTCTGTCAAAACTAATTTATTTTTAAAGCCTATAGTAACTGACATCTAAACACCAAATTTTATGAAGATTACTCTCTTAGTACACTATCTATAACAATAAACAGCTTTTGCTTATATGGGAGGTGCCACGAGTCCAGGTACTATTGTACCAAATTTTTGTAATAAAAGACCTTACAGCAAGTATATCTACCTCATTAAATTTCATCACGATTACGTTGTTCGTTCTCTTAATATAACGTTAATAAATATTGTGGGCGGTGCCACGCCCTTCAACGAGTTTTTTCAATAAAGAGGCTGAGCTTATATTAATGGCAGCTTTCAGCGGCATCATCCCCAAGATTTTTATAAAAATCGTTTGTGCCAATTTTGAGATATATGGAATCAAAATTTTTAGCAGTTGAAAAGTGCCACGCTTACTTTTTCAATTCAGCCCACTTTTATCTCAACTGAAGATATATTTGATATGTATCCGTTTACCAAATTTCACAACAATATCTTACGAGATATGGTGGTATAAAGGTTAAAATTTTGTGTTGTGCCACGCCCCTGTAGGAAGCTTTGAAAACTTGAAACCTAACTAATCCTAATCTTGTTCACATGTGCATCAAATCACCAATTTTCATTAAAATCTCTGCAACTTTTTTCAAAATTGACCTGGGTATATATACATAGGGTATGGGCGGTAGGCGTGTCAATTAACCGATTTCGCCCATTTTCAATAGCAAGATGCCTGCAAGAAGATGTGACCTGTGTGTGAAAGTTCATTCCATTAGCTCTCTTGGTTTTCCCGTAAACCTGATTTCAACAGACAGACAGACAGACAGATAGACAGACAGACAGACAGACAGACAGACAGACAGACAGACAGACAGACAGACAGACAGACAGACAGACAGACAGACAGACAGACAGACAGACAGACAGACAGACAACTCAGGTGGTGACGCTGATCAAGAATATATACACTTTTCCATACCTGCCACGCCTCCTTCTATGTGTTACAAACGGATGGACAAAGTGAATATACCCTCGGTGTAGGGTATAAAAATATTGAAAAAATCAACGAGAACTTAAAGAATCGATAAACTCAGAAAAAAACTTTGGTTAATGTTACCAAATCTCAGGTTAGTGTTTTCTAACCTGATGGCTCATGTTTTTAAGTCTAACTAACTACAGAATTTTCTCAAAAAACGAACGCGTTTTTTATTTAAAGTGTAAAAACCATGTTGTTTCAATTATTATAAAGAAAGAAAAACGGCTCTTTTGGTCAAAATTTTAATTTAATATAAGCAAAAACAACTACATTAATTTTCCCGAGCTTTTGTTGGATATTTTCCAACTTCTTCAGGGTATTTATTTAATGATCCAAATAGGGGATTTTTATACACATAAATTTTACAGTATTTTTTACCACTTTTCTTACATATAAATATATGTAATTAACTGCTGTAATCAAATGATGGTTACATCAATTTATTCTTTTATTGCCGCTTTCCCGAATTAATTCTAAACATTAACATTCAAAACATTAACACTTAAAATATTTAAGTACTTACGCACCAAAAACTTGAAAAACTACTACACTATAGTCTGATAAAAACACGTACAAAACTATTTGGTGTGACCAGTGATGTACCGGTTAGCAAGAACCCAATTTACTCAGCATTTATTTTGGGTTTTTATCGGGTTTTTGCTAAAATCGTTTTTCCTCAGTGCAAAAATGGACTTTTTAATTTTTTTTAAGTATTTTTTAGCGAAACATAAATGAACTAATTGGTCGCCAACGACAATTTTCTTTACACAAGAATATCTGCTCTCGCGCTCTCAGTAGCTTAAGAGAACACATCCGACAACTGGCACAGCAGACACTCTCGGTCGTGCGTAGCACATTGAAAGGTAAGGAAGCAGACAAACACCTCAAAGGGGGCGTGGCAGGTCTGTCTGTCTGTCGGTTGGTTGGGCCTACCGCCCATACTCTATGTAAATTTACCCAGGCCAATTTTGAAAAAAAAAGTTGCAGCGATTTTGATGAAACGTGGTGATTTGGTGCACATGTGAACCAAATTAGGATTAGGCTCGGTTTCAAGTTTCCAAAAGGTCGTACAGGGGTGTGGCACAGTCCTAAATTTTATCATTTAAGCCATAAACCATAATTAAACCATATCTTGTAAGCCGTTCAAGGTATTGCGATGAAATTTGGTAAACCGATTCATATCAAATATATCTTGAATTGAGATAAAAGTGGGCGTAATCGAGAAAATGGGCGAGGCACTTTTCAACTGTTAAAAATTTTGATTCCGTATATCTCAGAATTGGCTGAAAGCAGTCATCAATACAATCTCAGCTACTTTACTGAAAAAACTCGTTCAAGGGCGTGGCACCGCCCACCATATTTATAAACGTTATATAAAGAGAACTAACAACGCAATCGTTATGAAATTTAATGAGGTATATATACTTCCTATAAGGTCTCTTATAACAAAAATTTGGTTCAATAGTACTTGTGGGCGTGGCATCTCCCATATAAGCAAAAAACGTTTATTGTTATAGATAGTGTGCTATAAGAGCAATCTTCATAAAATTTGGTGTATAGATGTCAGTTGCTATAGGCTTTAAAAATAAATTAATTTTGACAGGATTGCATAAATTTGTAAGCGCTGTTTTAAGTGAACTATTGCAGCAATTGCTATGAAATTTAATGTAAGTGGTTCAGTTGCTATAGAGTATATCTGAATCAAAATTGGCTGTAATAGCACCAGTGGGCGTGGCATCTCCCATACAAGTAAAATACGGTAAGTGGCATATTCATCGAAATATGTGAGCAATCATACTAAAATTTGGTGTAAGAGGTTTGCTTATGGAAAGCTATTTCTCGATCAAAACCGGGCTGAATTGTACAAGTGGGTGTGTCACCGCCCTAAATTTTAAATTTATCTGCGGCACATATCGCAAACTATACAAGCTATTGTGCTGAAATTTAATATGAGGATGTCGATCACGAATGTAGTTTATTGAACCAAAATTGGGCGGAATTGGACAAGTGGGCGTGGCATATTTCTAATTTTTCATTTCTATTCGATTTTTTTCAACATTTTCCTTATTCTTTCGACTTTTTCAACCCTGTAACTTTTTCCAATATATCCTGTATATGTTCGATTTTTTCAACTTTCTTCATTAGTTTCGTTATTTTTTCATCCATTTTGAATTGTTTCAAATTGTTTCAACTTTTTTAGAGTTTTTCAACCTCTCTCAATTTTTTTCAACATTTTGCATATATTTTCGACTTTTTCAACATTTTTCAACCTCTGTCAATCTTTCTAACATTTCACATTTTTTTCGACTTATTCAACCTCTTCAACGCCTTTTTAACATTTATTCAAAAGATACTTTCGGCGCAATGTAGGGTGTGTGAGTTTCGGCCTGGCCGAAGATAACACCTTAACTTGTTTTTTTTTCAATCAAATTCATGTCTTTTTCAAATGACTGTAACTTTGCGAGGAAACATCGCAGATTATCGCTTGATTTTAAAGAGAAAGAACGGTACTAAATAATGTTATTATAAAAAATAAGCTGAAAGTAGTAGTATCATGGCTGGCAAGGTTGAAACAAAAATTTAAATATTTTTTTTTTTGGAAAAAAAATTCTCCTTACCTCAAATGCCTCTAAACGCTCTTTAAACTCATATCATCTCTTTCTTATATTAGTACAAGTCCAAAATAAAATTTTAAGCGAAAAAAATTTGGGGTTTTTCAGAAAATTAGCTTTGTTTTTTCTTATAAAAATCACTATAGCTCTGCCAATTTTTAACCATTTTGAAATTTTTTTAAAGATTATAATAGAGATTAGGAAGTTCTATAAGAATCAAAAGACAAAAGTTAATTATTTTGATTTGGATGGCAATGCCGCTTTTTTGAAACAATTTTCAGTCTAAAATGGGAATAACTTAAAATGGCCATAACTTCATAAAAAAAAATTTTTTATCAAATCGGGAAAATATGGGTCCTCTTATATCCCTTAAAAAAGCAACATATTTAATCGGCAACCAATTCCGTACCATAAAATAATCCGCGTGTATGGTTTGAGATGGATTTGGTCTTAAATATTATTTTTTGTTGTTTTCTAATGAAGAATGAGTAAAAGAATTGAATAATTTTTTTTGACTAAAATATAAGCATTTCTTATTTTAATTCAATATGAAAGTAAAAATCGTATTGCACAATTTATTTTGCAAACAATTACTCGACAGACTGTACCTGCCAAATCCAGAATTAAAATATTCAGCTATAGCAAAAATAGTTGGTGCAACAGGTAGAACTGTTTTTACGGTTATTTCTAATTACAATAAGGGTTTACCTGTTTCACGAGAAAAAGGTTCAGGCAGAAAATCGGAATTTTCAAACTCAAGGGTAGTGGTGAAGGTGAAGCGTCTTTTTAAACAGAATCCCAACACCACAGTGCGAGATATGGCGGTTAGAGCAGGTACATCAAAATCTACTGTGCAAAGGATAAAGGAAAAAAGTAAGCTGAAGACTTATAGAGATTAAAAAGTACCAGACCGAAAAGCAGTTGGTTGCTCAGATGCGAGCCCGAAAACTTACTTACCAATTCTTTCTTATTTTTATTTAATAAAATGTACTTCTTTAAAAAAATTCTGCAATTAAAATCATCCACTAGTGCTTCCAGCCATAAATATATAATAAAATCCAAAAAACCCAATTTGCTCGTGAAAATGCTGTTTTTGCTCCGAAAATGAAAAAAACCCGATTTGGTACATCACACCGTGTGACCCATCAAATTCTTTGCACAAACTTAACAACAAAATTATTAACGATTTGTCCAAGCAAAATTATATAGATTTTAGAACGAAACTAAAATAATAGTGTTCATCAGCCTATGGCCACCAAATTTTCAAGATCTCCCACCGTGCCACTATAGGCCAAATAGCACATTTCACTGGCCAAGACTAAGAACGGCCATTTTTTATGTTGACTCTAGGCTAAAAGAAGAACTCTTGGCTCTTGTGCTACCGGCCCTTGTGCTACCGGGTCAAAAATGGCACGTACTACATTTTTTAAAAGTTCATAATTAATGAAATAAAAGATATGTTTTTATTTTTAAGCATCACTGTATTAACGCGGCTACTTTTGCGTGCATGATGTAGTTTATCAGATTTGTAAAACAGGAAGAACTAAGCCCTCTATAATTTCGTTTGAATGAATAAGAATTTTGTGTAAAATTGATTTCATTGCGAGTCAGGAATACATGTTTTGAATAAATTTTGCGGTTTCAAAGCAGTAAACTTGAAATTTGTTTACATTTAAAGGAAATTGACAAAACATGCTTATTAAAATTATTTTTGGGCGAAAAATCAAGTCCTTGTCAATGCCAGTAATTTGAGAAAACATTTCATGTTCCGCAAAAACTCGGCGCGTAGTATTGCCATCGTTTGTACTCCCAAAACCACCTACTTTCGGTTTATCTACTATGAGGCCAAGCTTTTTGAAAAATAAATCTTGTATTGTTTTCTTCATTTCTGATTTGTTACTTTTGAATACCACACTTGTAACCTGCATGTAATCCGAATTCAAAAAAAAGGCAACTTCCAGAGGCTTTTGACCCATTTTTCGTAAGCTCTAATGCAAAAATTATGCGCACTCTGCCACAAATAACTTGGACTAGTAGCATCCTCAGTATTTTCCAATAAGTAATTGAAAACAGCCTCTTCTAAAAAAAATTGACAAATTAGGGGTCTCATTTCAATTTTAGATTTTTTTTTTTTTCAGAAAACCAAAATATATTTAAATGTTTTAATCATCAATTTTTTCCATTTTTATTTATTAAAAAAAAAAACAAAATATTTAAATTACTTCACAATAGTTAGAAAAAGGAGTAAAAATCACCACTTTGGTACGTCGCTAAAAAACGGTAAATTATTTTTTCCAAAAACCAAATGCAATTTTGTTTATTTTGAGGTATTCTCCATTACACTACATTAACAAAAATTAAATAGCGATACTTGTACAAATTGGGTTTTGGCCAGACAAGTGTGCTGATTGACCTATAGTGCAATGGTAAAAATGAGAGGAAAAAAACAACAATTGAGGAGTGGGCGAACAGAACGGCACATGTCCAATTGCAAAAATGTTAAGAAATCGCGAAAAAAGGCTAATGTCTCTGAACTAATTACTCACTTTGCTATCAAAAAAGTACCTTTTGGAAATATCTGAGATTGAAATTATTTGAAGATTAGTGTGATGTTCCGTTTGCCCACTCTTCAATTATAACACAGAATTCAAGTTATGAAATTATTAATATTATAATATTATTTTTTACTGCTCAATTCAAAAATGAAACAATATTTTTAAATATATGCCATTACGAAGAAGATTTTGGATTGAAAGCAGAATGGCATTTTTTTGCAACTTCTAATGGCAAGAGCCCATGTGATGGTGCAGGAGGTATAATCAAAACGACCTTGAGAAAAGCTAGGTTACAACGAACTGCAGATCATCAAATACTAACTCCAAAAGCAATGTTCGATTTTTGTTCTGTTCAAATTTCTGGTATACATTTTTTTTTTGTATCGAATCTATATGTTCAAGCTGCTGGGACATTTTTTTGTCGGAAAGATTTGTAAATGTAAATACCATCAAAAATACGAGACAGTATCATAGTCTTGTTCCTTTCTCTCACTATCAGTTAAAAGCACGAAAGTATTCAGCTTGCGATGATTTTGAAATTGTTAATATTATAAAACCCAGTAAAAATTATATTTTAATATAATTATATTAATTTCATAACTTGAATTATGTGTTTTAATTGAAGCGTGGGCGAACAGGACATTACACTAACCTTCAAATAATTTCAATCCCAGACACTTCCAAAAGGTCCTTTTTTGATAGCAAAGTGAACAATTAAGTAGTTCAGAGTCATAAGCCTTTTTTTCGCGATTTCTTAACATTTTTGCAACTGGACATAAGCCGTTCTGTTCGCACACTCCTCAATTGTTGTTTTTTTCCTTTAATTTGTACCAATGGTGTTAGGGTTCGAAATTCAATCAAAAAACTCTCTATAATTTTTTTTTGTTGCTTCTTCTAAGCCACCTGAACACGTGGAATGGATGAAAATAGGTTAACGAGATTTCAGGTTTTTGAAGTTCAAGGTTATAGCTAAATATCCTGAAAGTTAGATATTTTTATCTTCTGATATAATGGCCTAAAAAATGCAATTTTTCAAAAGCTCGAAATTTCAAGCACAGATTTTTCTTATTTTATTTCTTATCCGATATGTGCACTTAATGTATAAAAAATATTAATGGTTTGTATCCAGCAGTCGCTACACTGGAGCCAGCTAAAAATCACGAAAAATCAATAAAATGCATGTATTTTCAGCACCGTGTATTTTTCGCGTACACCGATTGTGTGAATTTATATTTTTTTCACAAATACTACCATTTTTTAGCTTTAAGATGTCTATATCTTAAGCAAAAAAGTTTTTACAGGTAAAAATATTGAAGCGTAAAAATTAAGTTTTTCATATGCTTCGATTCGGCCATGCGAAGACTGACGCATCCAAAAATTAAATGCCCTTGGATTTCCTTCTTTGGAACCGTAACGAAGATTCTCACAAAGTCTGGGCAAAATTCAAAGTAGTGCAGCAACGAAATTTCCATTTTTAGATCTGAAATGACTCATATGCATCTTAAAGCTCATTATAGACTGATTTTAAAAAAATTTGGCGGTATGTCTCGTGTGTCTGTATACTGTACATTTTAGTGGCACCTCATTTTATAAGCATTTTATTATGAACAGCGCCACGAGGCAATTCCATGTCATTTTCACGAAAGCGATTTCACGAATGGCCATTTTCACGAATGACCGTTTTCACGAATGGTCATTTTCACAAATGACCATTTTCACGAAAGCGATCTCACGAATGGTCTGTAGCAGGGATCATATTTGGGGGCTTTTAGGGCTTTTTTGAGCCCTTTTAATTTTCAAAAGCCCCGTGGCCCTTTTTATTCATTTTTGGCCCTTTTGCAAAATTCTACCGAAAAATAATCACAATTTTTTATTTTTCAAAGGAAATCTTACAAAGCGCACCCTTAAGTAATACGATGGCATTCGACTTTTTAAGCTTCAAATTGAAATTATTGCAAGTCAAGAACCAGAGATTTTTTTATATGAAAGAAGTTTTATTTGACACTGGTCAATACTAGTTTTGGTGCCGAAAAGCTGTACTTTGATTTTACCTAAGGACCTTATATTGAATACATTATAAGCACAAATTTTGATATCCTACATGTAGTTTTCTAGATTTTGCCTTGTAAAAAAAAGTTTATATGAAAAACAACTTACATTATTCAAATAAAAACTTTCTTGCGACTTTCGCAAATGAGGTGTAGTAGGCACTATCACGTTGCATCCCCCAGATGGCTCTTCATATGGCTATCCCATTGGCCCTGGTATCTTTCTTCCATAGCTTTTAGGTCCTGATGAAACCGCTCCCCTTGTTCATCGCTATAGGATCCAAGATTTTCTGGGAATTGGTCAAGATGACTGTAAAGGTAATGCACTTTGATGGACATATTACATCTTAAGTTATTAAAGTGCTCTAGCATGTCACTTACAATTTTAGAGCAGTTATTTGACTTGGAATCCGAAAAAGTTTTTAGTAACTTCAACAAACGACTTTAATCTAAAAGCCAGAACCTCTGCAGATTCTTTAGAAAGTTCAAGATTCCTTATCAAATCATTTATTTCTTCTTAGGTAAAAGGTTTTCGCTCTGTAGATGGTATTTCTTCGAAATCGCTGTCGCTACTCACTTCATTAATGACTTCTTCAAATGACGATTCACGAATGGAACAGAATGCTGGAACATGATTTTCCTCTGAATGTGGTAAGGGTCTTCTAGCAGAATCTAAGTCTGGATAAATCATTATTTTACCGTTTACACCACGCAATTTATTTCAGCAAAAGTAACAGTCATCGAAGAGATTTTTTTGTTCTTTCCATTGCATAGGCATTCCGAACCTCATATGCAGGGCCGGCAGGTAATATGGGTATGGTGGGTAGTTCCTCCCACTCGGAATACTTGCGAGTAGGTTATTACCCACTCAGCAGTATCAGCCAAAGCATCAGGATTTCTTCAATATTTGATGTCGTTTGAGTTCAATTTTTGAATTTGAAATCTTTGACCGAGTTTTAGTCTTAAATACTGAACTGCAAAAATCAAATCTCTGCGTAAGCGAATTGTATGAAATGGTAAAATCAGTAACACATGTTTTGAACGCTGAGCGAAACTCTAAGTTTGATACAGTTTGGCAAAAAGCCATCTACAGTGCAAATAAATTAGAGCTAGGCGAGCCAAAAGTTCTACGTCCACGCAAAATACCCAAATGGCTTGATCCAGGTGGAAGCGAAAATTACCAATTTAAGACACCAACAGATTATTACAGACGACAGTTTTATGAAGTTTTCGACCAGTTGTTAGAGTCTCTAAAAAGTCGTTTCAAAAACGACTCTGCGCGTTTTTTCGAATCTCTGGAGAAATTTGTTTTAATTAGTTTCTAAAGAACAGAGCTTTTCTGCACTCCGGCGGATTAAATCACATTTACGGTCAACAATATTGCAAGATCGTCTGAATCACATTGAGATTTTGCATGTGTATTCAGAAAAAGCAGAAAATTTAAATAAGGACGTATTGATTAACAAATTCATTTCAGAATGTTCGAAACGAAGCGCAGTTTTATTAAATAAAAAAATAAAAAAAAATACGGTTTTGTTTTAGTTTTTACCTACCCACTCGGGCTGAACATGAACTGTCGGCCCTGCTCATATGGATTCTTTTACCACTAATACACTGTCTCAAGTGTTCATAGCACATTTTACAAACAATTTGGGGTATCCACGGCTTGTATTCATCCACAATTTTCGACTTAAAGTAAGCAAAATAAGCACTTTTTATAAAATCTGTTATAGGTTATAGGTGTATTCATCACAAATGTAACAAAACACATTTGGATCATTGACAAAACTTCTTTGCGATGAAGGCATGATATAAAAATCAATTTATTTATAGAAATCTGTCGATTACACCGAATATACAAAACTGACGGTAAATCACAATTGACACGTAGGGAAAAAAAAATTAAAAATATTTTTAATGTTGCCATAGAATATATCTCGACACCAACATTTTTTTTTTCGATTTGTTGACCTGAATAATAGGTTAAATTTGATGTGCTAAATCTAAAAATATGGACTGTCCCAGAAAAAAACTTGCGGTTTGTTTTTCAGATATAAAAAAGACTCAATAAACTTTTTGGTCATTTTTCTTTTTTTTTATAAAAATTTCTTACCTTTTTCTTATAGCCCTTAATTACATTTTGTACATCGACAGTACAGAGAGATCTTTTCCACTTAAGTCTAAAGTCTTGTAAGTTTTTTGTAGTTTTACCACTCTTTCGAAGATCTCTTTTCATTAGAGCCCAAAATCCCTCAATTGGGCGAAGCTCTGGGCAGTTGGGCGGATTAGTTTTTTTTTTGGTACAAATTTGATGTTTTTACTTTGATACCATTCCATCGTAGCTTTAGAGTAATAAGAGGTTGCTAAATCGGGCCAGAACATCACTGTACCCTCATGTGCACGAATAAATGGAAGAACACGTTTTTTGAGGCACTCGTCTGTATAAATTTTTGAATTGATTGTGCCTTGCGTAACAAAGAAGCTTCTTCTCAGGCCACAGGCACATACGACCTGCCAAACCATATATTGCTTCGAAAATTTCGAAATTTTTTTTCTATTTGAATTCACTAGGCATATGCCCCTTTTTTGGTGACGTATAATATTTGTGCCCAGGTAGCGGCTTAAAATTTGCTTTGACGTAACTTCCGTCGTTCATAACGCAGCAATCAAATTAAGCCAGAAACCTTTCATACAATTTTCGGGCTCGTACCTGAGCCATCAACTGCTTTTCATCAGAACGGTCTGGAACTTTTTGAGCTCTATATGTCTTCAGCTTACTTTTTTCCTATATCCTTTGTACAGCAGACTTTGATATACTTGCTCTAGCCGCCATATCTCGCACTGAGGTGCTGGGATTTCGCTTAAAAATACACCTCGCCACTATCCTTGAGGTAGAAAATTCTGGTTTTCTGCCAGAACCTTTTTCTCGTGAAACAGATAGATTTTTCTTGTAATTAGAAATAACCGTCAAAACAGTTCTATCTGATGCATCAACTATTTATGCTACAGCTGAATATTATAATTCTGGATTTTGCAGGTACTTATGTGTACAAAATGAGTTCGCGGACTTTTTGTTTTTTGCTCGACATCTTTGTCGCTAAAATTGCTATCACCAAGTATTAAACGTCACTTTATATAGAACAAATATTTTGTTTTTTTAGATCTATAAGATTATCAAGTAGAGTATAATCAAACAAAATAAAACCTCAAGTTTTTTTCTTATAACTGTCGTTTGTTTCTGCATTTCCTTTTGAAGAAGTTTCTAAAAATCAATCTTACCATAGTTAGTTCTTTAATATAGCACTCATTTCCTTCAATAATGTCATAACTCAAAAAATCAGATATTTCATGGTCAGCATTTTTACTGAATTTTTACGTTTTTGGGTTATAACGTTATTGAACATTTTCTTCTATTTACAAAAAAATCTTAAACGCTAAAATGTTCCTATGTAAAATTTATGTTTACAGTTAAATTTAAACAACAAAATAAATTTTATAAAAGGAAAAATTTGATTACAATATAATTTGTTATACATATACGATTTGATTTACAGAAGCCCTATTTATGTCAAAAAAGCCCTATTTTGATTCGAATTTTTGCCCTTTTACAAATATGCCAATATCATTCCTGGTCTGTAGTGGCTAGTTACTACACATACAAAGAGCAAGATAAAATTTTGGACTATTTCCGGATGATTTCATACAATATTTAATGCTTTACAATAGAAAAATAAACCAATATTGTACTGTATACTGTTATATGTATTTAATGTTAAACAACAGAAAAATAAACCAACAACTGATAAATAATTTTCGTAAACATAGTCGCTCGTGAAAATGGTCATTCGTGAAAATGACCATTCGTGAAAATGGTCATTCGTGAAAATAGTCATTCGTGAAATCGCTTTCGTGAGAATGGCCGATAGCCGCACGAGGCATGGAGTGGCATGTCTCGTGTGCCTCCTTATACTGTAGACACAAAGGCTACTTGAAAGACATACCGAATCATGTCTCTATAAGGATTTTATTATACACAGCATGAAAAGGCACCCAAAACTTTACTCCTCATGTCTCGTATATGTCTTTATACGAGTGCACGAAGTCACTTCTTTGTCCTTTATTTGTCTTTTTAAGGCGTTTTACCATGAAAAATGTGAGAAAAATATGATTCGCCTTAACCTTTTCTAAATTAACAGACCTGATTTTTTTCGAATCGAATTTGACAAATTTGCACATTAAGGTGATTTAATTTTTTTTTATTTCAGACAGTTATTATCAATCGGGGAGTTTGAATCCATGGTTATCATTTTTTGCTTCTTCTTTTTTTCTTACAAAAAAACTGAAAATTGACCGGAAAAAAATTAAAAAATTCCGATATTGTACTTTAAAAATGCAAAATCAAACCACATTTTTTTGCCGCTGATCTCGTGTTACATCATTTTTAATGTGTTGTTATTTGCTTAAAAGTGTGCCGTAAACAGCATTTCATTTTCCTATTTCGAACCCGAGACATCTGCATTTTTCTACATTAACGGAACTGACATAATTTGAAATATTCTATAGATTTTTTTACCATATTTAAAAATTCAAATTATGTCAATTCTGCTAATTTAGAAAAATGCAGATATCTCGGGTTCGAAATAAGAAAATGATATGCAGTTTACGGCATTCTTTTAAGCAAATAACAATACATTACAAATTATGTACCATAAGATCGGCGGTAACATAATATATGAGGTGTTGCAGTTAGAAAGTGGAAAATCGATACTTTTTAACTTTTGTCCGGTCAATTGTCATTTGTTTTATAAGAAAGAAAGAAGAAAAAGAGATCATGGATTTGAATTTCCCGATCGATAGTTTCCCGAAAACCATACCCACTTTGTTGGTAAATTTTATAACGTCAGTAACTTGCACCATTTTTTAAATCAATATTTTGGAAAATGGGTTGCTTACTTTAAACAAAGGGCGCTAATCCAGTTTTCAATATTAACCTTAATCCTAGTAATGGGATTTGTCTAGACATATAAGGCTACTATACTCCAATGACGCATCCTGAAAAAATCAAAAAGTTTTTATTTTGAATCGCTCTAATATACAATAAGATGTCTTTCTACTCTTAGAAAAAGCTACTCGTATAAAACTTTTTTTTTTTTTTGCTACTAGGATCTTCTCCATAAATCCGGAATCTTTAGCTGATATGCTCGGTTTACTCAGGCTTGAAGCAAACAAGAGTGTTTTTTGATTTCATAAATTACAATTTGGTCTCCATTTATCCATTGCGTTATCGTTATACATCGAGTTAAAAACCTGCCCACTACTTGAGATTACAAGATAGCTGGTAGTTTGGAATCAAAAAACTTTATAGAAAATATACATTAGAGATCTGCTTGTAACACCATACCCAAAGAATTATATCATATATGTTGAAAAAAATTTTTTTTAAAAGAAACTTTAAAAGAAAACAAGTTAAGGTGTTATTTTCGGCGAGGCCGAAACTCACATACCCTACACTGAACTGAAAGTACCTTTTCATCAAATGTTAAGAAGACGTTGAAGAGGTTGAATAAGTCGAAAAAAATGTGAAATGTTAGAAAGGTTGACAGAGGTTGAAAAATGTTGAAAAGTCGTAAATATATGCAAAATGTTGAAAAAAGTTGAGAGAGGTTGAAAAACTCTAAAAAAAATGAAAGAGGTTGAAAAAATTTGAAACTATTCAAAATTGATGAAAAAGTCGAAAAAATAACAAAACTTATAAGAAAGTTGAAAGAGGTTGAAAAAGTCGAACAAATACATATAGAATATATTGGAAAAAGTTAAAGGGTTGAAAAAGTCGAAAGAATATGGAAAATGTTGAAAAAATCGAATAAAAATGAAAAATTTGAAATATACCACGCCCACTTCTCCAATTCCGCCCACTTTTAGTTCAGCAAATTATATTTGTGATCGACATCCTCATATTAAATTTCAGCACAATAGCTTGTATAGTTTGCCATATATGCTGCAGTTTAATTTAAAATTTAGGGCGGTGACACACCCACTGGTACAATCCAGCCCGGTTTTGATCCAGAAATAGCTTTCCATAAGCAAACCCCTAACAGCAAATTTTAGTATGATTGCTTACTTATTTCTAAAAAATATGCCACTTACCGTATTTTATTTGTATGGGAGGTGCCACGATCACTGGTGCTATTTCAGCCACCTTTGATTCAGATATACTCTATGGCAACTGAACCACTTTCATTAAATTTCATAGCAATTGCTGCAATAGTTTACTTAAAACAGCGCTTACAAATTTATGTTAATATGGGAGGTGCCAAGCCCACTGATGCAATTCTGTCAAAACTAATTTATTTTTAAAGCCTATTATAGTAACTGACATCTAAACACCAAATTTTATGAAGACTACTTTCTTAGTACAATATTTATAACAATAAACAGTTTTTGCTTATATGGGAGGTGCCACGCCCCCAGGTACTATTGTACCAAATTTTTGTAATAAAAGTCCTTACAGCAAGTTTATCTACCTCATTTAATTTCATCACGATTACGTTGTTCGTTCTCTTAATATAACGTTTATAAATATTGTGGGCGGTGCCTTGCCCTTCAACGAGTTTTTTCAATAAAGAGGCTGAGCTTGTATTTATGACAGCTTTCAGCGGCATCATCTCTAAGATTTTTATGAAAATCGTTTGTGCCAATTTTGAGATATATGGAATCAAAATTTTTAGCAGTTGAAAAGTGCCACGCCCACTTTTTCAATTCCGCCCACTTTTATCTCAACTGAAGATATATTTAATATGTATCCGTTTACCAAATTTCATAACAATATCTTGCACGACTTACGAGATATGATGGTATAAAGGTTAAAATTTAGGGCTGTGCCACGCCCCTGTAGGAAGCTTTGAAAACTTGAAACCTAACCTAATCCTAATCTTGGTCACATGTGCATCAAATCCCCAATTTTCATCAAAATCGCTGCAACTTTTTTCAAAATTGACTTGGGTATATATACATAGGGTATGGGCGGTAGGCGTGTCAGTTAACCGATTTCGCTCATTTTCAATAGCAAGATGCTTGCAAGAAGATGTGACCTGTGTGTGAAAGTTTCATTCCATTAGCTCTCTTGGTATTCTCGTAAACCTGATTTCAACAGACAGACAGACAGACAGACAGACAGACAGACAGACAGACAGACAGACAGACAGACAGACAGACAGACAAAAATGACACATACACACACGGACGAATAGAAAACAACAACTCAAAGAATTGCAACGATGGAACAACATTTAGAGCTAGACCAGCATAAGCGTACATTCGAAATAACAAGGAACAACTATGCTATGTCAAATGAAAGAGCGAGAAACTACTGTACGCAACATTCAACTAGATCCGCATTGCCAAACAGAAACGATAGATGTCATGATTGCATAAGAATATTCGAAGGGTTTTGTAGTAGTCAGCAACAGACAATGAACATAAAAACAATAAAGCGAGTTGAATTTAAAGTTTGAATGTATGCGGAATAAGTTCGTTTCTATTTTGTGTCAAGTCGAAAATATTTAAAGCAAAGTGAATTACAGTTACTTAATTTAATAAAGAGTAATGGCTCTTTTTGATTGCATTACAAACCACAAGTGGAACACAAACGATTTGTATTTTATTTGGAAAAACAAATTGATTTACATATTTTGTCCCTTTTTCGTGCTTATGTTTTGTCCGACACTGTACATACATATATACTCGTACTTAAGCTAAATATTCCATAACTCTTTCTAAGTGTTCTTTTTTTCGCATTACTCGCTTGCTTTTCCTTACTTGTAACCATTTCTACTCACACACTCGTACAATTTAAATATTTATTGAATTTTTGTAACCTTGCCTGCCACCCACTTTCTTGTCACTTTTTTCCAATATTTCTCATCCTTTCATAGCGTTGTCTGCTTACTATATTGATGGCTTTACCTTAATAATGTTCGAAAGAAAGCAAAATTGAGGGAGTTCTTTAATGCTTGCGTATTGCTTTAATATGACTTCCTATCAATCTGTGATTTTTTATTGGCTGTCAGTCTTTGTGTTGTGTTTTGTATTGAAGTTGAAGTTTTTCCCAACATTTTTTCCTTAAGGAGGGGGTAGGGTTTGAGCGCTACATTTTAAGCATAAGTTTAAAAATGTTCTTTAGTGATACGATAATAGTAAATTTATTTACTTAAAAAACATATAAAAGTAAAATATTTTAAGAGTATTCTGTGAAAATTTCATTCAAAAATATTGCGAAATAAGCCATTGGCAGCAAATTTCCGCGGACGCCTAAAAAAAAGGTGGTTTCCGGTGGACAACATAGCTTATCATTTCATCATCTGAAATCAAAAACTCAAATCGTCAAAAAAAACGCTTCGTCAATACCTTGAAAAACTCATTAGTTATCCAAATTTTTATAATTTTTTGAGTTCAGATGATAAAGTGATTAGTTATGTTGTCCGTGTGTTTTTTAGGCGTCCGCGGGAATTTGCTGCCATTGGCTTTTTTTGCAATATTTTTTAATGGAATTTTCGCAGAATACTCTTTAAATATTGTACTTTTATATATTTTTTAAATAACTATTACCATATCACTAAGAAACATTTTTAAACTGATGCTTAAATTGTAGCGCTCAAACCCTACCACCTCCTTAAACGTTATTTTTTTCAATCATTTACTTATTCATACATTTTTTATGTGGTCTCCTTTTACTTTACGATATAATGCGGTAATTTGATTGGCATTCATAAAATTGTTATCGTTGGCCTTGTATTTTTATTGTTATTGTTACTTAAATATGTTGAAATTTTGTAGCAGAAGTTCCAAATTACTTCAATTTATTATAAAATTTTATTTGTTCTGGAATGAAATAAATGATCCCGGAAATTACGCAAATAAAAAAAGATATGTATGTATATCAAAATATCTTCATGCAATATTTGGTTTTTTTATGTTAAGAAAAGAAAAAAATTCGGGAAAAAATATTTAGAAAAAAAAATTTTTGCGATTTTTTCCATAACGAAAAAGAAATATTACCAGAAAATTCAATATAAAGAGTA
The DNA here is from genome assembly GCA_949775025.1 of Tricholauxania praeusta. Classification (NCBI taxonomy): domain Eukaryota; kingdom Metazoa; phylum Arthropoda; class Insecta; order Diptera; family Lauxaniidae; genus Tricholauxania; species Tricholauxania praeusta. The sequence continues at coordinate 67,908,719 of OX459028.1, read as the reverse complement.
ATACTAAAACAGGAGATTGCATAGAATTATTCATTTGATCGCGTTTCTAATATGCCTATTTAGTTAGTTCATGATCGTTTGAACACACAGTAAGACAAATAGTTGGTAGAAATAGTGTAGAACAATGGGCATAAATTAAGTATAATTGCACAAAGTTCAATCCCCATCTGAAGACTAAACATATGTAGCAAGCTTAAACCTTTTGCTTCAGATGTTTTTATATCGCCTAACATAAAATTTGTGGAATTTTATCTTATATTTACTGACCAGATGCTGTCAAGATCCGATTGCCATTCAAATAAAACGAAAACGGATTGGCAAAAATTACAAACTGAAGGCAGCCGGCAAGCATTGGAGTGTAACTTTAATCTGATCGCTAGAATAGGAAATACGTGAATAATGAAAACGTTGGAGAGAATTGAAGGCACTCGATACAAATCGAATACGTCGGAAGAGTTTTGTGGAAGCCCTTGGTACCGTGAGGAAATAAGAAACACAATCGAGATATGAACTGTGCAGCCACATGATTGCTAAATCAATATCTTCCAATTCAGTTGAAAAAAAAAAACGTTATCATCGATCTGCACCATTAACCATTGACAGCAGGCCCATGCGAAAGGGGAGGTTTTGAGGGTTTAAACCCCCCCCCCCCCCCCATTGAGAATTTTCGCATATAGGTTTTTATTGACATTTGAATGAAAAATCAAAAAGACACAACAGTTTTTTTTTTCAAGCGAAAGATAACTAAAATGCCAATAAATCGTCGGAGCCCGAGTTTTTAATTTTCAACAAAATTTGCGCTCTCTAGCTATTTTTATACAAAAAAACACGATTTGGGACCACTGCGCGTCGCTAAGGCTAAGTAACATGAGAGTTTTTTCAATGCGCATTTAAGCATAGTAATGAAAAGAAGAGAAAACGCCGAAGAACCCCAGGATTACGTCAAGACAAACTTGTCGCTCTAACGTCCGAACTGACTCAGTTGAAGATTATTTTCGTGTAACAATCAACATAGAATACATTGATGTGTTTGTGCGACATTTGGAAGATCGGTTTTTGAATCATCGTAATATTTTATAGAATTTCGCCTGCATCATCCCCAACAAAATGAAAAACTTCAACGAAAATTCATGCACAAATCTATTCACGGCATATATTTCAATTTTGCATGATAGTTCACGTGACATGTGGATAAATGAAGTTCAACTTTGGCGTCAACGCATTTCCGGGCAAGACATCGCGTTTCCAAATGTCCATCAAATGCTTCGTATTATGGCAACTTTGCCTGTGACAACTATGTACATATGTCCGAAGATCGACTAAGCGGCTTAGCCTCGCTAAATATATATCGCGACATCAAAATCAAATTGGAAAGAGTTTGGAACGAGTTTTATCAAGTAAGTACTTCGCAGAATTAGCTACTTACTACGTAATGATAACTGAATATCGAATCATAACATAAACCAGTGATGGGCACATAGTGGCTCTATTTGCTCTCATTGCTCTCACCGTTATTCGACGTAAATACAAGCGAAAATAAAAGAATTTCAACGCTATCGAGGCACAGCGTTGACTTGATTTCAAATGAAAACAAAAACCAAACATTGTGTCTTGACGAATGTAGCAATTGTTTTTGTTTGTAGTGCAATTTGGTTTCTTTTTTGTGCTAATGGCAATTTTGAAAATGAAAGTAAAAAAAAACTTTAAAATTTCGTTTGTTGTTGCTTGATGTTGTTGTTTTGCTCTTTTGTTAGATTTCTTAGCCCACCGCTGTCTATGTCATAAACAAAATCCGCCAAGTCCAAAAAAATTAAAATGAGTGATATTGTAGAAGGGGACGAAAAAATGTTTGTCTGCAAGTCAACATACTCTTAATTGTAAAGAAAAAAGTGTTTCGCTTCACAAACTTTTGACTGCAATAATTTCTGATAAATTATTTTTATCCAAACGCGTCAAGTCTACATTTCCGAAAATCAAAACCCGCCAAGACCTATTTTTCATTAAAAAAGATTCGTCTTTCATAAATACAAATAGTTTTATGTTATTAAAATATGGAAATTATATTGTGTAATTAAAATTTCAATCTACATTTATTCAAATGTTCTTAAATTAATTTAAATTTATCCATTTTTAAAAAATGATTTCGAAATCTTTTACTATTATTATTTTTCAAAATCCACCAAGCCCCGAAGTTTCACTTTCAAAACCAGCCAAGTCCACGTTTTCAATTTCAAAACCCGCCAAGTCCACATAATTTGTTTCAAAACCCGCCAAGTCTAAAAGTTTTTTTATTTTAGTCCTTATAGATTAGGTCATGTAATGAAAAATCAGGATTTTAATAGCTTTTGACAACTATTACAATGGATCAATCTACTTTTTTTACTAAAGTTAGATTTCAGTGGAATACATTTTTTTCGTTTTTCTCTAAAACGCAAATTATGGACTTGACGGGTTTAGCATCTCAGCTCTTCACATGTACATTAGTGTGGTTCATAAAATTTTTTTTTCCATAATAATCTTCTCATGGGGTAATTTTTTTACTTCTTCGGTAAAAAGTATACCTTCAAATTTTCTGGCTTCTAACTATTCTAAAACAGAGTGCTCACGGCAACTTAAGCTTTGCCATATTAGGAAATACAAAAAATGCAGATTGACGTGAAAAAAATTAGTTATCTATGGAAATTTCAAAACTTAATAGCCTTAGCATGTTGTTGTCATGACAACACCAAAAAAAAATTATTCGGCAGAAGCCAATTTTCAAAAAAAGTTAGTTAAAAATTATTCCTGTCTGGGCCATAACCCTGAAAATGTCTCTATTTCAAGGAGCACAATACATCGAGCTCGTCAAAATCCCAGAAAAGAGCTCGCTGTCCTTATAAAAGATGCATTCAAACCTCAGAGTTCCTTAGTCATACATTGGGAGAGTAAGATTTCTTTGAATATAAAAGATCATGCGTTCTTCTAGAACAAAAAATTGGGCATAAACTAATGTGGCTAGCTTGCTGACATTATATTTATGAAGTCATTTTGTCTAAAGTGTTTATTATGTGTTTTGGCCCGTCTACTTCACCAGACGATACCACTTTTTAAAAAGTTCAAGTCAGCTTGGTGTAGTTTGAATCTTGACCAGTGGCGGATACAATACCCCATAGCCCCCCCCCCCACTGGGAGTGAAAAAAAATCTTTTTATTCAATAACGTTCATGGAGGATTGAACAATTCAAAGCAGTTCAGGCTTTGATATCTGAAAACCAACTATTAGCATTTTATACTCATTGTTTTCAGTCAGTCTCTGAATTTGTGCGCAGGAAAATCATGTAATATTTCTGAAATTCGTAACATGCTAGGCACAGTTTCAACAGTATCAAACTTTTTCTCGAACTCATCTAAAAGAGCAGAACTATTGAAAGATAAAATTTTCGAACGGAGTCCAGAAACAAATAAAAATCGTTTAAAAGAATTGTGTGCGACTAGATACGTTGATACTTTCAGCGAATTATTACTGTTTATCTTTTAAGCATTACAAGACTTAGAACAAAGCTAGGAAACCGAAGCGTCTTCAAAAGCTGTCCAACTTTCAGCTTCGATCGATTTGGCAATTTCGAGTAGAAATTGAATCGGTTTGGTGAAAGTGTTCGAAAGCTGTTTAGTTGTAATGAGCTTCGATCAACATTGAAAAAGATGTGTTTAGTATCGAAAAATGTTTTTTTTTGCAAATATTTTGAAAGTCAATCTTCAATTCCTTTAATGCTTCAATTAAGCGCAGCACTTAGATACTTGGCGGAAGGCGGATATCAAAGAGCAGTTGAAAAGGATGCTGATATAGCTTTAGGAAGAAGCACTGTTTCGGAAGTGTTGACTAAAAAGATAAAAGTGATGGAAATGACACTTTGTCCGAAGTGGATAAAGTTGAATATGTCCGACGATGAACGCCGTCAATCGAAGCGATACTTTTACAGTAAATATAGATTACCCGAAGTCATTGGGTGTATTGATGGCTCACACGTGAGAGTTTTAAAACCCCATCTTAATGAGTCACTATATCTCAACAGGAAAGGATATTACAATGCGAATTGAAGGACAAAGGATAAGAGATGAAATAGCTAGCAATTTATAACTTTTATATTTATTTGTTCATGTATAAAAATATCATTAATGTATACTACTTATGTATTAAATTACTTTTTTTGAATACGTGATTTTTCTATTTCTAAAAAGCGCAGTTTTATTTGATTTTTCTCCATTGCTGCTCTACCAGCACAATTAATTAAATTAATATTAAATACAAAAATTGCTTGAACTTTATACTTACATTTTTATTTAAATTTTAAATTTGATTGATTTCACTTAATGAAAGCTGATCGAAATGAAACAGATAGCAAATCGATAATATTGATTTACAGAACACGTCCATTTAGATTCGAACATACAATCGAAACTGAATCGATTTAAAATCGACCAATCGAAATGTGGAACAACCAAAGTCGATTTCAATTTCGATTTCGATCGAAAACGATTTCCAGAACATGCCTGATAATTTGCATTCATATTAATATTTTACTACTAATAAAGGTAATGTTTAAGTATTCAGTTTAGATCAGTTCTATAAACATGTAATATTATTTTACACCTTTAAATTTTCTTCATTAATTTCATTATTTTTAAGATTTTTTCAGCGATTTTGAATTGTTTTATCATTTCTTAACCTCTTTCATTTTTTTTGGACATTTTCATATTATTTCGACATTTTTAAGCATTTTTCAACATTTTTCATATTTTTTCGACATTTTGAATTTCTTTCAACTTTCTTCGATGGTTTCCATATTTTTTCGACTTTTTCAGTCTTTTACAACAGTTTCAACATTTCTCAACTTCTCTCAACCTATTTTACAATTCACATTTTTTTCGACTTATTCAACCTATTCAACGTCTTTTAACATTTATTTAAAAGCGACTTTCAGTGCAATGTAGGGTATGCGAGTTTCGGCCTGGCCGAAGATAATACCTTACCTTGTTCTTTTTAATTTTAGACTACCTTCGTTCCACAACCTTAAAATATCGTGTTAGATGAAAAATTTTTCCCAAAAACCGTACAAAAAAAGTTATGAATGAAATAAATATTTCTTAGAAAACTTAAGACAATTCATTTTTGTGCTTCTTCTTTTAAAACTTTTCCATCAATAAGTATTCTTTTTTTCATAAAATTTTCCATCCGTTTTCCGTTTTCTCTAAGACACAATTTCGACTATAAAAAGATGTTTTGGAACTGAGTTTCGATGCAGAAACTATTGGTTGTCGAATAGAATTCTCATTTTTTCTTATTGTTCTTATAGTCGCTTTGCTGAAACCAAAAGCTTTACCAACAGATGTAGGACCTTCACCTCTCTTTAGACAGTCTAAGATTTTTATTTTATTTTCTAACGAAATTGCTCTTCTCTTCGTTATATTTTGTTGTTGTTTATGCATTTTATTTATCGGGTGTGTACTAAAACAAAGATGTAAAATAATATTAAATATTTATAGAACTTATCTAAACTGAATACTTAAACATTACCTTTATTAGTAGTAAAATATTAACATGAATGCAAATTATACTTTAAATTTCACCATCGAATTAAAAAAAAATTTTATTTGAACATCAACATTTAAAACTAGTAACTAAACGCTTTAACACAAAATAAATACTGAATAACCTAATGTTTTGTTCAAGTTGAAGTGCAATGAAATAAAAAAAAAACTTATAACATTCGGGTAATATGAAAATGTCCAAAAAAATTGAAAGAGGTTAAGAAATGATAAAACAATTCAAAATCGCTGAAAAAATCTTAAAAATAATGAAATTAATGAAGAAAATTTAAAGTGGTTGAAAAAGTCAAACGAATACATATGGGATATATTGGTAAAACTTAAAAGGTTGATTAAGTCAAAAGAATATGGAAAATATTGAAAAAAATCGAATAAAAACTAAGAAATTTAAATATGCCACGCCCATTTCTCCAATTCCGCCTACTTTTGGGTTACTAAATTATGTTCGTTATTGACATCCAAATACCAAATCTTAGTCCAATAAGTTGTATAACTTGCGATATATGCCGTAATATGTCTTAAAATATAGGGCGGTAACACACCCACTGGTGTAATATAGTCCGATTTTTATCCAGAAATAGCTTTTTATAAGCAACACTCTTTCACCAAATTTAAGTATGATTGATCACATGTTTCGAAAGATATGCCACTTAAGGTATTGTACTTGTTTGGGGAGTGCCACGCCCACTCGTGCTATTTTGCCCATTTTCGAATCAGGTATACCTTATAGCAAGTAAAACTCCCAAACTAAATTTCATACCAATTGTTGCAATAGTTCAATCAATATAGCGATTGAAACTTAATGGTATTATAGGAGGTGCCACGCCCACTACTGCAAACTGGTCAATTCTCATTTAGTTTCAAATCCCATAGCAGCCGATACTTCTAAGCCAAATTTTATGAAGATTACTCTCAAAGTACACTATCTATAACAGTAAACGTTTTTTGTTTGTATGGGAGGTGCCACGCCCACATGCTCCATTCCACCAAATTTTTGCAAAAACATAGCTTCTAGCAAGTACATATGCCTTGTTAAATTTCATAACGATAACGTTGTTAGTTCTCTTAATATAACTTTTATAAATATTGTGGGCTTTTACTTTTATAATATTTGCCACGCCTTTCAACGAGTTTTTTCAGTAAAGTGGCAGAGCTTGTGTCGATGACCGCTTTCAGTGGCATCATCTCTAAATTTTTTATGAAAACCGTTTGAGCCACTTTTGAGATATATGGAATTAAAATTTTTAGCTAATTTTAGTGATCCACGCCCACTTTTACGACTCTGCCCATTTTTATCATAGTTCGAGATATATTTGAAATATACCCCTTTACCACATTTCATCACAATATCTTGCACGGCTTACGATATATGGTGGTATAAAGGTTAAATTTAGGGCAGTGCCACGCCCATGTACGAAGTTTTGAAAACTTTAAGCCTAGCCTAATCCTAATCTTGTTCACATGTGCATCAAATCACCAGGTTTCATCAAAATCGCTGCAACTTTTTTCGAAATTGGCATGTGTAAATTTGTATAGAGTATGGGCGGTAGGCGTGTCCGTTAACCGATTTTGCCCCATTTTCAATAGCAAGATTCCTGCAAGAAGATGTGACCTGTGTGTGAAAGTTTCATTCAATTTCATTCTCTTGGTTTTCCCGTAAATCTGCTTTCAACTGACAGACAGACGGACATCGATAATCAACTCAGATGGTGAAGCTGATCAAGAATATATATACTTTTCCATACCTGCCACGCCTCCTTCTATGTGTTACAAACGGAAGGAAAAAGTGAATACACCCTCGGTGTAGGGTAAACAAATTAATCATAACACTAGTTTACAAGAAAAAAGATCTGGTTTTCTCATAGACTTTTCTCGATGTATTTTGGGGCGTAGATTCCAAAAATGGCAATCATTTTTTTTTCTTGAGAATCGTTTTCGAGATATCCTCAAAAAAACCACTTTTTCGGCACTTTTTTCATTTATTTGACTATATCTCCATAAATTTTTCTTTTGACTCAAAAACGACATTCAGCAATCGAAAGATATTTGTATCCCTTTTCTAACGATATGCTTTTTGCTTGAATCGGATAAGATTTGATGGAGTTACAAGCGCTCAAAGTCGAAAAAAAACTGACTTTTTTGGTCTTTTTTGAAAATCACTCAATTTCAATTGCGCCATTTGAATGAAAAATTTTTTCTTTTTCATATTTTTAAAATTTTTAATGAAAGACTATTCTTTTGCAAATATTTTAAGTATAATTTTGCGAAAATCGGACAAAAAATGTAGAATTATTCGAAAAAACAGTAAAAAACTTGCAATAAAATTAAACGAAAATACATACGTTTTTTATTTAAAAAGAAACGGAGAATAAAACCCTACGGGAAATTTGGAAGCAGCTTCCAAGGGGAGCACGTCAGATGTGCTTCTTCGGATGCATTGAATTTGTAATTCAATTTAATTTAAAAAAAAACTTTTTTTATCCCGCGTCCACTGGGACTCGAACCTAGGCATTCGTGCTGTTACGTAAAATTTAACGAAATCAGCCAAGCTTGTTGTTATAATTAGGTTTCTAAAAGTATCTTATTTGAATTATCAAATGGCAACTATAGAAATCAAAAACTCAACAATTCATTTTGAGAGAAGGCTTTTTCGAGTTTTACAGAGCTATTCTGGCAACTATCTTAGAACTCACCAGAGTCTTTAGTAAGACAAAAGTCTTACTTAAGACTTTTGTTATTCTGGCAACTATCTTGAAAGCTTTTTTTCTGTCTTTCGTAAGACA